>WOVY01004423.1:0-458267 GCA_013436015.1 Rhipicephalus annulatus
TGCAATTCGCGAAATTTATTAAAAGCGTTGCGATATACTGTGCTTCTCTAGGAATTTTTTCTATACTAAACTAAGCATGAAAATTCATGGTTCAATACGGACTTACAGGCACACTTTGAAGCAAGCCACTTCAAGCAGCACCGAGCTGACCATTGGATAAAACTGAAGCCGAACGCTATGCCAACGGTGTTCCCTTTCAGGGGTGAGTTACTGTTTCTCTGTGCGTCAAAGATTCTGTATGAACCTAACAGGCAGCAACAGTACAATGGTAAACTTATATAGCTTCAAAAATTAGGATTCTTCGTGGAGTTCTTCGTATGGAGATATTAAGAAAAGTCGGGGTATGCCTGCAACAAGTAAAACTCCTAAAAGCCAGTCCAGGCCTGTAATTCTAACTGGCGGCCTTGTATTACTTGCCGCTTGTGACTCTTCTTTTTTCGTACTTTCTTGGCTGCCCTGTCCTGGGCACTTTTCTTGGCTCGCCAAAGAAAGGCACCCAGGACAGGGCAGTTCCTGCTGTGTTGTCTGAGGCATACCAACAGACATGCGATGACAGTTCTACTGTGATTATTGTATGCCACTTGCAAGTGAACAGGCTGTAAATTCGAGAACAGAAAATTTTAATGCACAGGGACCGGAAAGCTGCAATCCGCAAGCGCCCGATTCAGGACCGCTGATTATGGAAAGTGAAGAAGTTTTTACCTCTCCCGATGCACTTGATGGTGCAAGGGAAAAGAGGCAGCTAAATTAGCAGCTCTCCGATATGGGCAGGAAATACACTCAACTTCATCAGGTCCCTCAGAAAGCCACCTCCATCATTCAATCACTAAGAAAAATTAGAAATGGGGTGAATGGGAAATTGGGGTGAAAAATTGGGAATGCAAAATGAAATAATTCGGACAGCATTTGAAATTTCTCAATGATGAGCAGCTGCAGGCTCTTGAGCGCCCTTTTAATAAGGGAAGCACTTCGTCTACCGAAACGACCAAGCAGACGCTTTAAATTAAGTTTTCCTGTGGAAAACCTGGTTACCAAACACTAATAAATGTGGGCTACGCCTTGTCATCCAGAAAAACCCTTGCACGTCGCCTTCAGGGCCCCAAGTTTCTTCTCAGAATTTTGATGGAAGTCATCGATGTTCTCAAAATCAAAGCAGAAACCATGCAAGACATCGAAAAAGACTGTTTTTGTTTGTCAAAGCGGATTCAGCACACGTGCTGAATAATGTGAAGTCACAGTTGCTGTCATCAGAAGTTTTCCTTCTCAGTGATGCGACAGTATGCCAGCACAACCTGCCACCTAGGGAAGTGAACATAGACAATGTTCGCAATGTAATCAAGTATGATGCTGATCGGGAGCTCAAAGTCGCCCCAAGACTCTCAGAACTACACATTTCGCGAGGCCATTCCACAAAAATGAAAGTGGGAGTTGCTGTCCACTTTTTGAGGAAAGCTCCTGGCGCGATTCGGTACCTAATTAAAGAGAACGTGATTGAGCAGGAGGCAGAGACAACAGCCTGGTTTCTAGAATCAAGATTCAACTGGAACACGCTAAAGTCTTCCCGCCACCCATCATTTGCTCTCAGCCTTTGAGACATGCCGAGATACCACGAATCAATTGAGCTACTGAACACAGCCCTCAAAGTTTTTGGAAAATTGAAGATGGGAAGCACGGCACAGTGGAAGCATTCGCAAGCAGGTCTACTGATAACAAACACAGTCGTTCTTCGTCTCCAAGACATTTTCTTTCGCAGTGAAAGATACGGGTTTATCCTCACAAGCAGAAACTTGCAAGACTACCTCGAAAATTTGTTTTCGGTGGTGCCCCTCAGGAAGCCTGTTCCCAACGCATATGACTTAAAATGTTCCCTGAAGCTTGTGTGCGTGAGTCAGTTTCTTCATGCACCTGGAACGCCAAGCTACGGAGTCGACGACGCTAAGTGCCTCGTTGACATGATTGCAAAAGGCAGACAGGAACATGGGGAAGTGGAAGTTGATGTCATTGATGACTCGGAATTTTTGTTCATCGAGAAACTCGAAGAAAAGGAATGCAACAACCTTTTCTATATCAGCGGCTTCCTTTAAAAAGGGATGCCGAGTTTTGTAGCGGGATGCGGTCATTGTAATCTTGCCTTGTTAGGCTCAACTGAAAGGGAGCACGCAACTCTGACCGTAATGAAGGAGTACAGACGTGAAAGTGGCAACCTCACATATCCCAGCAAAGATGTTTAGCTGACACATAAGTAGTGCGAAGAGCATTTCAGAGGCATCAGAGTTTGGACTTAGGACTTTCTGCAGTTGAGATCCCCTTTGAAGGGTGTGACCGATTATTTAAACATGATGGCGCGCCCTTGTGTAAAGACTTGCTCCGAGCACAATGATGCTGTAGCGAAGCTCCTCATCGCGAACTATGCAAGACTCAGGCTCCACGTGCATTTTCGCCACGTTAGTTCCAACAGCGTCAATGAACACGGAGGCAAGACATGCGCGGGGGCAAGCCTTCAGTGACCGGCCGAACTGGACCAACTGTTTTTTAATTGCATCGTCATTTTTCCCTTTCAGAACATTTCATTCTTTGATTAAAGTATTTTGAGTTCATAGTGAACCAGCTACACTCCCTGTCCTTTCTTCCTCCTTCTCCTCCTTGAGTTCATAGAAATCCTTCTTGTTCGTGATAGAATGACACATGCACAGATAAATGCAGTGTTGTGACCTTTAGGCTGACTAATGCTGTGATCTTTAGATGATGATTATGGCTACTCAATATTCTTGTTATCGAAGCAATACCAACACAGCGTCACAAAGGCGGAATACGAGAGTGGTACTTCTCGGCTGATTAGATCGGGCGCTTCATATCCATGGAAAGTTGAGAAAGACAACAAGTATATGACATTAACGATATCGTTATTCCTCCATTTTATTTCGTATTTTTCAATAGATTAGGAAGATTTTTTCTCAATGGTCAAAGAAAATGAGAGAATCAGTGTAGGTGAACGTTCTTTCGCCATCTCTACCAGCTATAAGAGAAAAATAGCCTTGTAACAAATCTGAATACTATGCCCTTAAGATTATTCAGAGCAGCGAGGGCACGCGAGACAGTGACAAAAAGCAGGATGAAGTAAGTTACACGCGTACAATAAGAGCACTACCGAGCGGCGGGCACGCTTCTCGGCCACTGAGCAGTGCGCTGAGTTTAGGCAACAGGAAAAGGAATGCGACTCCTGAAATAATGTAGATTTATCATGCGAACAATATCCAAACACAAACACACGTATTTAGACTGTTTTTCTCAATGCGAAATGCCCTTGGTCGCACTGAACTCTTCTCATACGCACGTGCACGCAGTGTGCTCCATTGAAGGAAGAAATGGAATGGCGGACACAGTAGCAGACGACGCAGATGTCCCCCCCACCCCTGTACGCAGTGGCGGGCGAGAGAAAACCATTCAGGCACCCTAATGAAAATTAGAATTACTACCTAAAGGTAGCATATACAGCAACTCTAATTGAAATCTTCCTCTAATGCCACCTAGACAGAATAAACGAAAATGCCGTATTTGAAAGCTCCCCGTTTCTCCGACTGTGGCGGGCAAAAACATTTCACTTAAGAAAACAAGGTTCTTTCTAGCCACAAACTATGCACCGCTATTTGTAAGTCTTTTCTACATGCCTCCCCTGAGCGTCTCCCATATAGCTGCGCGGGAGAGCGTGAAAGCAGTGGCTGGGGTCGTCCCTCTCGGGTGTGCGTGTGTCTGGGAAAGCAGGTTCTTCAATAGAAATAAAGAAAGGATGGGGGAGGGGGGAGCTGACAGCATAAACTGTCTCTCAGTCATGGACACCGTAACCGTGTTATTTTGGGGGAAGGAGGTAAAAGAGCCACTCAAAGCACATGTGTGTCTGTGGCCACAAAGGCTACCACGAAAAAGCGGGAAAAATGAGGTGAAACGACGGATAAATACAAGCAGGGAAAAGGCAGTGCGCGTTCCATGCATCCTGGCTGCGCTAGACACATCAGTCACATTGCACCGCTTCCTTTGTCGCACCTGCGGCGTGAAGGCCACTCTTCCCTCTTTTTTCTCTTCTGTGTTTTCTAAAACTCTTTATTAAATAGTTTGGGTAGCCAGCACTAAAAACTCTCTAATAGTAGTGTCCTTTTGTCTTCTTTCTAGAACCACCGAAGTAAGAAGCCATGCTCGGGCGAAGTATGGTTTGAATATTGACTAACTCTTTTTTTTCGCAATAACATGCAGCTTTTGAGAAGTGGGATTTTCTGGGTTTGTTTGAATGAATTCATCGCAATGAACAGCATAAATACGAAGGGGGCACACATAAAAGAATGACAAGAAAATTGTTCTATACTTGCTGTGTGTTCATTTCTGTCATTGCTAACAAGCTAAACAATGCACTGTCAATCAATCACACTTAAGATGTATGTCTCGGCGTCAATCAAATGTAGGCCACTGGAATTTCTTTCGTACCATCTTCCCTTCCTTTCTGTGTCTTCAGCACTCGCACCTGGCAAGACTAAGGTGTGGCAGAAATGCGTGTCGCGTAACAAATACATCACGTCCATCTGCACTTGCTGTGGCCTGAACTTGCTTGATTGTCTATAAGAACAACTTTGGCAGGATAAGTTCACTCTGACCCGCCGTGTGTGACACACGTTACTAGATTATGCCTCGGACTGTTTAGCTTGTTGACGAGAGTTCAACGTCTACCTTTGACCGGCACGTTTATATAGCAGCGAAATGCAGGATCACCCGTTTATATATATTTCCGTGCACCCCAAGTGTCCAGGAGTATCCCAAGGTGACGTTCCTCATAATCACACGAAGCACTCTCCATGGGAACGCGGGAGCTTGTGAACTTTTTACTCAGCGTTGGCTGTGAATATCCGTCATTGGTTTGACGCAATCACAAAGTAGAACAATATTTATTGCGTTGCTCAATGCAGAAACACCGCGCGGGTTCCACCAGTTTTCAAGAAGTAACAGCGTAGCAAATTGGCAGGAGAGAGATACGCAAACTTTATTGGCGAGTCTTTGAGATTCGTGTCCGGCGTCTTTTTAGTGGGCCTGGGCACCCACCGAGGAACCAGTTTCGAGGCCTTGTCATAGAGAAATAAAAAAAAGGTTAAGAGTGGACACTCCCGTAGACCCCAGCGGCCCAATCGACCCTAGCACACCTGGTGGTTGGTGAGAGCAGTGGCGTGCGCTTTCTGTTTCGGTTGCACTGGCGCAAATTTTGAATTACTTTGCGTAACCGACGTTTGGCTATGATGAAAGTTCATGATTTTAGACCACTTTTCATCGCCCAAATGAATAGTTTTTGTAGGTCGTTTTGATTTAGCGATTATCAGTTTTGTTTTGTTCAGTGATTCGTGCGAATTGGTCGTGACGTAATTTTTATTTCGATTAAGTTATAATAAAAAGAGATGCAGGCAACGATAATTCACTACGGTTTTATTCATCGCACTTGTGTTTTTCTTTTTGAAGAAGTGATCAATGTATATATCAGTCAAAGAGACAAAGTATCCGCAGTGTTTTATTATAAGGCAAGGTAGAGTCTGAGAATATAAAAAGCACAATATGACAGAGGTAGACAACAAATGCATCTCGCCTTACAAATAAATTGTAACAATTATTGTAACAAATACAGAGAGAACACAGGCAACGCACACATCGCTATAGTTGGCAGAAGCCGAGAAGCTGGTGAAGTATGACACACCGGGCCAGTGGGTAAGTAAGCATATATGGCAAAAACACAGCGCACAATGCTGATGAAGGAAGAAGTGACATATACACAGCAATGAAGTCGCGAATCACGCCTGGGGTTGACCAAAATAATGCATAGAAAAAAAGAGCGCACAGAAACCACACGACAGAATATATCAGAAAGGCAAAGGTGCAGTGTGCCGGCTGTGCTTAAGAACAGCTAGCCCAATCTGAAAAAAGGCAGACCGTTGCCTCCTTATCCTCAGAAAGGTAGGGCTCTGCAGCTTACTCACTACGTGAAAGACAAACTTTATGCTACAACACTGGCCGGTCTTGTGGCTCTTCTTATGCATAGCCTTAAAAAAAATTGCCCGCAGCTTCCCTCGGGGGAACACTGAGGAGGATGCGGAGCATATAATTGGTTAACGGGGTGTTAAAGTGCGACTTACTTGGGTCGATGGCTAAATAGGTTAACGTGGTTGTGAAATGGGGTGTTAAATTGCGACTTACTTGGGTCGATGGCTAAATTGGTTAACGTGGTTGTAGGAGGGGGTGTTAAATGAGTGAACACGTACACACGTATGCGAAAGGGCGGCGCTGGTCGAAGGGACGTCGATCATTCTGTTTGTGGATTCGTTGGCATTCATTTCACGGCGACTTCGGACGTCGACGCGCCGTACAAACCAACGGACGAGCGGCAACTGAGCGAGCGAGCGCCGACCTTGAGTATATATACAGCGCGACGGCGCATGCGCTGTCAGCTGTCGAATGTTCTCGAAGGAGAAGCGCGCGCGCGGCACAGATGGCGACGGCACGACGGCGCATGCGCTGTCAGCTGTCGAATGTTCTCGAAGGAGAAGCGCGCGCGGCACAGATGGTGGGCGACGGCGCGACGGCGCATGCGCGCGCGTCAGCTGTCGAATGTTCGAGAAGCGGTGCGGACGGCGCGGACGGCGCACTACAAGGCGCGAGTATAAGATGCTTCCGCATCTAAAACTTAAGATCCCAAGTGATTTGCGTCTTGGTGTTGCTGTGACGCATGCGAGCTAAAATAGATTGTAGTCATCACTTATCCAGAATTGTGGACCTTAATTGGTGCTACGAGAGTGGTATTACAGGGCTAATAAATAGCAGAAGGAAACAACTTTGGCTCATTATTTGTCACAAAGGCTCTACATCGTACGTTATCACTCACAAGCTATATAAAAATAAAATGGCAGCGTCCGCAGCCCCTTCAAACGCTACAAGTTTGGGTATTCTTTTGAAAATTTTGATGGGCGAGATGAGGGGGTGCCCCGCCGCGGTGGTCTAGTGACTAAGGTACTCGGCTACTGACCCGCAGGTCGCGGGTTCGAATCCCGGCTGCGGCGGCTGCATTTCCAATGGAGGCGGAAATGTTGTAGGCCCGTGTGCTCAGATTTGGGTGCACGTTAAAGAACCCCAGGTGGTCGAAATTTCCGGAGCCCTCCACTACGGCATCTCTCATAATCATATGGTGGTTTTGGGACGTTAAAGCCCCACATATCATTCAATCAAATCGAGATGAGGTGGTTGATGAGAAGCTAAAATACGAAAAGCGTGATAACGTGAACCGTGCCCACTTCATACTGTGTTCCTTACCCCCTCCAAGACATTTCAACAAACGGTTTTGTTATCGATATATTACTTGAGCTGGAGAGATAAAGCATACACAGTGACCAAGCGACCCACAGTAAAGTGTACAGTTCACCCGCATTTGCTACAAAAATACAGACAGGATACCCAATATTCTTTTTAAGGTTATGCAAATCACTTCGAGCGAATACACAGTGTCCCTACTCCTCATAGCGGGTAACCAAAACAATGTATGCAACGAAGGAGTGGTTAGTCCAGTTGAACTGAATATAAGCATATAAGACCATAATGAAGTCTGCTGTAACGAAGTAATAACATAACAAAGCTATTGCAGAATTCGGCTCAACTCGAATACTTTAGTGTAAATCCACCGCTAATTGCTAACCTTTGAACTTGTCAAGCTGTATGCCTGAGATTGAAGACTGGAACCTAACCCTATCTAAATTTCGGTTCACAAAACGCACATGCCAACATAAACGAACCCGGCAAAACATTTTCAGAAACTTCGCGCGACACCCAGCAGAGCAGATATGAAAATCGCTAACACTTGACAGATGGTGATACAAAACATCGCACACTTTCAGGTGATGTGCAGTGGCCTCAATTATGGCAAGAAAGTGAGATTCAAGTTGTTGTACGTATGCGAAAGCTGCTTCTGATGGCACAGTTAGATTCCCAAAAAGTTTGCTGGGGACGTGGTATGCTTTGAGCATTGTGAAATACTGGTGGGTACCCTTAAGCGTCTCACTGTCGTCTCTCAGTAACTGTGGGCAACTGCAACCGTCACATGCATTCCGAAGGAAGTGTTTGATGAGAAAAACAGCTACATAATATGCAGCGGAGTCATCGATAATATGGGAGTGAATGTTGGTCGCAAGTTCAGAGAGATCGTCTAGAGCGGGAAAGTCGTCAGGCTGTGGCTGTGCACACTCCTCATTATCCACAAGAGACACACTGGTGAGGGAGAATGACGAGAGCTGCTCCTGGAGGAGGTCACATTCATCATCCTCGACATTTCCGTATTCTGACAGCTTGAAGAGTTTTCTTATGCAGATGTGCTTCAGGCCACAAATAAATTGTGCTACATTGGGGTTGGTGTTGCAACCCTGTTTTTGCCTAATGTGGCCAAATATGTTCCCCAGAGGATCCTGCTGAAGCCTGCGTGTTAACAGGTAGTCAATTTGTAATTTTTGAAGAGTTCGTCCCATAGTTCACAAATTGCCTGAATTGTAATTTGCCAACCTACGATGGTTTGTGGTTGACGTCTGCCAACAAACTGCCATGATGCAATCTAGGGAAGCTGGCCTCGGAGGAAGTCAATCAGCTCTCATATATTTTTCATGATTGCATGCCGCAGCTTTTGCGAAGTTCTTTTTTTACTCGAGCTGTTCAAGGCATCGAAAATCCTGTCCATACGATCACAAAATTGAGCTGTAGTGATGGCCGAGGCAGGCAGCACCTTCGCATACACCATTGCCGTGATAGCAATCGAAACTGATGCACTGAGGACCTGAGTTGCTCTGCTGACCTTCATATTAGAAAAAGGTTTCTGATGAACGTGCCGTTCAGTCAACTTTGGAGCCAATCGCAACCGCAACTCATGTGAGGATTGGTAAAGGCTTACAATGTGCAACCATTTAACGATGTCATCCCCAATGTATAACTTGTTTGCTTGGACATTATTTCGCGTTGTTTTAATTACATGCGGAACATCCAGAATGTAATACACCCGCTCACCATTAACTTCAAAAAAAGACTTTGCTACAGTCACTCTTAGTTGGTTAGCGAGACTTACATTTGAACTGCCCTGGTCACAAATGACTGCTTTCACTGCAAAATATTGCTCCTAAGCTCCAAAATGAGTGACACCAGCAAGTTATGCATAAGAGATGATGGTGTTGATGTGTGCCCTATAGTAAAAGCAACCGGTTGAACCCACTTTCTCGAAACACCAACAAGAAGAAAGACCAGTGCTCGATCAGCGATGGTTGAAGTGCGATGAGTGCCATCATCTGTAAAACCCTGGACAACGTCTCTTGCAGCATCACAGCACAAATTCTTTTTGAGTGCTATTTCGTCAAAAACTAGCGCACACTCGGTCCCGTTCATTCCAAGCTTGAGTATTTGTTGCAATGGAAGAAAGGATTCCTGGAATTATGCCTGGAGTCATCTTTACATTAGCTAGCCACCTCCTTAATGAACGCCGGGAGGGCAAAGAAAAATATAGAGCCAGAAATCGGTATGCTCGCGGACCTCGGAAGTTTAAGTGAAGAGCGAATTTCTTGAACCACACGGGAAACCGCTTGCCCTTCCGTTTGGGTCTCAAGCGAACATGTGCAGAAAGAAGTTTAAAAACCTCCTCAGTGACGTGCGGTCGGATAACTCCAAGGGCCTTTGAAGTCGATGACGGTGCTTGGTGAGGCTGTCTCCACAGTCTTTTGATAGTTTTCTGCTGTGCTGCTACTTTGGCTTGCAGATGTTTAATGGTTTGCTTGTACTTCATTGATGGAGACATTGTCGCTGACACACAGGAATGTACTGCAATAAACAAAAAATTGATGTAAAAGCGAAGAACAACTAATCCCATACGAGCACTTTCCTCGCTCTTTCAGACCCAAGGTGCACAACTTTCTGTGGTGCAAAGTTTTCGATTGCGCTACCTAAAAACAAACCATTCCCAAAGTTGACAATGCAAACAAAATGAAAATCACTGAGAGCCCACCCTTACGTTTTGAAAGTGCACACGTAGTGTCCCTTTAAGGATAGTTTCCTCAGAATGTCCTAAACATAAAATAGCACATTGAAAACAGCTACAATAAAAGCATAGTCACCATTTTCTCTAGGGCACTCTGGCATGGGGCTGTTGGCGGAGACGTCTTCCGGAGGGTCTTGTGAAGCTTGTTCAGTGCCTCGGACAGTGCAGTCGGAACAATCTTGCGAGTGGCCTGCGGAAGTCTCTATATCAATCCACTCTGGTGTTGAAGTGAACATACAACTTACCGTTGACACAAGTTCCTTTTGTGACAGCTGAACGACTGGTTAAGATTTTCTCCGGCAAGACGAAGTCAGCAGAAATTCTTTCACCAGCTACAAGGGAGCTGCCCCCTGCAGAGGTTTGGTCAACAGTCAATTTGGGTAAAAAAAAAGAAATCGCGACACTGAACGCACCCTGCTCATCGAAGCACCTCAATGTGTAGGAGCCGCTTTTTGAAGCCTCTACCGCAGGTCCTGAAGAAATGAAATTACGACAATGTGTCAGTAAGAGGCTTAAAATAACACAAACTGAAGCTCATCCGCACCTTGCAGTGCAGCTTCTGTAGCCATGTCACAGTCACTACTTGAAGCGATGCTCAGAGAACCTGCATATATGTGCAGTTGGTACAAGTTACAAAGCTTCTAGCATGGGGAAACTTAAACAGCTCTTTCATATGCATAAATTGGTCGAACGTGGAAGAAAAGAGAAGGCACCAACTAGGAAACAAGTAATTTGTGATTTTTGGAATTATCAACAGTGCCAGCTTTCACTGATGAAAGGTACACGTACATGTGCACTCAGGCTTGAATATAACGTGAAATAGCCCTTTAAAGTCTTTCAAAACAAGTTGCGCAGGTCAAGAGCATCAAAAAATGACAGAAATGTAAATCTGCTGTTAGGAAGGTATTAGCCCACAATTCACAAAATTTAAGACTTTCCAAGTGTCACTTCTATAGTGAGGTTTCTCCATCGGCTACAAAGATCTTCGCGGTGTACTGTCGCCAATGATTCAATAGAAGTGGCTGCTATTGCACATATTTGAGTTTCAATCAATCACTTACATGGTGCAGCTGGTTTCACACTGGGAACAGCCATTCTGGTAAGCCTTGTGTGCCCAGGGTCCATGAAACTTTGAACAGTAAAATAGTCGCCACAAACCCTGTACGTTGCGTACAATAGACTGGCCGGCTTACTAAGGAGATCATCGTGTCCAGCATACTGCATCCATGCTTTCATCCTGCATTGGCAATGAACTATCAGCTGAAAGGGGAAGTGCTTGAATAGTGATTTTTTATTGTTACCCTCACTGAGCAAGTACAAACAGTAAGCCTAAAGACATGCAAACCATACAAAATCTTTAACACACCTGTCGTCCCGTGGTATGCGGAAGAAACTCGTCCCAGGCTTCTCGTGGGTTCTGCCATTGTTGAAACACCACGATACACAGCAGTAGCTGCCGTAGCTTGGACCGCCGGACGGCATGGCATCAGCGCGGTCTGAAAATGTTAGTAAGTGGATGCTTCGCTGTCAAATTACGAAAAAGATATGTGCAGGTCATAAGTGTACCAGCAAACCCCTTTGAATGATTAGCTAATCGATGGACAATACAAAACCAGTCATACATCTCTGACCAATAAAACTCTGACTTACAAAGATAGACCTCAAGACCACGTACAAAGATCTTCAGAAGTTTCCAGGCCACTCTTCCTTGTAATGCAATAGTATCGCGGCCTGCGAACTTTAGAACACCTTCGTGCGTACGCAGTATCAGCAGTAAACTGGGAAGAAAAATCGTAGTTGAAATTTGTGCGGTAAAATTATATTGGAAACGTCAAAAAAATTTGTGGGCAGCTTGCACTAGTGGCAAAAGGCTAGCGAAGACACGAAGATGATGGCCACTTGGCTAGTCCAGATTTGCCTCCGGCACACCAAGAATTATTCGTGTTCCGAGCCATCGGGAAACGCGTCGTGAAGCATACGAGGCCCAGCGAACGCTTCTCAATATTTTGCACCGAGCCACCAAGCCTATGACTAGCTGCCCAGCTATGCTCAGTGCACAGACGCTCGCGTCCGTGGCAGACGCAGCACGCGTCGCCTCGGCTTGACGCCGTGCCGCCTTTGCTGTACTGCATACGTTGCACAATGTTTCCGTCTAGCTGCCGCATAGAGCCGCAAACTTTCTTTTTAGCGAATCTCTCCGTCCTTACATGCTTCAGAAAAAGGTTACAACTGCGTGAATTAGACGCCACGTAAGAAACAAACTCGCATACACGAAGCGCAACGTGTGTGTGTGCATCTTTCTATGATTGTTGCATGGTGTCTTATTCGCGCAGGTGTAACCGTTTTCTAAAAAAATGACCCATTAAGCCCAACAACATGTCATTCAACAAGCTTCGCTTGAAAACGTGCCTCACCTGTTATCTCACGCACGAAAACGCCGACGCAGCCGACGTTGAAGAAAGCGACGAAAGCTTCCTGCTGTCAGTCATGCATGGGCTTGTCGCTGGGTGGATGGTGTTTACGACAGTACGGCTGAAGAAAAATAATCGCGTAAGGTGTGTTGAATGACTTGTTTTTATGTATAAAGAACATACCAAACTTGAACGTATAATTATTATTTTGTGAAAATAATTCTGTTGCATTGATTATAACTGTTTTTTTTGCACTTGCGTCCTCTGACGTTTGGTGAGAGCACTAGCTCGTTACGTAGTCGTGACGCACCTCCTGGGGCCAGGTTTCGCGGAGTGTCCTCTCTTGTCTTTTCCTTTCTGTTTGGCCTCGTCTCGAAGCAGCTTGGGGCGCTGCGAGCGCGCGGAGCGCGCGGTCACGCTTTACATTGGCTCCGTAGGAAATGCTGCTTTTCGGCGGACCATCGACCCCTACAGGACTAATTTTAGTACGTTAGTGATCAACTCGGTGAGTGGACCACGTGAATACCAAATTTGGGCCATTTCACTCAATTTTGGGAGTTTTAGAGCGATTTCCTGTGCGAAGCGGGCGAGGTCCCGCTATGCCTAACGACGGCTACCTTCGCTCCTACCATGTGCTTGGTCGGCGCGGCACTCGGGGCGGGCGGTCTTGGAGTCCTCTCCAGAGCTCGCCGCTTCGGAACGACGAGAACGACCAACACTACGAAGAAATCCAAGCCACGGACACCTCGGCCGCGGATATAAGTGCGCATTCTGCTCGCAAGAGGCGGCATGGTCAGCTAGGCCTAACCACCGCGAAGAAGAGAGCCGCCGAACAACCGACCGGATCGCGACTCGACGCCATCGGGGACTGCTCGACGACGATCGGCGAGGGTTTCCCGACCACCACCGGCATCGGACAGTGTGTTACCGCGGTGAACAGTTACTGTGACCCGCCGAACTCGTGTGCAGGTTGGACTGTAGGGGCCTCTCGACGCGAGAAGAAACGGCAAAAAAACGGGCAGCCTATCGCAGTGGGATACCCTAACCACAGGTGAGCCGAGCAAGTCTCTCTCGGCTTCGAACGCTAAGTAAGGAGGAGCGTAGGCGCGAACAGAAAGCGCAGTACGTTGCCAAAGTGAACGCTACTATGGCAAAGTCAGCCCGCATGCCTACTTTCGCAAAGAAAGACGAGCACCGCGTGGTTGTTAGGCCTGGCGGGGGACTCGCAGTGAGTGCCACCAAAATGACCACGCGGCGCACAGCCATCATCACAGCGGCTAACATTAAGATCGAAGAAGCGGAGGACGATTCGTTTGCGCCGAACGCCGCCCAGACCATTATAGTGCTGAGCACTCCTAGCGAAGCGAGATCATTTCGCTACGGATCGATCCGTAATATCACGGTGGACGAACGCACGTATGAAACGTTTGCGTATAAGAGCACCCCAGACAACACCTCTCGGGGTGTAATAAGTGGAGTGGGCAGAGAGGAACCCGAGGAACAGATCACTCCGTTCCTAGTGAACAAGCATAACCCCACCGTTATGTCCGCATACCGGTTCGGAAATTTAGAGTCGGTGGTAATTCTATTTGAAGGAAACAAAGTATCGTGCTACGTAAAGTATGGCGGCTTTGTCAGGAAGTGTACGCTGTACAGGCAGCACCGTGAGGTTTGCACTACATGTGGCTAGATAGGGCACAGGAAAGATGTAAGATGTGTGCCCAACTCCGAACGCTAGGGTGTGCTTCGCTTGCGGTAGAAACAGCCAAGAAGAAGACCATGCAGAATACTGCAAACCAAGATGCAAGTTCTGCGGTGACTCTCATGTCACGGGCGCATGCATATGCAAGAACAAATTCAAAACGCCGCTACAAATCAAGCAGTGGCAGAGGATAAAACAGAACACCGAAACTATAACCGAGATGGCACCCGCGAAAGCGCCCGAGGAGGCTGCGCTTTCTAAAACATTCGACTTCCCGGAGCCTGGAACCAGCGGCACACTTCACGAACAGAACGTCGTGGCGAGCCGCGATAGGAGCACAGCGGAACCGGAGGACGTGAAGTGGGCTGACGTCACCTCCGGAAGACCGAAAAAAGCGCGTCCGCCAAGACCGGCGCCGCAGATTGAAGCGCACCTGAGCCCGACAAACAAGTCCGACGTCAATCGCGTGGCGATGGCTCAAAAGAGCGGGGCCCCGAACAGCGCAGCAGTTGCAACGCAGAAGGAGCCTGGCAAGACGCCAAGCGGCGGCGGCTGCAGCAAACAATGCAAAAAAGAGACGCGGGAGTTGAAAGCTACCGTTAAGAAAATAGAGAAGGCGATGGAGGAACTCCAGATGGTGGTGGCGGCGACGCAGCTCACCATCAAACAACAACGAGGCGTCATCGACCAACAACGAGACGGCATTAGACGGCTTCAAGAGGGGGGATCAAGGAACGAAGCCAACAACAAGATGGCGACCGACGCCGATGAGGATGACAACGGAGCCCCAACGAACATCGCGGGCAACGCCTTTGTCAACACTACAACTCCTAAGACCTACCAATTCACCGCCAATGCGAAGACTCCGACAAGGGCATCCATGGTTGTGGTGGCAAGAGGGTTGGAAGCACAACCCGAAGAGGAACTAGAAAGCGAAAGCAACGAGTAAAAATATGATAGCGCCTCGGTCATCTCGGTGGCAGCTACAAACAACGGAGGCAGGAGCAAACCTCTCGGCTACGAGAGCTTCAGTAAGAAGATCGGTCGGAACGCGAGAGCTATAAAGAAATGGGGCAAGAGCTTTAAGGGCCTCGAGCAGAGAATCCTCACGAAATGCACCGAAGTCATCCAACAACAACTTGCGCAAACGATTCAGCTCCAAGTCGAGCAAGCGCTAGAGAGGGCCCTGAGCCCCGAGAAGCTGCAGCCGCTCATTGGTGAAGCGGTGCATCAATATTGCCAAACACAAAAGGCTTTCTCTCATAATGGCCAGCAACAATAACATCAAGATCTGGAACTGGAACGCCAACGGGTTCCGGTGCCGAAAAGCAATCCTACAAAAGTACTTGAGATTGCTGGCACCGATGGCTCGCGCGGACGTAATAGCGGTCCAAGAAACCCACACCGAAGACACGCCGACGCTGCCAGGGTATCGGAAACACGCCTGCCCCCGTTCGCTCGCACATGCGGGAAGGGTGCGGCGCATGACGTGTGCACGTTCATCCGGAAAGGCATCGCCCACGTGAAACACCAACAGTTCCTGGGCAGCAGGGACACCGCCATCGAGCTTTGCGTCACCGACCTAGCAATTAGCGCCAAAGGATGAGGAGCCCGGGGTGGAAGAAAGAAGAAGACATCAACCACCGTCTCCATCGCTAACATCTATAGCAATCCAAGACATGGAAAGCAGAAACTCACAACTCTTTTCCATAAGATCAAAAGCGCCACATCACAAGCACAGAAAGACCTGGTCAAGAGAGGAGACGCTGCCGCGGTAATATGCGGCGATTTCAACGCCCAACATCGAGAGCTCGGCTACTCGACCACCACGTCTAAGTGAAGGAACCTTCTCGAAGAAGCCGGCGAAGCCGAGTTCACGTTACTGATCAAGCCAGCCCATCCATCAAGGATCGGAACATCGGTTGCCCGGGATACAAATCCGGACCTCACATTTGCGATGCTGCCCGAAGGTGGCACCGCAAAGTGGAGGAATACGGGAATCAACCTGAGCACCGATCACTTCATAATCGAAATTGAATTATCACTGGCTCATCTCAACGGAAACCCGAACCGCGGCAAAACATCAAAGCACCAACCCGTCGACTGGAGCAAGTTCCGTAACACAGAACTCGGTGAAGTCGACAATATCGACGAGTTGTCAGCGAAGCTGCTGGCGGCAACAGAAGGGGCCACCGAAGAGATCGATGCACCCGAAGAAATTGAAACCATGTACCCGAGACTAGCCCAACTCCTCGAAGCCAGGCGCTCGCTCCAAAAGCGTTGGCGGCGGCAACGTCACAACACAAAGCTACGAAACAAGATCGCAGAACTCGGCCGAGAGATCGAGCGACACAGCAGGCAGCTCTGCTCACAGCAGTGGTTTGCACTCTGCAGCCAGGCTGATGGGCAGCTTCACCGCGGCGGCACTTGGAAACTCTTCAGGCAACTGATGGATGAGACCAAGAGCTGCGAATATCAACGTACACGCATGGCCCAGATCCTACACACCACCGCTCGTCAACTGGACAAAGAGGAGATGTTCAAGCGACTCAACGAGTGCTACCTCCCCATCACCAGTCCCGAAGACCACCCAGACTACGCTGGCCAGCCGAACCCCCCCCCCCATCGACTGAGATCGAGAGGAATGGGAAGTGAGGCAGGAGGCGCAGGACCTGAACTGTCGTTCGGCCGCCACACCCGAGAGAGTTACTAACAAAGCTCTACGCAACCTGAGCGACTCAGCCATCACATCACTGACACGCTACTACAACGAATGCTGGCGTAACAGCAAGCTGACCAAGGCCTGGAAGACAGCAAAGACGATCCTGCTGCCAAAACCAAACAAGCCACCGGGTATAGAGGGCCTGCGTCCCATCTCGCGCACGTCCTGCGTGGGCAAGGTCCTGGAGCAAGTTCTTAACACCCGGTGGAACCGTTACATGGAAGCGCACAATGTCTACCCGGACTCAATGCTTGGCTTCCGGGCCAAGATGGGAACGCAAGACGCCATGCTCCTGATCCAACGAGAAGTCCTTGACCCACCGGGCGGGACTCCAAAGAATGACAACCGAGCAATCTTGGGCCTGGACCTGCAGAGCGCCTTCGACAACGTTAGACACTCGTCGGTCCTGGCTCAGGTGTCCCGCCTGGGGCTGGGCGCAAGATCGTACAACTACATCAGAGCCTTCCTCTCTCGCCGCACGGCCAGGCTGGAGGTGGGAGGAACGAAGCTCGAAGAACGAGAGCTGAGCGGTGTCGGGACCCCACAGGGCTCGGTCATCTCCCCATTCCTGTTTAACATTGTAATGATCGAGGTGGACAGGCGTCTGGAGGCGCTAGGCCAGGGGATCCGACACTGCCTCTACGCCGACGACGTAACCATCTGGGCCACGGGTGGAAGCGACGGAGACATCGAGGTGAGTCTGCAGGCGGCAGTGGACGCCGTGGAGTCCACACCACACTCTCAGGCACGGGCTTGCGGTCTTCGTCACAAAAATCACAGCTACTCATCCTGCCACCACCTGGGAGGCACAGAAAGAAGGCAAGTCGAGAGGCGAACGAGATCGTGCACACCAGTGACGGTATGCAGATCCCAGACGTCCCGGGGCTTCGAGTCCTGGGTATGTTCGTGGACGGCACCCAAACCAACGCCACGGCGGTCAAGAACATCACAACCAAGATGGGCATTGCAGCGCGCCTGGTCAAGCGAATGTCGTCCCGCTACCGGGGCATGAAAGAGAGGGGGCTCCTGCATCTGCTGCAGGCTTTCGTTAAAAGCCACGCGGCATATGCAGGGGCCTTTCATCGCTGGACCGGCGCGGAACGAGCCAAGATCAATGCTGCCATCCAGAAGGCTTACGCGGGGGCTCTTGGGCTCTTACCAGGCACAAAGGCAACGGCCTTGCAGTCTCTGGTAACACACAACATGCTCTCGGAGATCAGCGAGGCCCAGAGAGCTTCGCAGCTGATCCGCCTGAGTGACACAGCCGCGGGCAGAGGATTACTCGATCGGGTGGGATTATTACCTCCTGGAGAACGCCCGGGAGCAGGACCGGACGGTAAGCTAGAAGAACAAGTCCCCCTGAGCGATGAGGCCGCAAGGAAGATCATTGTCTACCCGTTGCCAAAGAACATGGACCCAGAAAGGGATGCGGGCAGGCGAGCGGCGAGAGCAGCGGCGCTGGCCCGTCAACATCAGAGAGACGAGGGCGCAGTCTACGTGGACGCCACAAGATATCCGGAAAGACGCAATGCCTTCGCAGCAGTGGCGGTCAGCGCTACTACCGGTAAAAAACTAACAGCAAGCACCGTGGCGCCCGAACAGCCGGCCATGTAGAGGAGGCGGCGATAGCCCTGGCCACAGGTAGGCCGGGCACGCGCACGGTGCTAAGCGACTCAAAGCAGGCAATCAGAAATTTTGCCCGAGGCATGGTATGGCGGGATATGGAGCGGCTAGTGACGTCCATCGCGGCTTCGCGGGCTGCTCGCGGCGCCGCTACAGGGCCAACCATCGCCCTCAAATGGTTCCCAGCCCACATGGGACAAGTGGCTCCCGACATTGAGAACCGCAACAAAGAGGTGGACGCTGTGGCCCGTGATCTCATCACGTGCCGAACCGCGGCAGCCCGTCTCCCTGAAACCAGCGGTGAAGAACGAGAAGAAGACCTCGATTCTCTCACCGACTACGGAGGGATCCTGGCGGCCTACAGAGAGGCCAGGAGAGCCTCTCCGCCCCCGCATCGTGAACTGTCACGTGCGGAAGCAGTGAAGCTCCGACAACTGCAAACGGAATGCGTGCTAACGCCAGCATTGGCCTGGCACGTATGCCCCGACATGTTTGTGGACGCAAAGTGTAGCGTGTGCGAACGTAAACTAGCCACCCTCCGCCACATCATGTGGGGCGGGCGTAACAGTGGCGTGAACAATGAGAATGGGCAGTGCCAGGACGCCACGTATCCCGAAGAGTTGGGAGCATGGATACGCTCCCAAGACTCAACCACACAACGAAGGGCCATCCAGCGGCTTGAGGAGGCCCTGGCAAAGCAGACGAGAAAGGGAACCGACGCCCCGGACAACGGGAGTGGAGGAGCCCCAGTATCCAACGCCTAGCCGGAGCACAACGTCCTCAAGATCTAGGGCCTGGGACTATAGGACTATTAGCCATAGTCTTCAGATAGGGACTACCCGCGCCCTGCGCGGCTGGTGACTTCCCGCACGCCGGATGCGCGAAAAATGTTGTTTCTCTCTCTCTCTCTCTCTGTCTCAAAGCAGCTTCTTCGGCACGCTGGACGGCCCAGAGTTGTGCTGTCAGGTTCGAGCTCAGCAGTAAGGTCTCCCAGCGCGAGCGGAGGCTGGCAGTGGAGGAGGCGGTTGGATCGGCACTGTTCAAATTGTCTGTGAAGCCTTGACATTCCCACAGCATGTGACTATGCGTAGTAACCTCTCAACTCGATCGACATTTGTTTGTAGTGTTAATGTCTGGATACATAGCGTGCGTCTAAGGTTTATTTTTGAATCTGTAATTGTTTTTACCGCCTATGTCCTGTTTAACTGAGCGTGAGGGGTTAGGTATATGCGTATTTGTAACTGGGTCGGGATGTCGTGGAACTTTGTTATACAATCTTCCCACTCCCACACGTTTGCAGTACTGTGCAGGAGAAGTTTTTCTGTCTGAGGGGCAGGCATGTGCAGGCGAAATCACACTTGTCTGGAGTGGCAGAGCACATGGCTGGGGATGCTGTTGCTGTCCGCAGCTGCTAGCTCACGTTAGCTACAAGCTTCCGTTAATGATTGCATTATAGCGCAAGAACTTAGCATGCAGCTTTCTTATTTTATGTGTCACAACGGCGTCGGCGTTTGCTTAGGTTTGCAGAAAACGGCGGCTGAAGCGGCCAGCTAGGTGCTCTGGACTGGTTTGACTCCGTCTGTACACCTTGCATCTGGATTTTCCGAATAATTTACCAAATCTTGTGGCACTGGTTATTGTATGTTTCCACCCAAAATATAAGACCACCTAAGTGTTTCACATATTCAGTAAACCACCTCAGGCATGATTTCACGAACAGCAGGTACCCGAGACATGCTTGATACGCTTGTTGTCCTGGTTCTTTCCGTGCTGCGAGTGCTCAGCTATTCATGCTGTACCGAGAACTTGTGTCCATAAATGCTGCTTTGGTGAGCGGTTTCACACGCCACACCTTTGAAGCCTGAAGAATGACACGCTGTTGTGCTCGCTATACGAGACTCCTCTCTGTTATCTTTGCTCAACTTGTGCTTTACCTGCCACCACGTTCGCCTGAAGAAGAAAAGATAGAGGAATGCCGGAGTGGCTAAGAATTCGTCTTTGTAATGTCTGCCGTGTCAAGAGCATGCGATATTTGAGGATAGCAGGTCGCAGACTTGTAGCTTGTACATCGTAAGGCTGATAATCCGATGTAGCCAAACTTACACTATATATATATATATAACAAGTACCAGCCGGACAGCAAGACAAGCGTATCTGAAAACGATAAGTAGATAAGGTACACTGGTATCGTTACGCATAACACACTGTATTAGTAGTTCCTTTTTTGTAAGAAAAATGCGGGAATGCAACCGTCTCCTGAACGATATGGTTAATGAAATATATAATGAAGCGTTTTTTCGTCTCTGTAAAATGTCCACAATATAACTGTCAATAAGAGTGGTATATTTTGGAAGCTTGTATCTGTTGTATTTATTGTATCCATTGCTATTTGTGTGAAACGTAAATAGCAATGGTGAAACGTAAATAAATGAAATAAAAAATAAAAATAATAAGGCATGATTACATGAGTGCGACAGATGCGCTTCAAATTCGTCTAGACAATGACAATTCAATACAAAGGCGCATTGCACTAATCCACAAACAGGGGCGGTGTTGCAAGTCCCGTACGTATCACGGGCCATAAATCACAAACAGGGAACAATGGATCCCGTCGAGTGAATTCTGAGCTTGCTTATTTCATATAAAAATTATATATTTCATATATTGATAGCGCAAAATAATTAGGGAGGAAGTGAGGCGGCTGAGCTATAGGACGAAGACGGGTACAAACATGCTTGTTGCGTCATGAAAGCCAGCTATAATGGTATTCAGCGGAGCAATCCACGAAACACAAGAAAAGCTAAAAAAACTTCTAGTAAATGTCCAAAAAGGATAGTCCACAACGTATATAAGAGGTCTTGTTGAGATGTTAGTTAAACCTAAGCAGCTTGAAAACCTTCTGTAGCTGTGCTAACGCCACGTTATTATACGGCTTTAAAACTTCTAGCAAGACGTCTTAAAAACGTCTTTCTAGATTTCTTAAAGAACCTTTGTAAACGTTTACTATACATATATTGTGAGATGCCTAGTAAACTTCTTGCCAAGATTCGAAAAAAGACTTTTGCTAGATCATTTAACACCTTTTTTAGACATTTATTTTTCATGCAAACCAGCTTGTTGGGCGTTTCCTGTGGTTAATTTGCTGCATCATGTCAGTGTTTTACAATCGGTGCACTTAGCTGTTCACTGTTGACAGTGACAAGTAGGAACAGCAACATAATTTTGCATCAAAGTATTGCTGGCACTATTCTAATCAGCAAAGTTGGTGCCATAATTGTTGAAAGAACTAATTAGTGACGGCCGTCTGTCATTACGAACTTATGTTTTGCTTGGAGACAAGACGGGCTTTTAAACGTCAACTCATTATTGTTTCTGGTGTTACCTGGAATGCATAATACTGCACATCCAAAAGTAAATGAAAAATTTGAACAAATCTTGTTGCATACTTGTACCCTTTATTATACATAAGAATGACTTTACACTTTGTCTCAAAACTTGCATATTTTGTAGAAACTATAATTATGCAAAGCAATTAAGGGACAGGCCAGATACATGGTCCAGGAACCTGCACGCATACAAAAGGCACAAACTGTTCTCTTCGAGCAGACTTCTATCAGTGCAACAAAATTTAGCAGGCTAGCTTGGCAAACACATTGGCCCAGTAGCAAATATATAAAGGTAGAAAATTTGTTAGGCTGACCGTCTTGCTACAGATGACACAAGTAATCTTGCCGAGGCAGTCGTGTACATGGTTGCGAAGTTATCTGATGGTAAGCAGATCAACAGGTGTAAGAAGGGTTCTTATGAACAATGCCGTGATGGGGCTGGGCTCAGCTTTCAGATGGGGCCACAATGGCACTGCACCACATCCAAGGCGGTAACCTGCAAGAGCCCTGCAGCGGTCTTGAAGCGCTACGCCAGCAGAAAGGTGATTCAAAAAGCAAAGAAAGAGTCTCTCGGGATGAAACTGTTCAAAGAACATGGCCACGAACAGCCTAAGTGCGAGGATTCAACGGTGAAGGAGTCAACGACTTATTACGGCTCAAACTGCCAGCAACCAGACATGCCACATGAACAATATGCGGAGAAGCAGCGCACTGTCTTAGCTGGTGTACAAGAGAATGAAAGACAGCCGGCCGAAATTCGGAAGGCTACTCGAGGACAGGTGGGCGATTCCGTTTGGCACTTTGAAAGAAACATGCGCCTGACAGCGTCTTCATTCTACGCAGTGTGCCGACGAAGAGAGTGGACACCATGTGATGCACTCGTAAAGACCTTGCTCTACAAAAAAAATTTCTCGAATGCTGCTCTTGAGCAAGGAAGACAATAGGAGCGTGTTGCATTGCGCATGTATAAGCAAGAGATGGAAACTACTGTGCCACCTTGCGGGCTCTTTGTTGACACAAAACACAGATTCTTGGCAGCATCGTCAAACAGATTTGTTGGGAGTGACGGGATAGTGGAGGTTAACTGTCCGTTCACTGCGAAGGATATGGAGCCATATGAGGCAGCTAGAAAGTATAATCAAAGGAGCCAAAAACATAAGCACCAAGTTTAAGCCACTCCAATAACTACTACTACCAAGTACAAGGCCTGCTAGATATTATTAAAAAAGTTTCTGTCACTTCGTCGACTGCATATCAAAAGGCATCCACGTAGAGCGTATTGAAAGAGACGATAACTTTCGGAAATTACGAATGCTTCCACTTCTCCTCAGATTTTACAATGACTGTCTATTACCTGAAATTCTAGATCCCCAAACCACCCGCAGCACGCCTATACGCAGACCACCATGAAATGAGAAAGCAAGTGAGTCGTGCCAGCAGTTCAAACAAGCCTCGATGAGCAGCGAGGCAAATCAAAGGGGGGACTCCAACATTAGCCATGACCTCTAGTGCTAGCGCATGCCCTCTAAAAAAATTCACTGATGATCACATTGCTTCCTTCTTGTTAGAGAAATTCAAACTGCGTATGAGGTTCAGGTTATCCTCAGTTTTAGCATTGAAACATTCGTTACATGTTTGCCACAGCAACTGCCATTGCTCGAGTGCATTGCAGGCATCGCGAACCAAGCAAAACGCCAGCCACGCATCAGCACCGAGAGAGGAACCAGGATGCGTGGCAAAAGAAGAAAGCGAAGCCAGTGATATGGACAGACGCCGCGTTCGCTCTATAGGTTACGGCACCGCTCAACGCTCTATTAAAACTGGTATTAAAACTGCAAATGCAGGCTGTCTCAAAATAGCAAAGACTGTTACTCAAACAACCCACGAGGTAGCAATTTACTTTGATCCGTCCAATGTGTCATAATGTGCTTTTCTTCAATGCCCGGGACACATGAACAAAAAGGAACTTTTGTAAAGGTTTGCGCGTGATAGGGCAATGAGAAATAATAATACTATAACGTATACCTTCATTCACTGCAGCTATCACAAGCTCAGATATGAAAGTGGTAATTACAACTTGTAAGCTAGTGCTCTGCCAACTAGACGTGCTCAAATTCAATTTTTTCCAAGGTCTGTTATTTACTGAAATGGTCTAGCTGATTGTGTTCGTGAAATGAAAAAATGAGATTTTCTGGAGTCATTCGTAACATCAATGTCTTATTTTCTCTCATTATCTACCCATCGCGCTTAGGAGCTGACAATATTTGTTGTGTTGAAAATCTTTTTTTGTAATACTACTAGTATTTTGCCCTGTGGTATTTATGTTCTACACCCCTGCAATAGCCCTGCATTAGGCTGAAGTATTTGATTATGAATAAATAAATATGTAATTTGCAAGGCGTTAGAGTGATTTCATGCTTCTCGGGATGTATGCCTTGTACCTCTCAGGTTGTTTTTTTTATGTGTGAGTGTTTGTGAGTGATGTTTCGGTACTTTCGTGGTTGCAACCAAGTGCTGCCGACGCTCCTTTTGTGCAAAACAAATTTTGGTAACCACGTATATAGCCCCTTTCTTGCTTACTGCATGACAGTCCTTCTTTGCGCAGCATACATACGGCATTCACTAAACTTAATGCTTGAAATTATGTTAGTCTACAGATTTATATCACTTGACCAGTCATGTGTTCAAAAGCTTTCGCCAGTGGGACAAGCCCTTTTTAACTAATTGGAACTATTTTGTATTGTAGACTTAGAGTGGGAATGGCAACAACTTTGCATTGCCCATGTTTCAACCTTGGCATGCGCTTCAAGAACTCGAAGTGAATACGACCTAGTTGTAATACCACCAGTGTGCGTTCAGAAATATGCATGAGAGATACAGAGTACTCTAATTCTCTCCCGCATCCCAGTCGCGGAAGGTTGACGTGAATTCGACCCGGCTGTTATAGCGAACATTTTGTACAGCTTGAGGTAACTGCGTAGAAAGTACGAGCTTGCTAACAATTACTGACAGTTTTGGTGGAACGATCACTCTTCATGTTATGGCCAAGGCCTTCATTTTAAAAAAAAGATGTTGAAGTAGCGGCAATTAAAGAAGTTTCTCTGACAAGGGCAATAACGTACCAGGGCCATTGGCCACTCATATGAGCCTCGTCAGAAGCGTAGCCAGAAGTTTTTTTGGGGCGGGGGGGATCAATTATACTTTTTTGCATGTTTTCACGTGCCCTCGCATTTGTGGGTGAATATATACATATACAAAACTTTAAAAAAATTTGGGGGGGTTGAACTACCTCACCTCCTTTCTGGCTACGCCCCTGAGCCTCGTTCATAAGTCGCGCAAGAATGAACCAAAACATGAATTCATATACTAACCTGCTGAAATTTCAATTCCGATGAAAAATGATGGTACATATAGCGGGCAACACTGTGCTGCCTATGCTATTGGCACGTGTTGGGCACCGTAGGTCAAAGCGGCCGCATTTCGTAGTGCGTGATCTGCCAAAATAATCGTCTTTCGGACATACGGAAGCTTAGGTTACACGGTGAAGAAAGTGCACGCATACAAACATAATTTTTGTTCTAAAGCGAGACAGTGTGCGGTATAATGAGGGTAGAAAAGGAGAATGCTAAAAATAAATGCAAATTTTGAACAAAGGCACTTCCAGCTTTCCACTTTTTTTTCATCTCTTCATCATTTCACCGATATCTCGAGCTACAGCTACGCGATAAGAACGGGCACAGGTAAGAAATATTACATTTCATACGGACGTATTTCTAGCTCTGTTGTGAACTTCAACGGTTGTTACTGTTGTTACTAACTGTAGTGGGGTATGGAGGGACGGTTTAGGAGGACATAGCACTTTTTGTTATGTGATTAATTTTACATTTCTGGTGTTACGTATGAAGGAAATAAATTAGTCCCACACCACACGTGTTACAAATCACTCGGACCGAACACGTAACATAACGAACCCAATGTGATAAAACTTACGTATACCTTGAAAAATGGTTTTATTATTATTTGAGTTTTGACCAAACACTTTTTACACGTGTTAGAGGAAGAAAAAAGGCGTTTGTGACAGCGGACGAAATTGAACATGCCAGGTATTGTCCCCATTGGGCAGGGATTTCTGGTCGTGGTGAACCAGACCATGTGGGGCCGCGCAACGTAATAAATGGCCAGCTGGGCTTCTAAAACACATGCGGCCTGCTTGCTAATATTTTTTGCAACATTATAGCTGCTTCATACCCGGCTGCTTAGAGCCGATAACACCTACAAAAAGAGAACTTATCTAAGCATTTGGTAGTAATTCATTAAGTGCGAATAGAAGGCCTGCTTTCCCCATAATTATTGGTCCGTAATTTTTGCATCATAGCCACTGCATTATTATAACGTTATATTTGCGAAACATTGCTCTCGATCTTTTCTCGAGAAAAAAAATGGCCCCGTATCTGCAAGTAATCTGCAAATGTCGTCAAAAGACGATAGTATTGCGTGTGGAGAGAGTGAACAAAATATTTAGTTGATGTTCTGCGCCAGAAAACGGGGAATGGTATTCCGGAGGCGCTGCGTTAGAGTGCCTCGAGCGTGCAGCGAACGTGAACGAGGTCATCAAGTCACGTCACACGCGAGACATGAGCGCCAACTGGCAGTTTTTTTTTTTGAAAACAAAGCTCGTGGCCCTCAGAGGTGATAAGGTGTAGAACGCAAGGCGATGGGTAGGTGCCACCACCTGGTCGTGTTAGCAAAGCGTTGCGCAGCGTGATAAGCGCTACGGTCCTTCAAATTACTTATGTATGCCTTTTCTAGTAAAAGGCGAACATGCAGAATATGTACGTGTTGTTATGGTTCCTCAGGTATGCACTATAATTGCTTTTTTATTGACAATCGCAAGAGTATGAACGCTAATTCTTGAGCAACATTGGTGGGTACTGCGGATGGGGTCGGCCGTTCAGGATATCGGCTGTTGCTGTTAAAAGTACCCAGTTCGCGGTAATGGTGGACAAACAGACAAATGCACAGACAGACAGATGGACTGACCAAAGTTTTTGCGCCGAAGGTTCCCAAGAAAGACTATCCTCTTTAATAAAGGTTATAGTGCATATATCGCTTGTGTCAGAGCACGTAAGCTAGATATTGAGTGCTAGGAGTAGGTTGATTTTTACTTGAAAAAGTATAGAATTGGAACACAAGAAAAGGAGAATTTTTATGAGGGCCGCTGTTCACGAGCGCAAGCAGATAGATGGGAACTGAATAGTGGCCATCAGTAAATGAGATAGGACCAAACGACAGAGCAACAGAAGGGGATTATTTACGTATGCACACAGAGGATGTAATGTCTCGTGGTTCGCTTATGATGTGACCTCCGTGAGAGAGTGTCACCCAACCACGCATTCCAGCGCTGTATGTAATGAATAGCTTGCTCGCGTAGGCTGCCAAGCCTAGGTGAGCGGTTTGCAGCGCAATTGTTCCTCCCGTGAAAACCACGGCACCGCAGGGGACAGGCACCAGTGAGCGATGGGGTTCAGACAAGGAGGCAGATAGAGGGGTCGTTTAAAGGGCGAAAAGAAAGGCCTGTGCTGACGGCATCGCTTTTCCTTGTCGCAACGCCAGGCTTCACGCCCCCTCCTCATGCAGTGTGGCACGCCGGCACAAGTGTAGTAGTCTCACTTGGTTTCACCCCCGAAACGTTGTCCCTGTAGCCCTGACTTGGTGGCACCCTCTGGTTTCTTCAGTGGAATTACTCGCAATATGGCGACAGTGGATCCGCCACAATATTTGTCTCCCATCGTGGAGAATGTGGCACTATTAAGCTCTTAACCACCGGTGTTATACTCGGCTCAGCTAGCGGCCGCAGCCCAAAAGTTCAATTTCTCCATAGTCGGAAAAGAAAAGCCTGTAAAAGGGGAGAGAGGGAAGGGGATGAACAACATCCATTGAGTGACGCTAGACGTTTCCTAAATATCAGATATGAATCACTTTTCAGAGAGATTTGTCGTGCGAGCATTTGTACAATATATAAATACCGATGTGCAGGATGATTCTAATCTGGGCTTTAATACTGTAATACTGTTCGTGGTGCCTCACAAACAAAAAAAATCGTTCAGGCTTCTCATGACCACATACCAAACTTAAAAAAGCCTAACAATCAAAATAGGCAAAAAAAGGTAATGCATGTGTACCTTAGCAATGTCAGAAAATGTCAATCTCAGAACGATATATATATTTTTTGAAATGGCCACCCAGGCATTTCGTTCAAATGGTTAAACAGCGAAAGACTAAACTCTAAGCCCAGGTGTTTAGCAATGTATTCAGCCCGACGCTGCACAGAAGCCGTTCACAATTATTCGTTACATGTTCGTTCTTCTAATAAAGTTAGACACACGTTCGGCTTGAGTTTTACCCCAATGTTTACTTCACATGCCCAACATTGTGCTTCGCCTAATCATGGTCATGAAGGAGTGTTATGAGCGGCTAATAGTGTTGCGCAATGCGTTGATCACAGTAGTTGTTCTCGAACTACATACAGGCGGTCAGGACGTCGCAGTAGCAGCCGAAGTGCCGCTGGAGAGAGTCGCGCCGAAAGCGGGCGTTCGCTCCGGCAAACGTGCTCCCGCAATCATCTTCACGTTGACGCGGTCGTGTCCGCAACGGGGCTTGTTCGGCACGGCGTTCTTGGAAGCATGGGACATGGCGCATTAATTTAGGACCGTGGTTTGCAGGATCCTCCTGGCACCCGCGCTTGCTTTTTAGGTCGTGAGTCAGCAGGGTCTGGAAGGTTGCCGCGCCATGAATACGCAGTTGCTGCAGGCACCTGGCCTCTCGAGCATGTTTTTCTGCTCGGACTGCACTGTCGGTCCGGCGAGTGCGAGCTCTCTCACTTTTATGCCTAGTTCACACAGAAACATCCGCTTTCTACAGCGACCAAAATTCCCCTGCCGCCGAAACGCAGCGTCGTTCGCACTGGACGCGCCCCGCGCCGCCGAATATGCCATCTACTACGGGACGAACGCGGGATGGATGCGCTGTCACCCCGGTTGTTGTTGCAGCTTGCAAACGCCCCTACGCTATCCGGTGGTGTATACTACGACGATTCTCGTACGCAAGAAGCAACAAAAGACAGTACTGTTTACTTTGCTGGCAATTGGCTGTCTTGTAATGCACGAAGAGCAGAAAAACCACCGACGCCAGCGGCGTTGGTGGGTTTGTTTTGCTCTACAAGACCGCAACAAGCTCGGTCACGCCAATAGCAAGCTCGGTCACCTCTTTCACGAAATACGGAGGCGAAGTAGGCACAGAGTAGGTTAAACTACCGTTGGTTTCAACATTCAGTTAAGTGCACTGCGGCAAAACAAGTGAGTAGGGCTTCATCACCATTTTTCGAAATTCCTTGACTATCGCTCCTATTGGTCCGCGGTGACCGATTTGGCGGCAGACGCCGCGAAAATTGGTCCGTGAGTGATCAGCACGGAGAGGGCCCTTTCGGCGGGTCTCGCCACCGCCGAACCGGATTCGGAGCACTTTCGGCTGCCGCAATGCTCAGTGTGAACGCGGCCTTACACTGTCGCTGCTCTTTTAGAGTTGTCCGTGGCTCACCCATGAGTACGTTTTCAGCAGAAACTGATGCGCATGTGCGTAATGCCACGGCTGTGGCGGGATTGACGACGTCACTCACAGTGCAGCCAATATGGCGCGCGGGCTTGGGACTGAGACTTTTGACTGCTTGTTCTCAATACCAAGCTGCCGACACGAACAGGCACGACATGCTCGCTGTTTACAGCCAGCTCTGTCTCCCCCACGAGACTTCACATGTCTTGTCCCCCGGTGCCACCGTGAGCACGTTATGAGTGCTCTCTCTGCCCTACAATACTATTAATGGCAGTGGCCTTCAAGATCAAATGTAGTTCTTTTTCTTCTCCCTTTTTTTTCTAACCTCCCTCTCCTCTCTTTATTTCTCTCCTGTTTCGCGTCCCCCCATGGGCTACTGCTGTGGTGTCCTCCCCTTGAGGAACAGTGGCGGGGTGCATTTTTCATTCCCCAAACTTGAATCCACTCCGCCCCCCACTCCCCCTACCTAAACCTTTGAGGCATACCAATTTAAATCGGCTTACGGGGTTCAGACTAGCCCATTCTCTCATTGGAAATAAAATCGAAACATTACAGTAAAGAAACCACAAGTGCTTTGGAAACCCAAATGCATGAACACTACGGAAAACTTTGGCAACATTTTGTGCCACAATCGACATTGTCAAGCCCTTGAGCTTTCTTCTAACAGTCATTGTTGCAGGAGCTACCGAATAAAAGTAACTAAATGTGTGTTACCACACACACCGCATGGAGTTTGCGTGGTAACTGAAATGTTCTCATTTTATGTGAACATTCATGGTCAGTGTCACTTTAACCTAATGGGCTTGAATTAACAACCCCAACAACAAAGAAAAAGAGAGCCGCAAGCGGCATCCAGTACGTTGCGCATAATGGCACGCCTACGAAAACATTTACAGCATCTTTCTGGATTGTGTAGACTCCAGAAGTTCACACACGTGAAGCGAGAGCGAAAAAACGCTGTTCAAAATAGAAAGCACCACGAATTCGCGGTTAACAACAATGCCTTCCACCGTCAGTTTCTCTTCGCCAGAGCCCCGCCGTAGTGGTCTATTGGTTAAGGTGTTTGGCTGCTGACCCGTAGGTCACGGGAATGAATACCGGTTGCGGCGGCTGCATTTTCGATGGTGGCGGAAATGCTCTAGGCCCATGTGCTCAGATTTGGATGCAGGTTAAAAAACGCCAGGTGGTCGAAATTTCTGGAGGCATCTACTTCAACGTCATCATATGGTGGTTTTCGGACGTTAAACACCACGTATCAAGCAATATCCCTTCGCCAGATAGAGGCAAGATCACGTGATACAACCCTGCACGTCACAGCGCTTGGAGCACCCGCACCTCCAGTGATGGGCCTCGTTTCCAATTGCGCGCCAGAAGGTACACAACCGAGACGATCGGTCATATACGTACGTTTTTCTTATGCGGTTCTTAAATGGAAAAGTACAGAAAACTGAGCACCGTAACTATCTGTATAGGTGCGGCACCTCGACAGTGGCTCACAGGGGATGGGGTAAAGAGGGATTAAAATCACAGGATTAAAAGGTATACATAGAAAGAGGAAGGAGAGAGCCGGGCGCAGGGACAGCGAGCGACGGAAGTAAAGAGGAGATTGGAAAGATGGAAAGATTGTAAAGAGGAGATTGGAAAGAGGAGTCCGAAGACGGGGCACCTAAGCACCTTCGTCCGTAAGCTGCGCCATGGGCACTCGACGAGACATTTTGTAGGCCGTGGTGCTGCATACGGGCTCTCTCTACCTTTCACTGAGTGCGCATGCAAAACTTTACAGTGAATCCATAGTGCAATAGCAAACTACGCAATTTTTGCTCTCTCCTACGCTATTCTGCAAGTCTACATGGCAGTACTTTTTGTTTTCCTTCAGCGGGGAGAAAAATGGAGCTGATGTAACAAAAGTGGAGGGTAGTTAGAAGATATAGGAAATATTTCATTCTACCTGTTATGGGAAGTTAAAGGATAGAACTACAAAAGGAGAAAGAACGGGATGAATTAAGAAGTACAGGTGGAACCACGAAAAAAAAACGATGAAAAAGCGCACGGGTACGGCCGGCCGCGTGCTGCAAAACCACGGAATGACCCAGGCGTGTAGCGAGAATTTTTTTTCGGGGAAGGGGGCACCACCTTGATTTCAGCGGGAGATGTGAGGGCATTCCCTGAATATGGCCATTTTCTGCTCTTCATTCCTCATTCGAAGGTCACGGGTTCGGTTCCTGCCCATGGCAAGTTATCTTTTCACCCACTTTTCTTTCATTCACATTTTTACTACCTTACAATTTGGTCTAATAACCTCCCTATACTGCCATTGGCAATATTGTCTGATTGTCTGTTAGATTTCAAAATTATTGTGTCAAAACACGGAAAAACGAGCCCTTAAGGATCCACTTCTATTTATATATATATATATATATATATATATGAGATATAACAGACAGTATAGCCAAGGAATGTACAGGGGAAGTTCTTAGAACCAATGGAATGTAAATAAGAAGAAAGAAAAGTGGATGACAAAATTACCAACTGTGAGCAGTTGGTAATTTTTTCATCCACTTTTCTTTCTTCTTATTTACATTCCATTGGTTCTAATAACTTCCCCTGTACATTCCTTGGCATTACTGTCTGTTATATCTCATTAATATTGTGTTAAAACACGGAAAAACGAGCCCTTAGGTATACACTTATTCCCCTTTTATATATATATATATATATATAATATATATATATATATATATATATGCATGTCACGTAGCATGACAGTATTACCATGTTCTATTTCTTAAGTTTTGTTATCGCCCCAAAACACTACACAATTCTCAGCGCAAACCACGCCTGCAGTTTTCGAGAAGCTTCCGGACTTTAGTAGATCATTTCGATAAGACCACGCCCACTCTGCGAGCTGTGCAGATTATTCTGGAACCTACGCCACCGCCAGCAATAACGCTAGAACATTCGATGGCAAGAGTATAAATGCCGACGTACTTCGCCGCCTGTGAGTTGTTGATCGACGGCGACGCTCCATTCACTGCTCAACGCCTCTTAACGGCTCCGAGCTAGCCTTTTTTTGTTCGGCCCGGGCTCCCGTCACGCCGACGCTGACCACCGGGAGCGTAAGTAAGAGGAAGAAGAAGTGCCTGCTTCAGCGCATTCCTGCTCGAAGCACCGAAGGAAGCGGTCCCCGGTTATCCAGCCGGTGACCCCCCCCCCCCCCTGCAGCAAGGAACAGAGGATGAGTCTGGGAGTGACTCTCTCTCACGAATTCATCTTGCCGCTACCACAGCCAACGTTACTAGAATAGCTGGCTCTCGAGCAGAGAAGAAGCACGCGATCTTCTTTTTCCTCCAGATTGAAAGCCGCTCTTGCTGTCGGCCCACTACGTGCTGGTGGCATTTCCCCCTTCCGAAAAGAAAAAAAACAAGTCCCAAAAATAGGAAAGAAAAGTACATAGCAGCACCGCGATGCTACTACATAAGCACGTCAAAAAGAAATTGGAAATTCAGTTAAAGTGAAAATAGAAATTGAAGAGCGTGCCAATATAAGAAACGTCAATGTACGAGAAAGCAAGTTCACACAAATAAACAAAAAACACAAAGAATGCTGTACGGTAAAGGAAAGTTACGAGCAACGCGCAATAAATGGTTTCATGCGCAACACACGAACGACGTCCGGCCTCAGTCATGTCCTGCTCCGTGCATGGGGTGTTGAGTCCGGAACCACTTCGTAGTTCACGTCACTGACGCGGCGTAACACTCTATATGAGCCAAAGTACCAGCTCAATAACTTTCAATAAGGCCACGGCGGCGGACGGGCGTCCACACCCAAACTTGGTCTCCGGGGTTGTAAAACACTTCTCTGTGGCGGGTGTTATAGCGTCGTGCGTCTGCCTGCTGTTGCTGGCCGATGTGCAGTCGCGCGAGTTGCCGGGCTTCCTCAGCATGCTCTGCGAATTCTTCGGCGTCAGTTGCCAACTCGTCTTCGTCTTCACACGGTAGCATAGAGTCTAGCATAGTCTGCACTTCGTGGCCATAGAGAAGCCGAAATGGCGTGAATCGCGTGGTCTGTTGCACGGCGGTATTATACGTGAAGGTCACGTAAGGTAAGATCTGGTCGCATGTTTTGTGCTGTACGTCGATGTACATTGAGATCACGTCTGCGATGGTCTTATTCAGTCGCTCGGTAAGTCCGTTGGTTTGCGGGTGGTACGCAGTTGTCCTTCGGTGTCTGGTGTTGCTCAGTTTGAAAACTTCGTCCGTAAGCTGCGCCGTGAATGCCCTCCCTCTGTCCGTTAATAGACTGGAAGGAGCACCGTGTCGTAACACGATGGGGCACATGAAAAATTGTGCTACCTCAGAAGCCGTGGCTCGTGGGATCGCCTACGTCTCAGCGTAGCTTGTCAAATAGTCGGTTGTGACGATCACCTAATTGTTGCTGTCCGCAGACAAGGGAAATGGCCCGAGAATGTCAATGCCGACTTGGTCGAACGGCGTGCAGGGTGCTTCGATGGGCTCAAGCAAACCAGCTGGCTTAACAGATGATTGCTTTCGGCGCTGACATTCCCGACAGCTCTTGACGTACTTTTTGGTGCTTACTGAAAGTCCTGGCCAATAGTACCTCTCGCTCACTCTGGCAAGTGTCCTTGAGTAGCCCAGGTGACCGGATGTGGGTTCGTCATGGCAAGCGAAGAGGACGTCGTCTCGCATGCCTCGAGGAACCACCAGGAGGTAAGCACGGTTGTTCGAACGAGCGTTCTTTTTGTACAGCACGCCGTCTCGCAGGCAGAACGACGTCAACGAGCGGGATAAATGACGTGGTATGATAGCGCCCTGGCCCTCTTAATGATCAATGATTGGACGAATCTCTGCGTCATCTCGCTGCCCTTTTCTCAAGTCTGATGCGCTAACGGCGCCCAGGAAGCCTTCGTCTTCCTCTGCTTCCTGACTGACGACATGAAGGGGTGCGCGTGACAGTGTGTCAGCGTGTTCATGCTTACGGCCGGACGTATGGACGATGGTGACATCAAATTCCTGCAGCCGCAAGCTCCATCGTGCTAGCCGTCCTGCAGGGTCACGTAGGCTTGCCAACCAACAGAGCGCGTGATGGTCCGTCACTATTTTGAAGGGACGACCATAAAGGTACGGGCGAAACTTGGTGATTGCCCACACGACTGCGAGGCACTCTTTCTCCGTAGTGGAATAATTCGCCTCAGCACGGGATAGAGAGCGGCTGGCGTAAGCTATGACTGTTTCGGTGTCCTCTTGACGCTGAACGACCACTGCACCGAGCCCAATGTTACTAGCGTCAGTATGAACCTCCGTGTCAGCATCATCATCAAAATTAGCGAGAACGGGCGCTGATTGCTTGCGCTGTCGCAGCTCATCAAAAGCTGCTTGTTGCTCGTTTTCCCAGACAAACGGCGTGTCGTCCCTTGTGAGACGAGTCAGAGGTTCTGCTATATGTGAAAAGCCATGAATGAACCGGCGATAGTAGGCGCACAAACCAAGGAAGCGCCGGACGGCTTTTTTATCGACAGGAGCTGGTAATTCGGCATCAGCGGCAAGCTTGTCCGGATCGGGCCGGATTCTTTCGGGGTTAACTACATGCCCAAGAAATTTTAGTTCTTTATAGCCGAAGTGGCACTTCCGTGGCTTTCGTGTGAGGTCCGCTGATCGGATAGTCTCCAACACGCTGCGCAGGCGGTGAAGGTGCTGCTCGAACGTGTAAGAAAAGACCACCACATCATCAAGGTAGACAAGACAAGTCTGCCACCTGAGCCCTGTAAGGACGTGTCCATCCTTCGCTGGAAAGTTGCCGGCGCTGAACACAAGCCAAAAGGGAGCACTCGAAATTGGTATAGGCCGTCTGGAGTCACAAAGGCTGTTTTCTTACGGTCTCACTGATCTACCTCGTTTTGCCAATACCCGCTTTTGAGATCGAGAGAAGTGAAATTATGGGCACGACGAAGTCTATCCAGTGAATCGTGTATACGTGGCAGCGGATACACATCCTTTTTGGTCACGTTGTTAAACTTTCGGTAGTCGACGCAGAAGCGTAGCGATCCGTCTTTCTTTTTGAAAAGCACGACTGGAGATGACCACGGGCTGTTACATGGTTCAATAACGCCATCGCCAAGCATCTCGCTGACTTGCGTACGTATCGCTTCACGTTCTTCAGCCGACACGCGGTATAGGTTCTGGTGTATCGGGCGTGCGTCCTCGTACGTGATGATCCTGTGTTGAGTAATAGACGTCTGGCGGATCTTTGAGCAACTTGAGAAGCAATACCTGAACTCGAACAAGAGCGCTCGTAGCGCAGTCTGGTTATCGGTGGACAGATCAGGATTGATGTCAATATTACTCATTTACGTGTCGGTGGTATCCACTAGTTCTTACGTGAGACAGGTGGTGAAGTTTGCTACTTCGTGGGCAAACGCTATCGAAGTGCCATGGAACAGATGTCAATACTCGTTGCTAAAGTTGCTTACGAGCAATTCAGATCAGCCATCGCGAATGTGTATTACACTTCTAGTTACTTAAATGCCTTGCTGCAGGAGTTGTTGTAAATTTGTCTCGGCCACCACATCGTCATCGCCCAAACCACAGCATGTTACGTCGACGAGAACACTTGCTCATGGAGGAAGCGTCGCGCTCTGTTCAGAAATACGGAGTACGTCGACACGCCTTCCGTCATCCTGCACGTTGATTGCTCGCTGGGCTGAGAACATGACGCGGCGCTCTTGCAGATCAATAATAGCTCCATTTTCCTGTAGGAAGTCAACTCCCAGGAGGACGTCGCGGGAGCATTCGCGTAGAACGAGGCAGCTTGCTACGAATGTATACCCTTGGATCTGTACTCTAGTTGCGCAGGCACCCAGCGGAGTAACGACGTGGCCACCAGCTGTCTGAATCTGCGAGTTATGCCACGGCGTGATGACTTTCTTCAGCTGCGTTGTCAGTTTCCCGCTCACTATGGAATAGTCGGCGCTGGTATCCACTAACGCATTAACTGCACAATCATCAATTGTCACTGCTATGTCGAGTGAAAGTCGGCCATCTTTCGCAGCAGTATGTGATATCGGACTGGTTTCTGTACGGTTCTGCGTCAATAAGAGGTCTTCAGCGCTTCGACGTTCAGCGACCCTGCCCCCAGAGGTCGCTTGGGCTAGTTTTCCCGGCGGGGGCTGGGAGATTGTGTGGTAGAATACCGCTGGGGCGTTGATTAAAATCACCTGGGTGATGGCGAGCGCGACTGGCGCCCGGCAGACGGTGGTGCATGCTGCTAAGCGAGGTAGTTTTTGATTTCGCGCGGTCTCTGGCCGTAACGGGTGGCGGTGAGTACGCAGAGAAGCCGCAAGCCCAAGACGGCGATATGGGCATTGGCGGTATAAGTGATCAGCATCTCCACAGTGAAAGCACAGAGGCCGGCGATCAGGTAATAATAATAATAATAATAATAATAATGACTTTATTTCGCATGAAGGATACATGATGCAGGAGACCTGCAGAAAAAGCTGGCGTGATGCCAGCTTGACAAGGCCGCAGGCCCCCTTCCCCCTCCCCGAACACATCACAGCAGCGGTAACACTTTCATAAAAAACATTCGGGATCATACGCGTAAAATAAACAGGTCTATGACAAGAAAGAAATCATCACTGTACATGTGTGATAAAACGAAACGTCTAATGCCTAAACAACAACGACAAAAAATCTATTTCAAAAGATGCAAAAAATGTTGGCGTATTTCCTTAAAAAAAAGGAAGCATTTGCGTAATACATCCGAGCGAAGCATACAAACATGTATACGAAAAAAATGAGCAGTCAACACTGTACAGGTGTAACATATTGGTACATATAATGCTATAAACAAATAATTTCGCAATGTGAAATACAGGCGCATTTGCCTTGCGAAACACAGAAAAAAGCATCATAAAAGAAATATGCCTAATTTATTGCTTTGGCAACACCACAAATGCATACTCACTTCCTAAAACAGAAAAAACAAACAAGACACCAAGAAACATATCGTGAAAAAAACAAAGAAGTATACAAAATACACGTCAACAAAAAACAAAATACAAAAATACATTCTTTAGAAAATTACAAGTAATAGAAACGAGTGATCAGGACATCTGGAGGAAATGATTCCGCAGTTGTTTAAAGGTGATTTTTTCTAAGTCAATTTCGTTATCCCTAAGTTCATTTAGTAACCTTGGAAGTTTATTTCCCAACGATTGAAGACCGTATGGGGTTCTAAAGGTTCTAACAGTCCACGCTTCATTTTTCCGGGTATTATACTTAGGCTGGTTGAGTATTAAATCTGTCAACTGCTTTAGAAACGGATTAGAGGTTTTTATGTCTTGCTTGTATTTCTTGGACAGAAGAAAATCATACATTTTTATTACTGGCATTAGGTTGTATTTTTCAAATAAGAAACGAGTATGATAAGTACGTGGCATGTTCTCTACCACCCGTACAAACCTTTTTTGCAACATATGAAGTTTGTTTATGTTTTCTTTAGACGTTAGAGTCCAAACTAGATGGCAGTAATTGATTCTTGATAAAAATAAGGTATTGTAAATTAACAACAAAATATTCCGAGGAAGCAGGTGCTTGTTTCGGTACACAAGGCCGGCTACCTGAGAGACCTTCGTAGCTAAGAAGTGTATGTGGTGATCCCATGATAATGTTTCTTGAAATATTACTCCTAATATTTTAAGAGAAGGGACTATCTCGACATGGGTGGAATTTAAAAAGATCGTTTGTTTTACAATTACCGCTTTATTTTTAGCACGAAATACCATAGCCTTAGTCTGTGCAACATTTATTTTTAGACCGTTTTCTCTTGTCCATTTTTCTAATCTAATCAGCAGTAGATTTGCATGTGTTATTAATTCGTTCACTGATTTTTCTGTTAAAAATATATTCGTATCATCTGCATATATTATACATTTTACGTTAGAGGAGATGTTCACGATATCATTAATGTAAATATTAAAGAGGAAAGGTCCCAAAATGCTTCCCTGTGAAACTCCTGCAACGATTGACAAAGAATCGGAATTGCAACCACCCAGGCTAACAATCTGATTACGGTGTTGCAAATAAGACTGTATGAATGATCCCGCCGTTCCCCGAATACCGTACCGTTCCAGTTTTTCTATAAGTAATTTGTGGTTAATGTGGTCAAAAGCTTTCGTAAAGTCTACGAACAACCCCAACACAACGTTTCCCTGTTCGAATTGCTGATAAATGTACTCTTTCTGTTCCATGAGAGCATATTCTGTACTGAAGCCTTTTCGGAAACCATACTGCGAGTCATGAAGCAACTGAAACTTCCTTTCAAAATTAGTCAGCCGTTTTAATATTAGTTTTTCTAATGCCTTCGATAGGACTGGCAGAATGGACACAGGCCGGTAATTTGACATGTTATTTCTATCGCCTTTCTTGAAGAGGACGGTAACGCGTGCAACTTGCATTTTAGTGGGAAAAGCAGCCCGGCCAAGGCACAAATTGAATATATGCGTTATATAAGGAAGAAGGAATATAATGACATGCTTTATAGGTTGAACTTGTATCCCGTCAATATGAAGTGCTGTACTGTTTTTCAAATTCAAAACAAATTCTTTCACTTCATTCTCACTTGTCGGATCAAGAAAAATGGTACTGTCGATAAATGGAACACTTCCAAGGTTACTACTCATATCACATTTTTCTGCGACATTTACAAAATATTTGTTGAAAGTGTCGGCCAAGGGTTTTCCTGATATGACCTCGCCGTTAAGATTCATGCTATGTACTGAACCCGTGGACACATTGCGATTTAGGAGAGAATTTAGCCTTGTCCACATTATATCTGAACACCCAGAAACTGAACTAAACATATTGTTATAATATTCTTGTTTTGCCTTTTTGAGATCTTTATTTAGGCGATTTCGTTTAACCTTGAATTCTTTAAACAATTTAGGGTCTTTCGTTTTAAGATAGCGGCTAAATAACATATTTTTTTCTTGTATTCTTTTCCGAAGTTCCGCGTTGATCCAGAGTTTACGAACTTTCCTGTTCTGCTTTGTTTTCACCAGAGGAAACGAAGCAGTATAAATTGGCTTTAGTATGTTCAAAAATTCTTCGTACGCCTTGTTTGGCTCATTCATTTTAAGTATATTCGTCCAAGGAGCCCTCAAAATCTTCTCCGAAAATATTTTCAGAGTTTGTTCGTTTACACGCTGGGTGAAAATTGTGTTCGGTTTGTTTTTGTCACATAAGTGTTTCCTACAACAAATGTATATTGGCAAATGTTCACTCAAATCTACAGTAATAACACCAGCCTTGAGGTTTTCTGTCGGTATATTTGTTAAGAACAAATCAATCAAGGACGAAGACATTTGTGTGATTCTCGTAGGGACAGTGATCATATTTGAAAAGCAATAGGATTTCAGCAAAATATCAAGTTTTTGTACTATAGCTTTCTGTTTGAGCATATTTATGTTCATGTCACCACCACACACAACGTCTAAGCGATTTGTGTTAGTGAACGCAAAAAACGTGTCCAGGTAATCCATAAAGGATGCCGTTTAGCCTTTTGGTGGTCTATAACAAACGGCAAGAACCACTTTTTGTAGTTTAACTGATAGAAATTCGAAGTCATTGCAAGAGTGGGTGAAATTTTGAATTAGGTCACAGTCAAGGACATTTTTCACTAGAATACATACGCCACCGCCACGACCAGAAATTCGATTAAGGTAGAACGTATTGTACGAAGGCAAGCGAAACACGCTGGCTTCATCTGTTGACCATGTTTCAGGTGTGCGCTAAACATCAGACTTCCGAGGAGACGTGCGCCGATCGTCGATGTACTGAACTGGTGGCACCGAACGATGGGCGACAGAAGCACCATGGGCAAAGGGCAGGGGCGGTGGCGCGTACGTGCCTTCGTAGTACGGTATGTGCTGTGCTGACAGGAGTTCAACAGCAGGAACAGGATAGACGAGCAATGGTGGCGATGCAGCAGGGCGTTTCAAGGCTTCCGCGTAGGTTGTCTCACGGCGGTATTCAGCAGGAGCTGGTGCAGCTGTATTAGGAGGCAAAATGTTCCGGAGGGCCTGGTGCAGCTCATCTTTGATCACAGTTGCAATACAGCTAACCGTAGGATGAGGTGTTACACCAGCCTTTTGCAACTCTTCACGTTGCAAAAAAAAGATAGGCCTTCTGGCCGTGGTGGCGGAGTGGCACTTTTTATTAAAAGTGGTATTGAATTTTCTTTACTGCCAGAACTCCCGAATACTGAATCTATATGGTGCAAACTAATGCTTGATGGTCTCGCTATTATTGTTGATGCTCTCTATCGTCCTCCTAACTCTGCCTCAGATGTTTTTTCGACTGTTAGTGTCTATACTGTGGGACAAAGGCTGGACTGTTCTAGACTCGTATTGACCAGTGACTTTAATGCCCCCTCTATAGATTGGAATTTGTTAAATCAACTGGTCGTGACAGAATAATTTGTGATTCTTTAATTAATCTGTCACTAGCTTTCGATCTATCGTAGCTGCTTGATCAGGCTACACGCGAGGATTCTATACTAGATCTTGTTTTTGCCAACCATGAGTTGGTTACGAATGGATATCAGTGCAGGGTTGTCGATGAAATTTACGACCATAAGGTCGTTATTGTTGATTTAAATGTTGCTTGTAAGCCAGTACGACCAACGTTTAAGACTGAATTTTGATTGCGCAGACGACACTTCTATTTTTGCTAAACTTGCAACATGCTTTGACGATTTCTTATCGAGTAGTGACCACTGCAGTATTGATACGTTGACTAACCAATTTTGCAGTATATAATGAATGTATAGCGCAATTTGTTCCTCACAAGAGCATAAAACGTCATGCCAAACACCCTTGGTATACCAGGTCAATGATACAGCTTAAACGTCGTATTAAGCGACTGCGAAAGCAACGGAGGGTTCACAATAATGACGGAGAGCCCCAAATTAACTTGCTTAAATCTGAACTAAAAGCTAAAGGGAGTGATGCCAGAAAGTTTTACTTTATTACCACGTTAAGCTCTTTATGAAAAATAATCCCATTAAGTTTTGGAAAACTATCAATCCTACCACGGCCTGTCCGTCAACCTTCATAATAGATGATGTGTCCTGCCCTGATTCATCCAAAATTTCTGAAGCCTTTAATAAGTATTTCCAAACTGTATTTGGAGATGACAATGGAACGGCCCCTGGCATTCGTAGCAGCCAGGAAATAGATTCGTTTCCAGAAATTGAAATTAGCTACACTGGCGTTCTTAACCTTCTGTTGAATATCGACACTACTAAAAGTGCTGGGCCAGATGGCATACCAAACATGTTTTTGAAGCGTTATGCAGAATGGAATGCTCGTTATTTATCAATAATTTTTGTTAAATCATTAGAAACAGGTATTGTGCCGACCGTTTGGAAAATCGCCAATGTAATACCTGTGTTTAAATCGGGTAATAAGCAACTCATTTCTAACTACAGGCCTATTTCATTAACGTGTACCTGTTGCAAGCTTTTAGAGCACATAATTCATAAACATGTACTTCAGCACCTCACTAATAACAACTTATTGTCCCGTAATCAGCACGGTTTCCGCTCTGGTTTTTCTACAACTACACAGCTCATTGAATGCACTCACGACATCGCTTCGGCTCTTAATACTCGAGGACAGGTTGACGCCATATTCATAGATTATAGCAAAGCATTTGATGTAATATGTCACAAAAAACTTCTTACTAGACTCAGAAGTATTATTAACGATGACAAAATAATAGGCTGGTTAGCTGATTGGTTACGTTTGAGGTCACAATTTGTTACGTTTGAGCATGCACAGTCATCGTCGTGTGCAGTCACTTCCGGGGTTCCACAGGGCTCGGTTCTTGGGCCCCTATTGTTCATTATTTATATAAATGATGTCACACAGGTCATTAAGAACACACCAGTGAAGCTGCGATTTTACGCTGACGACTGCGTTTTATATACTAGCGTAAATAATGCTCATGACCTAGATGTTCTGAACAAAGTATTTTCGTCCTTTTGTGGTTGGAGCGCCATGTGACAAATGAACAATAATTACCAAAAAGCTGTTCAAATGACATTTACTAATAAAAAACAGCCGCTAAGGTTTAGTTATAGTTACAATGGGCACTACCTAAACTCTGTTAATACATTCAAATATCTTGGTGTTACCTACACTCAAAAACTAAAGTGGCACCATCACATTGAAACAATTTGCGCTAGAGCACTTCGAAAACTGGGATACATAAAACGAACACTCAAGCACTCTACCAAGGACCGCAAATTAACGGCGTATAAATCGCTTGTCCGACCATTGCTAGAGTACGCCTCAGCGGTATGGTCACCCTATACTGCACTTGACATAAATATGCTCGAGGGTATACAGAAAAAAGCAATACAATTTATATTTGGCCGGTATGACCGCAATTTTTCTCCCTCATCTCACGCATGCTCATTGTCGTTATAACCCCTTGCTTTCCGACGCACACTTGACCGTATCACTCTGCTACATAAGATTGTACACAGCCGCAGTTGCATTGAAGCACCGATTACTTTTTGTGATTCAGCACGATGAACCACGTGCCGATCTCACCCACTCAATATTGTTCCCTTCCAGCCATTTGTCAATTGCTTTAAGCATTCCTTTTTTCCAGCCGTTGTTGAGATTTGGAAAAACCCAGATGGTTCTCTATGCGAAAAACCAATTGAACTGTTTTTTAAAGAACTGCCTAACCATATTTTGTAATATGTTTCAAATGCTTTGTATGTTTCTTTGGTATTGCTTAATGGGATTGGTATTGCTAATGTTCGTTCCTTTTCCTAATGTACTCACTCCTGCTATGTCTCGTGTATCGAGACAGCAGAATCTGTAAATAAATAAATAAGTACTATATCATGGATGAGTTCATGTAGACGGTCGTTGCTGGTTCTAGTGGCGGTGAAAATGTCGGCAGTAGACATGCCACTGACTTGCCTGTCGTATTGGTTGAATCGCTGCTGCAGCATTTTTTCCATTGTCACGGTCTCGGACAAGAACTCCGTGACCGTCTTCGGAGGGCTGCGCACGAGGCCGGCAAAAAGCTGGTCCTTGACACCGCGCATCAAGTGACGCAACTTCTTTTTCTCCGTCATTCTTGAATCGGCCCATCGGAAGAGGCGCGTCATGTCTTCGACGTACGTGGTCACAGTTTCGTTTGGCAAATGGACGTGGGCCAGAATAGCTCGTTCAGCTTGTTCTTGGCGATCAGCACTGGCATAGGTCTGCAAAAGTCTACGAGAGAATTCGGGCCACGTCGTCAGCTGCTCCTCTCAGTTTTGATACCACGTACGTGTCCCGTCTTCGAGATAGAAATAGACACGACCCAGTTTCGCCACGTCGTCCCACTGATTCAAGGTGGCTACGCGCTCGATGTCCGTAAACCAGTCCTCAACGTCCTCGTGCTCCGTGCCATGGAACGTCGCCGGTGCGTGCGGGCTTTCCAACATATAGCGGTTCGACGTCGAGCTTCCCGTGCCTGTTGACGAGGTTGGCACCGAAGCAGTGGTCATGTTTGTCGACGTGGTGGGAGCAGTATCGTCGATTTCCGGAGGCAATCCCCTGATTCGGCGGCTGATTCGATGCACGGGAGTATTGATTGGCACTGGACTCGTATCACGGCTTCCTGGGGGGGAGGGGTCTGCAGCATCCGTGAGACTACCCAGCACTTCCACCAGTTTGTCACGATGAGTCACAAGCACTGGGGGATTTATTAAACCACCGGGTAGCAATCTCTAGAACGATTGGTCAATCGTGGTTGGCTCTCGAGCAGAGAAGAAGCACGCCATCTTCTTTTTCCTCCAGATTGAGAGCCGCTCTTGCTGTCAACCCACTACGTGCTGGTGACATTATGAATAAAATTTTCCGCCACGCTGACTCCAACATGTCCGAGGACAGAAGGTCGATCTGCTCATGCGAGAAGTAAAGCAGGAACTCTTCGCCAGGCTGATCAGAAACCCACAAAAGACGGTCGCCGAATTCATTTCAGAAGCATCTACAATAGAGAAGACGCTCGAGATGCGCACGCGGCAATATAACAGTAGCTTCTCGTCTACAAGCTACGCCAGCATTCAAGCGCTCGGAACCACTGACTTGCATAAGACGATCCGAGCGATGGTGTAAGAGCCACGAAAATTACTTTCTTCAACGCAGCCTCACGTGGAATCTATCGCGGACCTCATACGCCAGGAGATCCAGCAATCGCTGGGCGTTTCTCAGCCTCAAGAGCCTCAGCTGCAAGCCTTAAGCTATGCTGCTGCAGCCCGCCGCCACGCACCTCCTCAACGCGCACGCCAAAACACTTGCCCCATCGCTCTTCCGTCCCCAGACGCCACCGCCGCCAGCAGCCCCACCGACGTCCTACCTTTCGCCAGCGGCCCAGCGCAGTGCGCCGAGGAAGACTGACGTATGGCGCACCCCTGACCCCCACCCCCCTCTGCTACCACTGCGGCGAGGCCGGACACACATACCGCCGTTGCCAGTACCGACAGATGGGACTGCGTGGCTTCGCCGTCAATGCACCACGTCCACAACCAGGAGAACGGCCTCGTGACCTCGCCGACTACCTGACAGAAACTCAGTGGACACCACGAAGCCCTTCCCGTTCACGGTCGCCCAGCCGCCGCACGTCACCGCACCACCGGCAGTACTCTGGCCCAATGTGGGTCCGGTCTCTTAGCCCGTATCCGGGAAACTAAGGGCAGCAACCGATAGAGGTGCGGTTGCTGTGCGACGAACTACAGAAGATCCTCCGACAACGACGACGCCGCGACGGAGCTTTCCGAACACAACGCCAACCAGGCACAGCCCTGACGGTGAAAGCTCAATTACCGAAGGTGGCCTGACGACGCAACATAGAAGCAGCGGAACAAGCCCACGCAGCCGTGACCCGACGCCACGCCCTAACTTTAATGCGAGACGGCGAATTAGCGACCTCGACGTTCTTATCGACGGCCACAGTGTGACCGGTCTTGTCGATACTGGAGCCGACTATTCCGTCATCAGTGGGTCGTTCGCCACGAAGGTAAAGAAAGTTAGGACAGCTTGGGAAGGCCTTGAAATCCGCACAGCCGGAGGTTATCTCGTAACGCCTGCAGGAATCTGCACAGCGAGAGTCACCATTAACGGCCGTATTTACCCTAGACTTCGTAGTCCTACAGCGTTGCTCGAGAGATGTCATCCTTGGTATGGACTTCTTATGCCTCCATGGGGCTGTCATCAACCTAAGAACAAAGTCGATAACGTTATCCACAGAAGAAGCACTACCGCCGCGCACGCCGTCAGGAAACCATGCCTTGAATGTTCTGGAAGAACAAGTCACTATTCCGCCTCGCTCCAGCGTCATTAATTCAGTCGGCGCTCCAAAATCACCTGACTTGGAAGGCGCCGTTGAAGGCAGTCAGCATCTGTTGGTCACCCGAAATATTTGCGTCGCAAGATGAATTGCAGAGCTGCGGGGAGGGAAAGCAACGGTATTCTCACGAATTTCAGCAATGAGTACAAACATGTGAACAAAGGAACAATGGTCGCATACATCGAAAAAATTGTGGATGCCACCATTGCTTTCGCCCTCACCGATTCTGCGGAACCTGCTCAGAGGAAGCAAGTCCCTCCCACAGCTTTCGACGTCAATCCCAGACTTTCGAACCATAAGCAAGAACAGCTCAAGGCCCTGCTCCTGCAATACGAAGATTGCTTTTCATCGCCATCAAAAATTCGGCACACCCCAATTAGGAAACCTCGAATCATAACCGAAGAAAATGCCAGACTACTCCGTCAGAGTCCGTACAGGGTTTTTACGCGAGAACGTGAGGCCATGAAGAGACAAGTTGATGAGGTGCTGCGGGATGACATCATCCAGCCATCCAAGAGTCCATGGGCGTCCCCCGTGGTGTTAGTGAAGAAAAAGAATGATAGCCTACGTTTCTGCGTTGATTATCGCCGGCTGAACAAAATCACAAGAAAGGACGTGTATCCTCTCCCACGAATAGACGGCGCACTTGATTGGCTCCATAACGCCAAGTACTTCGCATCAATGGACCTCAAGACTGGCTATTGGCAAATCGAAGTCGACGAAAGAGACCGAGAGAAGACGGCGTTTATAACACCGGACGGCCTCTTCGAGTTTGAGGTGATGCCCTTCGATCTTTGCTCAGCGTCGGCAACTTTTCAACGCGTTATGGATACAGTACTGGCAGGATTGAAGTGGCAGACTTGCCTTGTGCACTCGGCCGAAGTCGTCGTGTTTTCCTCGAGTTTCGACGAGCAGCTTCGGCACCTTGAAGCTGTACCTAAAGCCATCAAAACGTCCGGACTCACACAAAAGCCAGAAAAGTGCAGATTTGCGTACGAGGAGCTCTTGTTTCTGGGGCACGTTATTAGCAAGTCTGGATTTCGTCCCGATCCATGAAAAACAGCTGCCATCGCCGATTTCCCGCCCCCACTGACAAGAAAGCAGTGCGCCGAATTCTGGGCCTGTGCGCCTATTATAGGCGGTTCGTGAAAAACTTCGCCTGCATCGCCGATCCTCTCACTAACCTTAGCAAGGCAGACGTGGAGTTTAAGTGGGAAACGCCGCAGGAACACACTTTCCAGGAGCTTAAACATCGCGTCGAGACGCCTCCGTTACTTGCCCATTTCGACGAATTCGCCAAGACAGAAATACACACTCACGCAAGCAACGTATGTCTTGGTGCCGTCCTTGTGCAGAGGGCTGACGGACTTGAAAGGGTTTTTAGTTACGCCAGCCAATCGCCATCCAAAGCAGAAACCAATTATTTCACTACAGAAAAGAATTGCTTTGCCATCATCTGGGCTACGTCGAAATTTCGCCCCTACCTCTACGGCAGGCCCTTCAAAGTTGTGAGCGACCACCACGCCATCTGTTGGCTAGCCACCTTGAAGTACCCTTCAGGTCGCCTCGCACGATGAAGCCTGAGACTTCAAGAATGTGACATTACCGTCGTTTACAAGTCTGGCGAGAAACACTCCGACGCCGACTGTCTCTCTCGTGCACCTGTCGACCAACCACAACCCCACGACCTGGATGATGACTACTTCTTAGGAACAATAACTACCGACGACTTCGCTGAACGACAGCGGGCCGACCCGGAACCTAAGGTCCTAATAGAATACCTAGAAGGCAGGACCACCGAAGTCCCGAAGGTATTCATGCGCGCACTTGCGTCGTTCTTCCTGCAAAACGGTCTTCTCCAAAAGAAAAACTTTTCACCACTTCGAACCAAGTACCTCCTTGTAGTGCCTTCAGCTCTGCGACCAGAACTCCTACAGGCCCTGCACGACAATCCCGCAGCAGGGCACCTCGGTGTTTCTCGCACGCTCGCGAGGGTACAAGAAAGGTACTATTGGCCACGTCACACTACCGACGTCACTCGTTATGTGAGGACATGCCGGGACTGTCAGCGACTCAAGACACCACTCAAAAGGCCAGCGGGACTTTTGCAGCCAATTGAACCTCCTCGCTGACCTTTCCAGCAGATTGGTATGGACCTACTGGGGCCGTTCCCGACGTCAGCTTTCGGAAACAAATGGATCGTGGTAGCTACCGACCATCTCACCCGCTACGCCGAGACAAAAGCCCTGCCAAAAAGCAGTGCATCCGAGGTAGCTAAATTCTTCGTCAAAAATATCGTTCTACGTCACGGCGCCCCTGAGGTCCTTATCAACGACAGAGGAACGGCATTTACTGCCGACTTAACTCAAGCGATCTTGGCATACAGCCGCACAAACCACCGCCGGACGACAGCGTACCACCCACAGACCAACGGCCTCACCGAGCGGCTAAACAAGACGATCACGAACATGTGTGGCAATGTACGTCGATGTCGAACACAACACGTGGGACGCCATTCTTCCGTACGTGACCTTCGCATACAACACGGCGGCGCAGGAGACGACGCAGATATCTCCATTCAAATTAGTCTACGGAAGAAGCCCGGCAACGACGCTCGATGCCATGTTACCCAACGTCACCGACGAAGAAAACCTCGACGTGAGTGAGTACCTTCAACGCGCCCAAGAAGCCCGACAACTCGCGCGTCTCCGTATCAAGACTCAGCAGACGACCGACAGCCGCCGTTACAATCTTCGACGACGCTTCGTGGAATGCCAGCCCGGTGAACGTGTTTGGGTGTGGACGCCAATACGCCGACGTGGACTAAGTGAAAAGCTTCTGCGACGGTACTTCGGACCGTACAGGGTGGTTCGACGTCTCGGCCCACTTGATTACGAGGTTGTTCTGGACGGCATCACGAACTCTCAACGACGCCGATCACGACCTGAAGTCGTCCATGTCACGCGCCTCAAGCCGTTTCATGCGCGTTAACAAACTGAAACAGTGTTTTTGTATTATTAATGTATCGTAATTTATTCATTGTACTTTCTTGCATTATTGTTGTACCTTCATCTTAGTTAAAGCATCGGGACAATGCCTTTTTCAGAAAGGGGCAATGCCACGTTCTATTTCTTAAGTTCTGTTATCGCCCAAAAACACTACACAATTCTCAGCCCAAACCGTGCCTGCAGTTTTCGAGAAGCTTCCAGACTTTAGTAGATAATTTCGACAAGAGCACGCCCACTCTGCAAACTGTACAGATTATTCTGGAACCTATGCCACCGCCAGCGATAACGCTAGAACATTCCATGGCAAGAGTATAAATGCCGACGCACTTCACCGCTTGTGAGTTGTTGATCGACGGCTGACGCTCCGTTCACAGCTATCTGTGCAAGACCGCTACTTTAATCAGACTTTCCGTTTACCGGGCACAGGTTCGCCCAAATAAACAGTTAAATTCCAACACAAAGTATCCTGTCTTCGGCCACGTCACGACCCCGTGACAATATGCCATACGCATGGTGCGTATGTGGCCATTTGGCTAGCTTTACATGTTCTCAATTTGGAATTTGGTCACATGACTGTATAAAAACTATTGTAGCAGCTAAGATGACAATCGTAAAATCCATGGCATGTACAACATGACTTACGTGCCCTTCTCACGGTGCGCTAACGACCATGTCGTTAGTTTGTACAACCATATTGATATTGCGTAATATGACGGTCAGACTAACTAAATTAGATGTCTACAAATGTAAATCATGACATGCATATTACGTAAACATAGCTTACTCCTTGCAGGCTGCTTCAAATTACACTAGCTCAGTATGCGTTAGAAAAAAAGCAAAATATGCTATGCTCATTACTCCAACGGAAATGGAAAGCATTACCACCCTGCGTTACTTGCATAAAAAGGTAGCGCGTTACCGTTACAGTTATATAAAAAAGTAATGGACTGTTACCTCGGCCGTTATTCCGCTGTCGTAAGTTTTAAAATGTGTCTTTGCTGCAGGATCTCAAATAACACATTTTTAAATCTCAAATATACGTTTCACATAAAACTTCTAAACCAAACTCGGAATATACCCGAAATGCTCAAATAACGAAAATGCTCAATTAAGCACAAATGTACCGAAACTTAGCATTGTTCATCAGCCATCCGAAAGAAAGCAAAATGAAACTCAAGAAACTTAGTGTCACTGTTTTTTTTTCTGTTCATAAGAGCACATCTACTTAACATCGCTATGATATTGTGCACCAGGGGCCAGTACCGGCAATCACGAAGGCCTGCATAGGCGCCTTCTTGGATTTACTTTATTTAAGGCGAGGTGCTTGTACTATAAAAATATATGCACAAATTTTGTGGAAGTAAAGAAATGCTTTAATGGCATACGGACAAAACATATCTGCGTAAAAATTGTTTGTTTAAACATGTATAGTTACCACGAAAGCTTGCGAGCGTTCATGTGAAGGTGTTCAAGCTTCAGCCTTGGCTCAGGGGTCTTTTAACCAACAACGTAGTTGCCGTAGGAAAGACAAAAAAGCAAAACTTGTTCTGGAAACAAAGTTGATGAGTCTTATCAAATTTGTATAAACTGCACCGTATTAACTATCATGAAATATTGCATATTTAGACATTTCTCTAAAATAATTTTCTGCACGTCACAAATTCCGAACAATGTTATTTGCTCTTTGTTGAGTCTACACTTTATGTGCAAAATTTTTCATTTGTAACGCTAATATTTGAGTTTCACATGGTTTTTATGCATAACATAGTAAACATCAGTGGTTATTATATTATAGAACATAATTTAGATCCATTCTAGAACGCTGCTTCTGTATGCTAAACGCACCGCATCAATTTGACGTTTGTAGCGTCTACCACGTACTTTGCATAAGTGGCTGTTAATGTGACAAACGAGTGTGACCCAGTGAGGTTCGTCGCCAGCGCTTCAATACTTGTCACTCTGGGGTCCCTGTTCTCGCTATTGACTATCAGCCATAACTGAGAGTCAAGAGTCAGTATTTTTATCAAAATAACTTGCATTGACGTCACTATTGTCACCATCTTTAGATACCAGCTAGTTGAGATGCTGCGTGAACTGTTGCTGGACCGCGCGGAGCAAGTAAAGGTGGCATCAGATTAGTACCGGGGCGCTGAGCCATGCTCCCAAGTAGACTGCATAACTTAGGCGCTTTCTTCTTCTAACCACTACTACCACCATCCCCACCAGTTCTTTGGGTTCCCCATTGGCGCAGATGGCGCGCAAGCAAGTGGAGAAAGCACAAAAGAATGCGAGAGGTCCCGGCTCTGGGATGGCGCGCGGTGCGTGCGTGGTCAGAACAGACACAATTGACCCTTCTCTGGTACTACTTTCTTCTTCCCTTTTTTCCCCCAATCCTGCTCCTTTCTCTCTCCTCTACCCATCCCCCGTGCGTCATTGTTGAGGTGACCTCCTTCAGAGAGAGACAGTAACGATGACGTGCTTTTCTCTTCCTCTTTTCCTTCAAAGACTACTTCATGAACGATTCACTGTCGTCTCTTGTCTCACTGACTGCCCCTCCATGCGTTTTCCGCTGGCTAGTTTAAGTAGCGCCAACACGTTCTCCACTTCCTTTACACCTGTCCTCCGACCACCGGAAGTGGAGGTGCCACGATGATGTTTCTGCTGCTTTTCCGATTCATGGCCCACCTCTCGGCTAGCCCTCCAGAAAGCTCACACTCCTTCCCGCGCCCACTCCACCTCATTCATGCTGTCCCACCCCTCGGCCGTTGACCCTGTCATGTAGCCTTTGTGACATTCCTTCCTAGCTTAGGAGGAAACTCCAGACAACATGAGGATAGTTACAGCGCGAGAACAGAACGACGACACAGAGACAAGAAGGACACGAACGTTCTGTTCTCGCGCTATGACTATCGTCATGTTATACCAACTAGCCCAAGCTGCCACACTTGTGTCCTTCGTGTCCTTTTTGTCTCTGTTTCGTTGTTCTGTTCTCGCGCTGTAACTATCGTCATGTCATACCAACTAGCCCAAGCTGCCACACTTCCAGACAACACTTATGTAACAAAGAAAATAATATTTTCTTCCTCATGCGTTCAGATACAAAGGGGAATAAGAAAGCAAAAAGAAGTGGCTTAATAACTTCCTTTCAGAGGCTCCGTAACTAGGCGGTGGTGGTGGAACAATGGTTCACGATACTTGAAAAAGCGGCTACGGACGCACTGGAGGGGCTTTAGTCCCTTACACTGGCACTCTCAAGTGCGATAAAAGGTCATGGTGGCCGCCACCCTCAGCTACCTAGCACAGCGACCTTGTCAGTGACGTCATGTGCAACTTATGTACTCACAAGGTGCGCCCGGTGGCGCATTTGTAATCTGCAGTAGGCTCAACGCATGGCAACCACAGCGGCACGCTATTGGCCACACTCTCGCAGGGACGTGCCACGAGTTGCGCCTAGCAACGGCCTCCGCGTCGTCCTCTCGTTTCCAGGTTGCGCCGCCACCCTGTTGCGCCCGCGAAACACGCCGGCCAAACATGGAGGAAAAACAACTCAGTGCGTGTCGGCTGCGCATTTTAGAGGCGAAGCTCCTTAGGGCGTGGGCTGTGCGTCCCCTGTAGCCTGTATGTAGCCACCTCTAGTTTAGTTCTTGCAGTGTTCACTAGATGGCGGTACCGTCCCCTGTATCTAGCCACCTCTAGTTTAGTTCTTGAAGTGTTCACTAGATGGCGGTACCGTCTCCTGTATGTAGCCACCTCTCGTTTAGTTCTTGTAGTGTTTACTAGATGGTGGTACTTGTAGCTGATGATGAAAAGATGCAAGATGTTATAAACTAGAAAGCGGTACTTGTAGTTGATGAAAGACGCGAGATCTTATAAAATAGGAATGATGTCACATATGGCGCGTGTCATTGGTTGAAGGCAATCGTTCGATTTAGTGCGGCGACGTACGCTAGGGGGAGCGATGTAATAAAATCGAGTGGGCAAAATGTACAGAGGATTCATGGTTTACCAGGTTTACCTCCGGAGCTTCGCCCACTCATCATGATTCACTTCGTGGATATGGCGGAATTTTTAAGTGGGGCATGTTTGGCGCCGGCGCATTGTCGCCACTTCAAGGAAGCCGATATGGAAAACACGACGCTCCATGCACCTTTGTTTCTGGTAGGAGCAGTTCAGAGAGAGTTTCAAGTTTAGTTTGTACTTTGGCGTGATGTTGCTAAGGTACTGTACCACCGAACATTAGTGCTTATGATCCACCTGCCCGTCGAGATGCCTAAACGCGTTTCGACTCCATGGAGGAACGACGAGGTACCGCACATCATAAAGAGGAAGCATTGCAGGAAAATTAAAAGGAAATACTGTGTTGAGGGTGCCTTCTGCAGGCAAACTTTCTTAGGTCTTCTGCACTTGTATTTCACGTACGTGCTCGTCCATAACAAGCAACCGAATGCGAGTGCCCTCGCAATCTGCAGAAACTCGCATTTATCTGGTGAGATCAAGGTACGTTTGCGTAACGCGCTTGTGATCTCTTGCCTGCACTTTTTTTTAAATAGACGCCCGGCGTCATAATCCAGGCCGGCGTTCTTTTCTTCTCTAGGAATTAAGGAATTCCTTCAGGGCTCGCTCCGAGAACGAGAGCAGTTCGTCATGAGGCGCGGCGGCCGTTGCTAGGCGCACGTCGTGGCGGCGTCCCTGCGAGAGCATGACCAATAGCGCAGCGCGGCGGTTGCCATACGTTGAGCCTACTGCAGATTACAAATTCGCCACCCTGTGCACATGCGGAGCGCCAAAGCACTCGCTTTAAATGCGAAGCCTTGTTGCTCGTGCGGGCAATGTGTAATAAAAATAGCTTGTGGTGTGTCGGCACCTATAATCTCGCAGTCTGTGAGCAAAAATTAGCCCACTGTTGTCGGCCACCAAAGATCTATTGTCTTGTCTAAAAAAATTATAAAAAGTTTACAAATGCTCTCGCGTGACGAGAAGACCAAACAATTTACGCCCAGAAAGCTGCTATATTCATTGAGACTTGACGCTGCCCGACAGGCAGGCATACAATTTTTGTGTAATGTTTATTTGCATGTATTTAAGGCGGAAAATTAGCAAGCCCAATTACGCAAAGAGGTTAACATCAAAACGGCGAAAAATATAAATGCCGAATGATATTTATACCGAGAAGATAAAACACGGTGAACTCTATTTGGACCATGTTGAGAACCACGTGAAATTTGATCGATTCGGAGAAAAATGGACGAAGACGCGGTGTAGTGTGCTCCCACAAGGGAAAAGCTAAACTTATTTGCTCGGACTGTTATGTTTATATGTTTGACAAGAAAGTAGGTTCTGCCGTGCCGTGCCGTGGTGGTCTAAAGATTATGGCGCTTAATTTCTAACCTGAAGGTTGCGAGACCACACCCTCGCTACGGCTGCTGTATTTTCAATGGAGGCGACAGTATTGGAGGTTCTAGTTCAATTTAGGTTCACGTTAAAGATTCCCAGGCTTATTATTATTATTATATTATTATTATTATTATTATTATTATTTCAAAGCAGATTCTGAATACTATTGGAGGTTTGAGACGTGAGTAAAATGCAGCGCCAAAGTGGTTACTGACCTTCCTGTAGAAGGTAATGGCATAATTTCCAATAAAGTGATTCATGCTTTTCTGGCTCATCGCCTCCTTGAGGAGTGAACAAGTTGGACTCGAAGGCAACATTGAGGAAGTGATTAAAGACAATGACCACCACTCACAGAGCAATAACCAATGTTTTACTATAGCCCGCCCCCCCCTCCCCCTTCTTTCGGAAGACGTACGTGAGGCGGTATGCCACCTGCATGGTTGGCTTGGTGTACGTAATTCCGCTTAGTTGCGGTAGAGTTTTTATTGGCCAAACAGGCCAATGCATAAACGACAGAATTAGGGAGCATGAACTCTCTGGGGAAAATAAAGTTTTGGCACATTTGCATGCGCACTGTGATTCTTGCAAGTGTAAGCCTGGGTTTTCTAGTCCCCCGTTCTTGGAAAGAGTGATGATGGCTTAGTGGGTTCAATCACGAAAGCACACTACATTGAAAAGAAGAGACATATGCGTGTAAGTGATATCTGTTTCTCTGCAACGTGGGAAATTCATATTTTATAATTTTTTGTTTTGCGGCTTTTTTGTCGTTATTTGTATTTTGTAAAGTGGATCAGGTTTCTTGAGGAGCATGTGAGGTGATGATCACGCGCATGGTTACGGTTATATATGCCGCTGATGTTCTGAGAATTGAAGTTATTTCTGAGTTACGCCAGTGCTGTTCTTTCCTTATTTGTTTTTCCTTGATGGTATGCATTTTTATTTGCATTTTAGTAAGCTCGTATCAACTAGCCAAACAAAAAGTTTCATTAGGCCCAGGGTTGCGTGAAAATTATTTCGCAGCTTCCCTATATACAACCAGAACGATATCGGCGTTTCAAATTTTAACACAACAGTGTTTGTATGAAATGCAATATAGATGGCATGCCCGTGACGTCATGATGATAGCTTCCTCACATACTAGTTCACCAACATAGTACCTTTGACGTAGAAACAGCATAATCACAGCGCGTTCAACCTGCGTCGATATGATGACGATGTGGCGAGAATTTTGTTGGCCTTTGTCTGTCAATAACAAGAAAATTTCGACAGCACTTAAATAAACGTGAATGCATGAAAAAAGAGCTGACACAGGCAAGCGCTGTTCTTCGTGTTTATTCTCGCGCTGTGTAGATTTTGTTGATGACGAAATGCCAGCTCGCCCAAACATTACCCTTAATCAGTTACATAACTGAGAGAAATTTAGACACATAGTGATAGCATTAACACGCGACGTCAAGAACATTGTGTGTGTCATGTGGCGCCCAACATTGCAGTTTCAGCGACGTACGTCTATGCAAGGAATCGCTCATCTTTTCCATGACATATGGAGTTATGCTTATTTTATCTTTTTTGAGTGCTTGAATCACATGCAAAGAGAACATGGCAGTTGTAAAAAAGGTGCAAAGGGTATAAACATTGTACAAAGCCGACGGCACCATTATTCTAGCAAAATATTTTATGTTCGACTATAGCTAGGTTATAGAGGCATTTTGTAGTATTGGCATTTTTATGTTTCGCCATTTTGCTTTTTCGGCATTTCAAATTTCAGTTTTTCCTCAATTCCACTTTTTATATTTTCTGTGTTTTACGTTTAGCATTCCAAGAATTCATCATTTTCAATTTTGCTGTTCTGAATGCCAATAAAAAGCCAAAAATTGGAGGCTGATTTATGGAAATGCCGATTGTGGGAACACTTTAAATTATAATGCCTAATATCCTAATGCTGAAAAATAGAAATGCCGAAAAGACATAACGCTGGAGACCACGTCAAATTTCTTTCATTGACTCAAAGTTTTATTTATTCGAAGGAAAATGGAAGAAGACGCGGTGTGGTGTGCTCCTAGAAAGGAAAAGCTATATATTCGAGGACGCCAATTGAGCTCCGCTTCCGAGGGTAGAACGCGGTAGTGTAATCATGCTCTATGCACATCGCCTTCTCAACGACTAGGTGCATGTATCAACCATGCCGTGAAAGAACGAGCGACTTTGCCTGTAACATTGGCGTTTCAAATTTTCCCAGAATGTCTGCTGCAAGTACAATTAAGTGCAGACCATAGTTCTTGGCGAAATAGCGAAGGGGTCATTACGTGTCTGAAAGGCATCACACGAACCTACGCAGATGATGCATTAGCATCATATTTGTTGATGCGTTAGCAGCTGATGATAATAAACAGGTCTAAGAACTTTACAATGCATGGCCATTTAGAACACCCACTCGTTGCACAAATTAGTTTTGACACCTGCTGCGTGTCTACACTTCTGCCAGGCGATATTGCAGGCGTTAAGGAGGCTCCCTCCACTCCATCTGGAAACAGGCACAAATGTCGGTGCTGTGAGACCACAAATATATTTAGTTGGAAGCAATATATACAAGCGGGACTTTCTTCCTTGTTGACCCTTTACAATTCGCTCATACTCACAAGATGGATTAGCCATTGACCCGGTGGTTGATACAAAGATGAAAAATTAACAAGAAAAGGTGCAACTGTCTTGCGCTTGGTGCGTCATTGTATTCTCCTGGTCGAATTCTTGTAGTCCACACTATAGCACGCTACACATTTATATACTGTTTTCTTTTTTCGAAAGCAGTTTGAAGAGATAGCGTGGCTCTGTGGTAGAATACCAGCTTACCACGCAGGAAGCTTGGGTTCGGTTGTTTGTGCGTGTGACTGTGACGGAAGCTTTTTGTTACCTATTCTATTTTTTGTGTTTCTCAATTTTTCGATCAGGGGCAAGATGCTGCTTCGCTCGCTACTGACTACACCGACACCACAATTTCTCCGAACCGAGTACAATAATTCCGTTGCGTTAGACTTGTTCGGCGGCTGTTCTGGTAAACCGGCCAAAGCCGAAAACCTAAAAACGGGACAAACAAGAATGAAACTCGATTTTTTTATATCACGTACACGTCTGTAGCCTGATAAGTGGGGCCACCATAATATGTGCTCACTGCGTCTGCGCACCATTCTACTTTTACTTCATTGCTACATTTGCAATACATCAGGGCCCTTTCTCGGTTGTATATAGTGTACTAAATTATTCTATGTTTGCTCTGCTGTTTTCAACTTTGTTAAAAAGAATTTGCACGTGGTGGAGTTTACTACGCGAGTCTATATATAGAGTAGGAGGACCACTTAATTTCCTCCGGTTAGTAACGAGCATTGTTATTCTGCAGGCATTCGAGATGAATCATGGCGCTTTTTCGAACATATTGTTTAACATCATCATCATTATGGCGATGTAGTCGCTTCAAGTTCCACGGCTTCTAAGCAATAAGAACAACTGTGTTACGACTGTGGCCTTCATCACTTGTTCGACACATGGATGTACATCGCAAACAAGCAAAGCAAAGTATATTTATGAAAATATATTTATATTCCAATTGGTCTATAATATTTTATGGAACAGCAACGCCGCGTTAAATTTTCAGTCAAGGTAGAGAACGTGCTTAAGCTAGTAGAGACGACTTAGTTATGAGAATCGTTTACTAGTACGTTACGTGCAATAAAGGCATATCCGACATCTAAATAAAATGAAAGGGGCTGGAATCACCCGGAAGGGCATGACCTTATTTTAACTGCTGGCACAGAATTTGCTATGACGGAAGTCTGCGAAAGAAGAGGTAGAAATGTTGCGACCAATCACCGGAATCACTAATCACGCGATGATAAAGCGGGGCTTGGTTCAAAGAACCCTCGTAGATCGGAGGTTAAAGGTTTCCAGTATCTGAGGGCGTGGCTTTTATATAGCCTTGCTGTTGCCTAAAACAAAACAACCTTTCAAGGTCAAAATTTTCAGTGTTCAGTGAAACCGAGATATAAGGCATTCTAGACAACCACAATTTCATCCAATATAGCACCAGACATTTTGCACAATCAGGCAAGGTGAGAAATAGGTAAGCAATTATTCTTAATTGTAAGAGAGAAAATCTGTCTCAGGCCGTCCTCCTTTTCCTAAGCGGCCTGCAATGTCAGGTAATCTTACTTGTTTTATAGTGAAATGGTGCCACCATCATCAAGCAAGTGGAAGAAACAGCTATGCCACAATAAAGTGATTGCACACTTGTTAGAGTATAGTGTTAAATACAATCTGGGAACGACACCTTTGGAGATCGTCCGATACTGCATCATGTAAGATTATTATTCAGGGATCTCTAAAAATTACTACAAAATTATATGCTTTGTTTCATATTTTCTTATGGACAGCCTAACGACACCTTTTTCTTGCAATAGGACATTTTCACTTATAATGTGAGCAAGATTGGTGCACTGAGACAAACCCAGGCAAAAAAATGCTATAACAATCTCCCTTTGCAGCTGATATTGGAGCCGGTACTCCTGGAGCAAGGCTAAAAAAGATAGCTATGGGAGTGAAATGTGCACGTGCCATTATAAGTCTGGGCGCAGTGCTTGATCTGCAAGCACAGCTAATTGAATTGCTTTGTGACTCTCCCCCCGCCGCGGTGGTCTAGTGGCTAAGGTTCTCGGCTGCTGATCCGCAGGTCGCGGGCTCGAATGCCGGCTGCGGCGGCTGCATTTCTGATGGAGGCGGAAATGTTGTAGGCTTGTGTGCTCAGATTTGGGCGCACGTTAAAGAACCCAAGGTGGTCGAAATTTCCGGAGCCCTCTACTACGGCGTCTCTCAAAATCATATGGTGGTTTCGGGACGTTAAACCCCACAAATCAATCAATTACTTTGTGACTCTCTGCACGCGTTCAAAATAGGCCCGTATACGTGTGTTTTATTATCTGTTGCTGCTCTGGGAACGGCTGCGAAGTGTTGCTCAGGAGGAATTCTTGCGCTGACGACGGCAGTTTCCCTTGGAAAACAGCGTTGCAAAGAGCACGATGGGATCACGTGAGAAGCCCGGCACTACAGATGGATTTCCGCCATCGAGTGGTGAAGGGATCAAATGCAGAAATACGTTCCCCAGATAAATTTTGCATGCGGGGCATTTTTCCGTCGGGCCATGTCGCGGCTCCGGCGTCGGCTGTGCCGTCCACACCCTCAATGTGCATGCTTTCGTCTCTGCTTCGCGTCTCGTGCCAACTGTTGCTTTCCTTCCCCTCTCTCGCTGCGGAAGGCTGACACAAGCAGCATCTGCTAGTAAAAAAAAAGGAAAAGACTGCCCGTGCTCCACAACCATTAATTTGCCACCCAATATAGGCATTGGATCGTGCGTTCGGAGTTGCGTCAAGAGCGTCTTTACTTCGATTTCGCTTGACTCGAGTAGATGCGATGGAAGTAACATCACCCTCAACAAGTAGTTGGGCACAACCCAACATCAGCGTCTCACCTCTAGTTTAAGACAGCGCTTCTCCTTCATTTGATAAATGAGCTTAATAAAGACGAAATAACAGTTGAACATTCCCAAAGCATACCATTTTACGCAACATTCACACATTACCCCTAGAGTTCCCCCCGTGGGAAGATGCGGGTGGCTTTGTCTCTTTTTCACCGCTAAGCGTCCTATTGCTCCTCTATTGACCTCCTTTCCCACTTCGCATGCCATTGGAATGCGCTCGTGCCTTCTTGAAGGTCCGCTGGCCACATGGGTGATGCAGCCATTCGTAAAATTTTTTTATTCTTTTATTTTTTTGTTCGTATTTGGTGAAGAGGCCAAAGCAACAGGAAACTCGATCGGCACAAAAAAAGTGAACTTTTTGAAGGCGCGTTTTGCATAAAAAAACTAACAAAACAGACATACACGTAGTCTTAGAGTGCCAGTCTTTAAAAGCAGCTTCAACTAAAAAGTGACATACGGATATAGTGAGCAAACGCTGAACCCAGAAAATCTGAACCAATGTGGAAATTATCAACAATCGCGAGTATAGAACATGTCATTTTTGACTCAATAACAATTGTGATGACGGCGCGAATAGTTTTTTAGAGAACTTGAGAACCAAACGAGACTAGTTCAGAACGGAGCGGCTTAAAGCAATCAGAAGGTTTTAGAGAAACAACGTCAGTGTTTCGGCAAGTTCACTTTGAGTTCGTCTTAGCAACACTGCAGCGTTGCCTTGACAAATAAAAGTTCACTTGTCAGAACCTTGATTCCATCTGCACTCTCTGTAATGTTTTAAGAAGAATTCAGTCCATCACGTGTACTTGAGTCACACTACAAAAAGAAAAGACTCACGAAATCTCAAATTGCAGCTACAAAAATTTCATGAGCAGTAAGCAGCCTATCGGGCACTTGGCGTCATTTGAACTACATGCCAAAAGTAAGAGACCCTAGCCAGCTAGAGTTCAAGCCTTTCAATGAACGCATTTTCCAGACAGAAGCTTGACTGCCGTCTTCACCAATCAATCAAGCGCCACTGCAACATGCCTCGGAGACTCACCACTAGTTTCGGTTTGAAGGAACATTCAAGATAGTAGCGGTTGCCAGGCATCCAAAGATCCGATTGAACGTATTGAGGTCACGTGAATGTTCGTTTTTATTGGCTTTCACATGTGTTTTACAAATAAAATAAATCAATACCTCGGTAAAAAACTTGTCTTTTGTTTATATGTTTTTTTCTTAATCCTTATTTTGCAAATTTTAAATCAGGCGAAGGTTGGGAAGGGATTCGCTTGCGTTCGTAGCGCTTGCCTCCGCTCCTTCTCACCCTTTGCTCAGCCTTATTAAAAGTAGGAACGCGCTATGTTACCTCGCTCGGTTCGCGAGTCAACTACGGGAGAGACGAAGACAGCAAGTTGTGGCGGGCATAGAACGGAAGCCACCGTGAGCTACATAGAGCTACCATAGAGTAACATAAAAATTAAGAGTGGTCACTCTGGCCAAAAGCGGCGATGCTACGATGCTTCACGTCGGCCATAGGATGGTAACACATCCCTCACTACTTTCAAGAAAACGCGTCTAATGGTTATCTACTATTGTACCTTTTGTAGTGCATTATATTGTCACGGGGTCGTGACGTGGCTGAAGACAGGAAACTTCGTGTTGGGATTCAACTGTTTATTTGGGCGAACCTGTGCCCGGTAAAGGGAAAGTATAATTACAGCAGCAGTCTTGCACAGATAGCAGTCTCGGACTGATAGCGGCGAACGCAGCGTCGGCCTTCGATCAACAACTGACAAGCGGCGAAGCGCGTCGGCATTTATACCCTTGCCGTCGAATGTTCTAGCGTTATAGCTGGCGGTGGCGTAGGTTCCAGAACAATCTGTACCGTTCGCACAGTGGGCGTCATCTTATCGAAATGATGTACTACAGTCCGGAACCTTCTCGAAACCTGCAGGCGCGGTTTCGGCCGAGAATCGTGTGTAGTTTCGGAACGATAACAAAAACTTGGGAAATGGAACGTGGCATTGCCCCCCTCTGAAAAAAAGGCATCGTCCCGATGCTTTAACTAAAGATGAAGGTACAATAATAATGCAAGAAAGTACAATAAATAAATTACAATACAACAATAATACAAAAAAACACTGTTTCAGTTTGTTAACGTGCATGAAACGGCTTGAGGCGCGCGACATGGACGACTTCAGGTCGCGATCGGCGTCGTTGAGAGTTCGTGATGCCGTCGGGGACAACCTCGTAATCAAGTGGGCCGAGACGTCGAACTACCTTGTACGGTCCGAAGTACCGTCGCAGAAGCTTTTCACTTAGTCCACGTCAGCGTATCGGCGTCCACACCCAAACACGTTCACTGGGCTGGTATTCCACGAAGCGTCGTCGAAGGTTGTAACGGTGGCTGTCGGTCGTCTGTTGATTCTTGATACGGAGACGCGCAAGTTGTCGGGCTTTTTCGGCGCGTTGAAGGTACTCGCTCACATCGAGGTTTTCTTCGTCGGTGACGTTGGGTAACATGGCATCGAGCGTCGTTGCCGGGCTCCTTCCGTAGACCAATTTGTAGGGAGATATCTGCCTCGTCTCCTGCACCGCCGTGTTGTATGCGAAGGTCACATACGGAAGAATGGCGTCCCACGTCTTGTGTTCGACATCGCCGTACATTGACAGCATGTCGGCGATCGTCTTGTTAAGCCGCTCGGTGAGGCCGTTGGTCTGTGGGTGGTACGCTGTCGTCCGGCGGCGGTTTGTTTGGCTGTATGCCAAGATCGCTTGAGTTAAGTCGGCAGTGAATGCCGTTCCTCTGTCGGTGATAAGGACCTCCGGGGCGCCGTGACGTAGGACGATATTTTCGACGAAGAACTTAGCTACCTCGGATGCACTGCCTTTTGGCAGGGCTTTTGTCTCGGCGTAGCGGGTGAGGTAGTCGGTAGCTACCACGATCCACTTGTTTCCGAAAGCCGACGTCGCGAACGGCCCCAGTAGGTCCATACCGATCTGCTGGAAAGGTCGGCAAGGTGGATCAATTGGCTGCAGAAGTCCCGCTGGCCTTGTCGGCGGTGTCTTGCGTCGCTGTCAGTCCCGGCATGTCCTCACATAACGAGTGACGTCGGTGATAAGACGTGGCCAGTAGTACCTTCCTTGTATCCTCGCGAGCGTGCGGGAAACACCGAGGTGCCCTGCCGTCGGATCGTCGTGCAGGGCCTGCAGGAGTTCTGGTCGCAGAGCTGAATGCACCACAAGTAGGTACTTAGCTCGAAGCGGTGAAAAGTTTTTCTTTTGTAGAAGACCGTTTCGTTGAAAGAACGTCGCAAGTGCGCGCTTGAATACCTTCGGGACTTCGGTGGTCCTGCCTTCGAGGTATTTATTAGGGCCTTAAGTACCGGGTCGGCCCGCTGTCGTTCAGCGAAGTCGTCGGTAGTTATCGTTCCCAAGAAGTAGTCGTCATCCGGGTCGACGGGAAGCGGTTGGTCGACAGGCGCACGAGAGAGACAGTCAGCGTCGGAGTGTTTTTGCCGGACTTGTAAATGACAGTAATGTCATATTCTTGAAGTCTCAGGCTCCATCGTGCGAGGCGACCTAAAGGGTTCTTCAAGGTGGCTAGCCAACACAAGGCGTGGTGGTCGCTCACAACTTTGAAGGGCCTGCCATAGAGGTAGGGGCGAAATTTCGACGTAGCCCAGATGATGGCGAGGCACTCTTTTTCTGTTGTGGAATAATTTGCTTCTCCTTTGGATAGCGATCGGCTGGCGTAACTAATAACCCTTTCAAGTCCGTCAGCCCTCTGCACAAGAACGGCGCCAAGAGCTACGCTGCTTGCGTCAGTATGTATTTCTGTCTCGGCGAATTCGTCGAAATGGGCAAGTAACGGAGGCATCTGGAGGCGATGTTTACGCTCCTGGAAAGCGTGTTCCTGTGGCGTTTCCCACTTGAACTCCGCGTCGGCCTTGGTAATGTTAGTGAGAGGATCGGCGATGCGGGCGAAGTTTTTCACGAACCGCCTATAATAGGTGCACAGGCCCAGAAATCGGCGCACGGCCTTCTTGTCAGTGGGCGGCGGGAACTCGGCGATGGCAGCTGTTTTCCGTTAATCGGGAAGAACGCCAGACTTGCTGATAACGTGCCCCAGAAACAAGAGCTCCTCATACGCAAATCTGCACTTTTCTGGCTTCAGTGTGAGTCCGGACGTCCTGATGGCTTGAAGTACGGCTTCAAGGTGCCGTAGATGCTCGTCGAAACTCGAGGAAAACACGACGACGTCGTCCAAGTAAACAAGGCAAGTCTGCCACTTCAATTCTGCCAGTACTGTATCCATAACGCGTTAAAAAGTTGCAGACGCTGAGCAAAGGCCGAAGGGCATCACTTTAAACTCAAAGAGGCCATCCGGTGTTATAAACGCCGTCTTCTCTCGGTCTCTTTCGTCGACTTCGATTTGCCAATAGCCAGTCTTGAGGTCCATTGACGAGAAGTACTTGGCGTTATGGAGCCGACCAAGTGCAGTCGTCTATTCGTGGGAGAGGATACACGTCCTTTCTTGTGATTTTGTTCAGCCGGCGATAATCGACGCAGAAACGTAGGGTCCCATCCTTTTTCTTCACTAACACCACGGGGGATGCCCACGGACTCTTGGACGGATGGATAATGTCATCTCGCAGCATTTCATCAACTTGTCTCTTCATGGCCTCACGTTCTCGCGTCGAAACCCTGTACGGACTTTGACGGAGTGGTCTGGCATTTTCTTCGGTTATGATTCGATGTTTCGTGATTGGGTCTGCCGAATTTTCGATGACGACGAAAAGCAATCTTCGTATTGCAGGAGCAGGGCCTTGAGCTGTTCTTGCTTATTGTTCGGAAGTGTGGGACTGACGTCGAAAGCTATGGGAGGGGCTTGGTTCCTCTGAGCAGGTTCCGCAGAATCGGCGAGGGCGAAAGCACTGGTGGCTTTGACAATTTCTTTGATGTATGCGACCGTTGTTCCTTTGTTCACATGTTTGTACTCATTGCTGAAATTCGTGAACATAACCGTTGCTTTGCCTCCTCGCAGCTCTGCAATTCCTCTTGCGACGCAAATATTTCGGGTGACCAACAGATGCTGACTGCCTTCAACGACGCCTTCCAAGTCAGGTGATTTAGGAGCGCCGACTAAAATAATGACGCTTGAGTGAGGCGGAATGGTGCCTTGTTCTTCCAGCACATTCAAGGCATGGTGTCCTGACGGCGTGCGTGGCGGTAGTGCTTCTTCTGTGGATAACGTTATCGACTTTGTTTTTAGGTTGATGACAGCACCATGGAGGCATAAGAAGGCCATGCCAAGGATGACATCTCTCGAGCAACGCTGTAGGACTACGAAGTCTGTAGGATAAATACGGCCATTAATGGTGACTCTCGCTGTGCAGATTCCTGCAGGCGTTACGAGATGACCTCGGGTTGTGCAGATTTCAGGGCCTTTCCAAGCTGTCCTAACTTTCTTTAACTTTGCGGCGAACGACCAACTGATGACAAAATAGTCGCCTCCAGTATCGACGAGAGCAGTCACACTCTGGCCGTCGATAAAAACGTCGAGGTCGCTAGTTCGCCGTCTCGCATTACAGTTAGGGCGTGGCGTCGGGTCGCGGCTGCGTCGGCTTGTTCCGCTGCTTCCATGTTGCGTCGTCCGGCCTCCTTCGGTAAGTGAGCCTTTGCCTTCAGGGCTTTGCCTGGTTGGTGTTGTGCTCAAAAAGCTCTGTCGCGGCGGCGTCGTCGTCGGAGGATCTTCGGTAGTTCGTCGCACAGCAACCGCACCTCCATCGGTTGCTGCCCTAAGTTTCCCGGATACGGCCTAGGAGACCGGCCCCGCGTTGGGCCAGAGTACTGCCGGTGGTGCGGTGACGTGCGGCGGCTGGGCGACCGTGAACGGGAAGGGCTTCGTGGTGTCCACTGAGTTTCTGTCAGGTAGTCGGCGAGGTCACGAGGCCGTTCTCCTGGTTGTGGACGTGGTGCATTGACGGCGAAGCCACGCAGTCCCATCTGTCGGTACTGGCAACGGCGGTATGTGTGTCCGGACTCGCCGCAGTGGTAGCAGAGGGGGGTGGGGGTCAGGTGCACGCCAAACATCCGTTTTTTTTCGGTGCACTGCGCTGGCCCGTTGGGGAACGGTAGGACGTCGGTGGGGGTGGTGACGGCGGTGGCGTCTGGCGCTGGAAGTGCGACGGGGCGGCGTTTTGGCGTGGACGGGGAGGAGCGTTGTGGCGCACTGCAGCGGCGTAGCTCATAGTTTCTGGCTCGGGCGGCGGTGTTTTGGGAATTCGAAGCGATTGCCGGACTTCTTCTCGCACAATGTCGACGATCGAATCCACTTGAGGCTGCGCCGAAGGCAACAGTTTGCGCAGCTCTTCCCGCACGATCGCTCGGATCGTTTCACGCAGGTCGTCGGAGTCACTGGCTTGAGCAGCAGCGCATTCTGGAGTCAGGCGACGATTATACTGTCTGGTGCGCATGTCCAGCGTTTTTTCGATGGTGGTCGCCTCGGATACAAATTCTTGGACGGTGTTCGGTGGATTCCTCATTAGTCCCGCGAAGAGCTCCTGTTTGACCCCTCGCATGAGGAAACGAACTTTCTTTTCCTCAGGCATGTCTGGGTCAGCGTGACGGAATAGGCGGCTCATCTCCTCTGTGAAAATTCCAACCTTTTCATTTGGCAGCTGAACCCGGGTCTCCAGTAGAGCAGCGGCCCTCTCTTAGCGAGCGACGCTCGCGAACGTTTGCAGAAATGCGCCGCAGAAGACATCCCACGTTCGGAGCGTGGACTCCCGATTCTCTAGCCAGGTCCTTGCGGTGTCTTCCAGGTAGAAGTACACACGACGGAGCTTTTCTTCGTTGTCCCAGTGGTTGAGGGCGGCCACACGGTCGTATGTTTCTAGCCAGGTTTCCGGGTCTTCAAACGATGAGCCATGGAACGTTGGTGGTTCCCTGGGTTGATGAATGACGATCGCGGGCTGGGACGTTCCGGTTGTCATTGTCGCTGCAGTCGAGGTCATGGTCTTGGTCTTCCGCGCCTTGTCTTGTAGAAGGCCGTACTCCGGTGGGAGACCTTGCTGTCGGCGGCTCGTTCGCTGCTCTTGGTTGGCGTCGGTGTCTTCTCCGCGACGGGGGCTGGGTGCACGGCTTGACGGCGGCGAACGGTACATGAACGAAGCAAGCAGCACCTCCACCAGATGTCACGGGGTCGTGACGTGGCCGAAGACAGGAAACTTAGTGTTGGGATTCAACTGTTTATTTGGGCGAACCTATTCCCGGTAAAGGGAAAGTCTAATTACAGCAGCAGTCTTGCACAGATAGCAGTCTCGGACTGATAGCGGCGAACGCAGCGTCGGCCTTCGATCAACAACTGACAAGCGGCGAAGCGCGTCGGCATTTATACCCTTGCCGTCGAATGTTCTAGCGTTATAGCTGGCGGTGGCGTAGGTTCCAGAACAATCTGTACCGTTCGCACAGTGGGCGTGATCTTATCGAAATGATCTACTACAGTCTGGAACCTTCTCGAAACCTGCAGGCGCGGTTTGCGCCGAGAATCGTGTGGTGTTTCGGAACGATAACAAAAACTTGGGAAATGGAACGTGGCAATATGTCTATGCGTCTTTGCGGCTGCGATTGTGGCTTTCTTATCCACCATCATTGCCCCATTTGCATGCATGGTCGGGCACGATCTGGCATAAATGGGATGCTAGAGATGTGCATATGCATCAACTCGACGGCAACGTAGTCACGAAGAACTCCATGTTCATGGGCAGTGAAGACAATACAGAAGTGCAGGCAGCAGCAGGGAGACACGATAAAAGGTGTTGCGAACAAAATTCCCGGAAAAACCGCTAGCAGGAAAAAGTTAGTATATGGTACCCAGGCCCAGGAAAAAGGCCCGTTTTACAGCCTCGAGGGCGAGCTCGGGACGTGCCGCGCTAGTTTGTAACCTGACACCGAGGGGCAGCTGCGGGTGAATAGAAAGGAGAGCACGGGACAACGCTTGACCACTGAAGGAGAGGGAGAGCGGAGAAGACAACGCGGTGATGGAGTCAGTCGCAGATCGCCCTCCGTGTCTCTAAGAACTCTTTTACTCATTGTGTATCTGTGTCACCATTTTGTTTTTTCATAAATAAATAGTTATTCATTACCGGAACAACGCCTTGGTATTCATTTCAACAAACGTGTACCACAAAATTTCTGGTGCCGAACCGCGGGACTCACCCTGCGTGGACATTACAGTGTAATTTTCACGTCAATGACTCCGCACCAGAACGTCCCTGTGGTCACCTGATGCCTTCCTTCCGGTGAGTTACCCAACAAAATAGTTAGTTTACATTGAACCCGGGCTCAAGAAACGCGTGGTCGTCTGGGCACGAGGCACGTGTCTTAATAACGAATGTAAATAGGGCAAGCAAGTTAGCCTCACACCAAACGGAGCAGGAGTGCTGCATGTCCCGTTGACATTAATACGGGACGGAAGTTAACACTGTCAACAACTACATGGAGGCCCTGGTTTTCGAAGACGACCTTGAGGAAGAGTATACGCAAGTGATTGAGTATAACGACAGTATAGCGCAACGCTTGACACGGCTGGGGCATCGAATGAACGGCGACGCAAAGCAAGCGCCTCCAGCTCAACCAGCTCAACGAATTAGCGGTGCCATTACCGAAACGACGTCAGAAAAAATGAAGGTCAAATTGCCGTGGCATGAGCTAGTAACATTCAGTGGGTGACGGTATGAGTGGCAGCCCTTCTAAGAGTTGTGCGAACAGATAGTTAACAACAACGATCAACATTCCACTCTTTATAAGTTCCATTATCCGAGGGCATCTCTCACTGGTGAAGCCGCTGCGGTGCTTACCGGTCTACATCCAGCGTCCCGTTGCTAAAATGATGCGAAGCAGCTTCTAAAGAAATTCTCCGGTAACGAAGAGCTAACTCAGGAGCCATTGAAAAAGCTCATCGACATGACAGCTGTGTGCAAATCGGACAATGTGCGTGGACTTCAACGTATGTACGACACTGTCTAAGTGCACATCAGAGGACTCGAGCACTCGGCCAAAAGCTCGACAGCTTTAGCTCTATTCTACTCCCCATTGTATAACGAGCGATGCCGAAAGAAATTCTGCTCGAATTCAGCTATAAGTGCGTAGTGAAAACTGGCGGCCCCATCGACGATCCGCGGGCCACCACCGATGGTTCATCGCTAACGACGGAGAAAGGAGACAAAGGTACTGTACACTTTCTCGGGGCTCTCATCTTTACTCCAAGTTGAGTTTGAAAGCCGTGAATATCTGGTTGCACTACAGAGCATGAACATCAGGTAGATTCCGAATTACATTGCCAGAAAAGCCCCCCCCCCCGACAGAACGAAAAGAAAGCAAAGCATGCTCCATCTGCCGCAATGCTGCACCAAAGTGCCACCCAAGAAGAATCCTTCTTTTCGAACGCTACAAGCCACACCGTGCAAGCCTGTGGCGAAGAGAAAACGATAGCAGAAAAGAATACACTTTTAAAATCTAACGGGAGATGTTACAGGTGCACGTAGAGAGTCTATCCGGCTCGAAAATGTCGATGCAACATACGATTTGCAAAGTGCGAGAAAATGCATGTCATCACCATATGTGACGCAACGTATGCAAAAACGGACGCGTGGTAGCCGAACGGCCCCGTCACAAACGCGCACGTGGCTCTTGAGGCTACTATCACAGGCAGTGAAACCACCACAAAGCAGACAGTTCTGCTGCAAACTGTGAAAGCATGGTGTTGCGGTGGGGCCTCCGGGGCTTAGGTGCGAATACTTTTTGAAGGTGGCAGAGTTATGACCCTCGTCCGTGTGCGCCATGCTGTCCATGAGAAGCAGAGCCGAGCAGCGTTCCCACGCCCGAAATCCCAAATCTCTCGGAACGAGCATCCAGCAGCGGGGAGTGACAAAAGGTTTAGAAGACGGTTTGTTAGCCAACGTCCCTACAAGCATTTCCTCCTGATGGCTTGTTTAGCGAAACGGCGAAGTAGAACGACCCCACAGGTCGTGTCTACATGATTAAAGTCCCTACTCCTTGGCTGCCCTTCTCGGGAATGACAGCAGCAACCACCAACTTGTTCCGGGAAGGAACCCATTTGCCCTCTCCACAGTGAAGCTCGGCTCGAAGGAGTATTGCGTTGGGAGATGCGACCTCTTATCGGTAACCATGTCTTATTCACTGATGGTCTAGAGGGCGGTGTCTTGAGTGTGTGATTGGTGTTCCATTGAAGGAGGAGGAGCCCGAGAGGGCTTATAACGACGCTGCAAAGTACTGGCGTTGCTCTGAATTATGGTTTCATGGTTCATTTCCCACGCTCGTGGTTTGCGGAACTCCTTATCTCTATGCTGTAAATGAGTGTAAATAGTGCGATAAACTTGTTTTTCATATCCCCATCTTGTTAGCGTTCGTTTCCTCCCCCCTAAGTTGCACCACGCTACCACACGAATCCGGGTACGATGTAACCTTGACGTCTCGGCAACCCACAGCAGCGGAGAAGCGTCGGGTAGAACCCCGGGCCGCAACAGCAGTCAACGCTCGTACATCACGTCGAATACGTCAAAAAGATTATGATGTAATCCCATCGGCAGCAAAAGACTGAGAGTGGCCCGGGGTTCTTCGGAAATCCCCAAAAAGAAAGATTGTTCAACAAAGAGTCCGTCAGACTAATAACGAAAGGTCAAGGGGAATGTGAAATTTATGTTTTGGAGACAGATGTTATTCGTGACCGAATCGTCCCCTCACCACCGAAAACGTGGACCGACCGCCTTACTGCGCTTGGCTTCAAAGTTGCAGACTTCTACAACGACGGTGCCACTAATTCTGAAGAGCTGCTAAATGGTTTGGATTACTTTCGGCGGCACACGACTGGCCGCACCACTAGGTTTGTAGAAAACCTGGGGTGCTGTTGAAACGGTGGTTGGTTGGACCTTTCACGGGCCTCTGGAGGAGAGTAATGAGGCGTCTCAGTGCACACAAACAGAGGCGCTTTCGAACGTCAGTCATTGGAATAAATTCAGCTGACGTGCTTACCGAATTCTGGGCATTGGCATCTGTTGGAGTAAATGACTTCGACAAAACGAGAGAACTAAATCCTAGCCAGGGATTTGTCGAAGAAACTATCAAGCGAGTGGATAGTCGTTACAAGGTGGCCCTTCCGTCAAAACTCATAACCTCGTTGCACCACAATAAGTAGATGGTCATGGAGTATGTGCATCAATTGACAAGGCGTCTTCAATACCATCCAGACTTGTGTCAAGATTACGATTCAGTGATCAGACACTACGATCGACTGGGGATAGCGGAACTGAATAGTTCGTGCGCAACCACCTCACTTAAATTCAGCATCTCACAGGTGGGTTATCGTGAAGACATTGCCCCGGAAAAAAGAATCCCGCGGACATTCTTACACGAGGAGTACCCGCCGCGCAGCTGGCCACAAACGAGCTCTGGTGGAACAGAGCGCAATGGATTTGCAAAGCAGAGGTGAATTGGCCTCGAGTTGTTCCCGAGGCAACATTCAATGAAGCCGAGCTAGAGCAATGAAGGGAAACAAGTGTTGTGCCACCTACAATATCACCACCCACTAATTCATTAATTATCGACCTTAAACAGTAGAGAAAACTATCAAGGGTGATCAGAGTCACAGCGTGGATTTTTCGGTTCATAGCTAAAAGAAAACGCCATATTCAAGAATTCAGATCCCTCACATCGGACGAGCATGAATAAAGCGAAACAGTATTGAATATGCCGTGAACAGAGAGAGGTATTTCTAAGAGAAATTGCGTGCATCGCCAACTGAACCAGAATTCTATCTGACTCACCTTTGTGGACTGTTTCACTGATGATGGACAGTGACAGAATTTTAAGAGTTGACGGAAGGCTGCAGGGTAGCCAACTTGATTACAACGGGAAGCATCACGCTGTATTACATAAGAACAGCAACCTCATCGAACTTCTGGTTCGCTGTTTTGCCAAAATTCAATAATATGAAAGAAAACAAGATTATTATGACGAAAGCCGTTTTGTGCATCATCCATTCAAGCAGACAGCAAAGAAACTTGGCTTGTGCATTCAGCAGTAGCTACATGAAATTTTTTCATGTCGACCTGAAGAGTGTTGAATGACAAGCACTTCGATTCAATTTTTTTCAAGCCTTGCTTTGAATTCGCTAAAGATTTCTCGTGATCCGAAAGTGTTAGACGGATTGATTTCAGTTCCTCAAGTATCGTCGACTGCCCTGACTGCAGCTCTTTCATTGCGCTGACAAGTTCCCGGGACGAAAAATAAGAGAGATGGCCAGGATTGGCTTCAATATCTCCGGCTAGCAGTGACCATTTGAGCAATATACGACTATAATCATAAAACACTTTCCGCATGCTTCGTGGGCTGGGCAGCACAACAAGCCAACGACAACTAGTTTTTTAGGGGTGAAGCTCCTTAAAGCGGCATCCGTTCGTCCCTCGTTGTAGTCGTAGTGCGTAACCAGTTTTACGCTTTGATCTGCAAGGTGGTTCCGGTGGGGGATTTCTCCTGTGTTTTGTTGAACAGTAAAAAATTCTCAGTGTCCGCGTTAACTAAAAGCAGAATTCTCCTGTCTCTCAATCCCAATTAGCAGCGATTGGCATGTACATTCAGCACTATCTGACAAGAAAGGTTTGCTAGGTTGTACTCGCTGGGCGTAACCTCCTTGGTTTTACAAAGGTTTAGCGAGCGTTGGGCTGCAGTACCATGAATACAGTGAACTAGTATATACTATGAACTCGAGGGGAAGTGTTCGTGTGTCACCTCTCGTTTAGTCATTGGAATATCCGCTGGATGGCGGTGCTTCTATATGCGAAATATATGTTGAAAAGATGCTAGATGGTGGTACTTGGAGTATGTATAGACTTGATGGACGAACGGATACACAGAGAGATGCATGGACGGACGCATGGATGACTGCACGGATGAATTGGCTCATGGACGGACGCAGGGGCGGATGCATGGATGGACGCAGGGATGGACGCACGAACAGACGCCCGCACGGACGGGCAGATGGACGCGCGGACGGGTAGATGGACGCACGGACGGTCACACAGACGGACGCATGGACGGATGGAAGCAAGAACGAATGGACGGACAGATGCTTCGCCCCACTCTCCACCATTCACCCTATGGATATGCTGTCATTTAGGGGGAAAAAAACAATGGCAGTTAGTTACCTGCATAGCAAAAACGAGTCAGTTAGGTCGAGCCATAGCTCTCGTGCTGCCAAGCCCATTACACCGTGATCCGCGAGGCTGGTTGCTTTTGTAGTAGTATTGCGGTATCATCGATGACGTCACAGCCCTGGTGTGTTGCCGCTTCAAGGCGCAGTGCGATACCAGAAGCGGGGGTGGGTTATCATCGTTCAACACAACAGACGGTGCACTCACGCCCCGCAAGTGGAAGGTGCAGTAGTCTTGCTGGTGTTGAGTTCCGGGGGGTCTCGGCGTTGCATCCATCGTCGATACCATTGAGCAGTGGAAAGCGGTCAACAGTATACGAATGCCAAGGAGGTCCGTCATGGTGCGTTGGCCGCCAGAGGCATCAGCTTCTCCAGGCCACTGCAACGGTGAGTGTACAATGCCGAAAATCTGCATAGCAAAGACTAGCCAGTTAGGTCGAGCCATAGCTGTCGCGCGACCTAGCCCACTGCCCTGCTTACTGCTCATGAAATTCTTGTAGGCGTGGTTTCAAAAATTTGTGATTCCTTACTTTTAATTGTGTGAAAGAAGTACACATTATGGACTAAATGCTTCTAAAAGTAATTACAGAGAATGTAGATAGAGCCAACGTTTTGACAAGTGAACGTTTCTTCGTCAAGGCAACGCTGTTGCTCTGACGAAGTCAACCTGCCGAAACGCTGTTTCTAGCAACGTTCTTTCTCGAAAAACTCCTGATTGCTTCAAGCCTCTCTGTGCCTCAGAACTTGAATCTTGTTTGGTACTCAAGTTCCGTAAGCAACCTATGCGCGCTGTCATAACAAATCTAATTGAGTCAAACACGACGTGTCCTATACTGACGAGTGTGGATAATTTTTGCACTGGTTCGGATATTTTGGATTGAACATTTGCTGATTATTTCCGTGTGTAAGGTGAAAAGTAAGACTGCGTTTAATAATTGACGCTTCCCACTACGTGTATGTATCTGTATTTTCATAGAAAACGTGAAATAATAAAAAAGCTCATTTTACTTGTGCCAATCGAGTTTCCCATTACTGAGAAATCAGTCAGCTTACCTTTCCCCTTTCCAAAAAAACGAAGAAAATTAAAAAAGAACAAGAAAATCTTATGAATGGCCGCATCAACCAAACGGCCAGTAGGCAGAGCTGAAAAAAAGACGAGCGCATTCCGCTTACATGCGAAGTGGGAAAGGAGGGCTTCCATGGCGACCCTCCTCTCAATTTTTCGTCCTTTCCTTCTGTTTCGGGACGTCATGTTACGTCATGGAAGGATTGTTTTGTTCGTAATTAATTTCTAGTATGATGCCCGGCGACCACCATGTGTTAAAAGTGGGCAAGATGCAGTGTTATATACCTTCCTCGTGAGGGATAGTAGCAATCTACCTGTCATAATTTGAGAGCGCTTGACAAATGTGCTCCAACCCGTTCTCCTTCTTATAGTTACTTCAATCTCGTGGTTCGTCTCCACGATTATTGCCTGTACAATGTGGACATAGTTATTTACAACTCTAAGGGCACTATTACCTATCTCGAAGCGCTGCTCTCTTCCGAGGCTGTATGCACAACCCCTCATAGTGTAAAAAAATTCTGTATTTACTTTCACGTCCTTAGTTTTGAGCGGATACTTACCGATGTAAGGCTTCGCTAAGTTATCGCGATGCCGATCTTTTTGAAGAATTTTCAGAAAAGTCCCAGCTTTGCCGCAAAGGCGAAACAATGAACGCGATAGCGACAAATCGGAACGTCACGCGCTGAATGGCAAGCAAATTGAAACACGCCCCGCACTTCTCAAGCACAAATGACGCACGATACGTATACACCCAGGTACAGATGAACGAGAATAAGCGTCTCAGTTGTTACTTCGCTGTGTTTGAAAAGCGCACCCCTTTCCAAACGAAGACTGTGCAATGATTGCAGTGACCTTTGTGCGCCCAATAACTACAACACAAACGTTCTAGTGAAGGCCCAACGTCAGCCAAGAAATACATACACGCAGTGATGTTTCGTACTACGCCGAAGAATTCCCATTCAGAGACAAGAAAATTCCCCATCTCGGGAATTTTGCTTTGCAAATTTTCACGAAATTCGCAGCTTATTTCCCTGCGCAACGGTACTGATTTCCGCCGCCATTCACGTCAACACCTAATATAATTAGAAGTTTCTCACGTGATGGGAACTTTTGAAATATTGACTAGTCCCTCCACTGGCGCACAACAAAAGCATGACTTTTTTAATTTAAGTACTGTTAGTGCAGTGCACATTGTCGACTTCACGTCTAACACCACTAGTGAACTAGAAAGTGCACCGGGTAAATATCAGAAACAAATACCAAATATCATGCTTTCGCGGTGCATGTGCCAGAACCGATTAGAGCTGATGAAGGCGCACTGGGACCACTAACTATCGGTCGTCATAGAAGAATTTAACTATTCTTGAAGCTCGTAATACAATTGTTGAAGTTTATTAAAGGATAAGCATATAAATGAACAGATAAGCGGAGTACATGAGAAGGTCCCAGAGTAAAAACTTTGGGGGGGACCTCCTAACATTTGTGAATAAGATGTTGCATAATATGCAGCAGACATTGGCGTTGTGGCAAAGTTCTATATACAACGTGTAACGTGAACAAAATGAACGAAAACACATTACTCAATTTTCAAAAATACGAATATATACAACAAGCCTACAATAATTAGAAGAGCTGAACTAAACCATACACAAAACGACGTTTACTTTAGAGGTGGTGTACATATGCAATTACACTATAGGAATAGCGACACTGTTATTACATATATAACGTACAATTCATCAAAGCAGTGCAAAACAGGCATAAAGTAAAAAGAGATGAACCAATTTCAATTTCACGATTGCACATATATTTACCATATTCTAGTTAGTTCAGTGATTAAGTGTATTTTGGTTCATCTGCAAAATGAGCTTGTCGTGAAAGGTTGTTTATTTTCAAAAGGAATCGAGTTCCACATGAACACACCAGCAAATTTAGCAGTCATTTTCCCTTTGTTGTGCGAGCTTTAGGTAAATGAAAATTCTCACGCACAGAGAACCGAGTTGTATCATTCTTAGTCGAAATTCAGGTCAGAATCTTTCTATGCGCACATTGGGATGAATAAGGCAATACATGATGACTGCTAACTTTAAAGTAAATAATTCGTTAAGGGGGAGTATGTTTAGCTCAACGTATAGGGAGATGGAGCGACAAAGGTATGGACTGAACGTCATTAGCCGCACCGCTTGGTTTTGGAGGCGTCGTATATTATCTAGATGTGTGTTGTACGTGTTTCCCCAAGGTGATAAGCAATATGAAAGGTGGCTGTGAGTGTAAGACTAGTACAGAGACAGAATAACATGTGATGGATGGTATGGTCGTGCTTTCAGAATGACATGAATACCGAAAGAAACCTTTTTAAGAAGAGACTGCGCATGAGCATGGAACTTCAGATGTTTATCCAAGATGACGCCTAAAAACCTAGTGCTATAAGAAGCAGGTATTGTGTGGTGAATAGCAGGTATTTCTGTTGGGAATAAAATGTCACAATTGTTGTTTTTGTAACATTCATTTGCAGTTGATTAATCAAGCACCACTGGTCAATGCTGATAAGGTCCTTGTTTAGTGCATTTTAAAGTGCGATCGGATTGCTGCTCCCTGCAATATCATGGAGATTCCTTTTGGTGCCAAATGACAGGCAAAAATTCTCCAAAAAATGATGAATTCCCTGCACGGAACATCACTGCAAGCACATGCTATGAGCACCGCTGCCCCGCTTCTACTCTGATACTCTTTGAAAAAATTACACTGGTGGCCACAGGGTGGCGTTGCAGCCAACGAAACTTGCGAATAGGGAGCTTTCGCCCCCTGAATGACACGCAAACCGAGCGAGGTAAATGAGCGCGCTCCAACTTCTAATATTGCTGAGCGAGGGCGAGAAGGAGCAGAGGCAAGCGCTACAAAGGCACATCAATTACGTCCTGTGCTTCGCCTGATTTAAAATTCATAAAATGAGGGTTGAGAAAACACATAGAAACAAAACAGATCTTCACAGGGGTATCGAATAGTTTTGTATGTGAAACTTGTGAATACCAATAAATGCGACAATTCACATAAACTTCACTCTGGTCAACCGAACCTTAGGATTCCCGGCAACCGCAACGAGCGTGCACATTCCTTGAAACCGAAACTTTCGATATGTTTCCATGGCTCCTCAAAGTTTTGTCGCAGCTTAGCTAATGAGCCATCGGACTGCTAATAATGAGGTTGAGGATCGACATCATGATGTTATCGCCGCGACGGGAATAATAATCGAAAATAAAAACTGAAACTACAGTTACTGTACCAAGACACAGCGGAGGGACCGCTTTTATCGACCCAACGCTGCGTGAGCATTGTATGCGGAACTTTGCGCGAGCATTGATGTTTTTGCTTTTTTGTGGCCTTTTTATATGGTTTGTATGAAAATCTTGTCTTACATACGCTTTGCCAAATGTTTCTTTGCGTCTGCAGATTTAACGCGATAGCGTTAGAGAGCTCATGTCGCAAAAATTCAGCCGTCGGAGTCGGCCTCGTTAGTTGTCAGTGAAAAATCGTCTAACCTGCTGAGCACACTGGGAAAAATTAGAAAAACTTCAGTTATATCACGCATATCTATATCTAACACAGAATTCATCAGCTAATACGTGTGTTCGCCAGCATACGTTCTTAAACTATAAAAGACCTGCATTACTTCTCAATAAGTTCGATATATCAACTTCGCACGCTTTCTGGTGTTGTTCGGTACAGGCTCGCATTTGTTCATTTACCTTGACATCTCGTGTTTTCGGTGCGCACGAGAAGGGAGCTTCTGTGCCGTTGGTTGTAGCTTCAGGCACATACATAACTGAACATATTTTAACTTGTTTATTTCATCAGTGAGAACAACAGGCTCTATAGTCTATAATGCTCGGGAATAAACAATTAGTTTCTGTGCTTGATGACACTTTTTTGTATTTTGTAAGGTTACGTTCGAGTTGCTTTCACTCAGACACAAGTTCGTTCTTTTATATTGACGTAACGAATGCTTTAACGTCAGCAGAACATAAGATACCAGGACGCTCTGCCTTAGAAACTTGGTTACGTAGACTTATCTATAGCCACGGTGGAAGAATAGTTTAGGAAAGAGAACGGCGCGTAGGGGATAATTCGTGGGGAGAGGCGCATGCTGTTCTGGTTAGGAAACCTCTCCAGAGAGGGCGCGCTAAACTAGCCACCCACCGCCGTCGCTTGCTCTCCCGCCGCATTCTTGCTGTCCCTTCACTCCACGCTGGACATGTCGTTGCTTGTTTTTCTGAACGTGCTCGCGTAAGTTGGCACTCCGACGTTTTTCGTTGTTCAGTGTACTAGTGTGCTTCGCGATGGGGAAATGCTTTGTACCCTGCTGCAACACAGGCTATAGGTCGTGCAAAGAAAAGTTTTCGCTTTTTACGCCACCGCAAGATCAAGCGCAACCAGCTAATTACTAAAGGACTGGAAGAAAGTAAAGCTGAAATAATGAAACTGCAAGAAGAGGATATCAAAAAAAACTCCAAGCTTTTGATATTCCACTGATGCAGCTTCTTCTTGTGCAAGAATGTATATCTGCAGCTAAGTGCACTACGAAAAATAACAGGTGCTATACAGATGACTGGCAATTCCTATGCCTCTTGCTTAACATCAGGAGCCCCTCTACTTGCGCATTTTTACGAAGCAATAACATATTGTCGATGCCATGCACAACCACCATTCTAAGATATATAAACATGGTGGGGCTCAAATGTGGTTTTGATGATAACCTTTTCAAAGCTCTCAAGAATAAATTGGCAAAGAAGTCACCCTTTCGATGCAGAGGGATGCTTATTCTAGATGAGATGCAGGTCAGGAAAGAGATGACTGTAAACTCGAAGAACAAGAGTTATGCTGGTCTTGTTGACTATGGAGACCAAGGTAGACAAAGCAATGAGCTGGCTGACCATGGTCTAGTGTTTGCTTTTGCCCGTTTTGCTGACAGCTATTTACGACCAGTGGCAGTATTTGCACCAACAGGTGCAACTACGGGTACACTTCTTGCACAGCTGATGCTTCAGTGCATTGTGCATTTAGAGCAGGCCGGAGTTTATGTTGATGGTGTGGTCTGTGACGGTGCATCTACCAATAGGGCCATTTGGAAGCAGCTTGGGGTAAGCGGTGCTCTAGGACCTATCGTAAATGCTTTCGAGCATCCCCTAGATCCATCCAGAAAAGTCTATGCTGTGGCAGATACCCCTCACTTGTTCAAGTGTAATATAAATTGTCCTTATGATAAGAAAATATTGAAAGTAAACGGGAAAGTTGTGAAGTGGACATGCCATGATGCACTTTTTGTTGCTGACACGAAAAACGCCGCGGAACTTAGGGTGTGTCCAAAGTTGACTTACTCGCATGTTAATCCATCACATATGCTCAAAATGCGAGCGAAGTTGGCCACACAAATCGTTAGTAACTCAGCTGCTGAGGGCATTTATTTTTATGCACGGAGAGGCACACCACGGCTTGAGAATGTGGAATCAACTGTGGAGTTTACGCTCCTAATGAATGATCTGTTTGATGCCCTCAATCATCGCTTTGCTGCAGAAGGCCTCATCCTTGAATGCAAAACTTTCAAGTTCTAGAGTCAGAATCTAGGTGGCTTGATAGCTGTGAGCAGGAAGTAGTGAGGGGTGACATTCACAAAGATCTTTTTTTGACGCAGTCTACTCCTGAAGGCCTGCGTGTTACACTTAAGTCTGTTCAGGAAATGTCAGCAGTTCTTCTGAAAGAATGCGAGTTCAAGTATGTCCTGTCAGCCAATACGAACCGCGATCCGTTGGAATGCTTTTTTGGTATTATAAGACAAGCAGGTGGCCAAAATGAGCATCCAACATTTCCGACATGTTTGCAGCTTTACCGTAAGCTTTCCTTGTATTCTTTGCTCAAGCCACCAAAGTTTGGTAATTGTGTTGTTTCTGAAAAAAACTAATCTGCTTTTCTCACCCTGAATGATTTCAGAGAAGTGTTCCAGTCTGCACGTTTACAGCGCACTGATAAAATGCATGACCTCAAGGAGAAACTAGATGGCCTCATCAGTGAGGAAACGCGGGAGTGCGATGAAGTGTTTCAGCATGATTATTCTGAAGCCGCCATCGTGGACTGCATTGTGTATTATGTCACTGGATTTGTGTCGCGAATGCTTGCCACTCAAACTTCCTGTACAATTTGTAAGGAGGCCCTGGTTCGGAAAAAAGGTATTTTAAAGCTACCAGAAGCCGACTTAGTAAATTGCAAAACCAGAGGGGGCTCACACATCCAAATGTGCATCTATTTCTTCTGTTTAAAGAGGCTGAGGAGCATTTCGCAAAACATGCTGGTGAGAGAGATGTATATGATCGCACGACAGATGCAGTGCTAGAAAATTTCAACTTCACGTTTCCATGTGCTGCTCACAAAGAAGAAGTTCCTGACAAGCTATTACAATATTATGTGTGCCTACGCATGCGGCAACACTGCAGGCAGCTAAAGAAGAAGCATGTAAAAAAGAACCAAGACTTGTGCAATTGTCGAAACTTGTATAATTGATTCAGGAGAAGAGAAATGTGTAATATGTGTGCAATAATGCTTATGTATACTGTGATCATTGTGTACAGTGATGTACTCTTTGTTTTGTGTTTGTATCTAAAGTGTTTCATTTATAAATGTACTGCTCATCTAATCCGAATAAATAAAATTTAGGATTCTCACCCACGCAAATGTGTGTGTCCATGTCATGAAGTATAGGAAAAAGTCATAACGAATACTAAGATGTATATACATGAGAAGTTACACAGAGCAAAATTGTTGAATGGGATATTGCAACTCATTAGCCGATTTTTTGGCCAAGATGTAGCTAGCGTTCTATGTGGGTTACTTTGATCTCCTACATTTCTTGCGCGCTTACCGCCAACGCTAATGTTATCGCATAATAAGGCCCTCGCGAGCGGCGGAAAAGAAACTCAGCATGTACTCTTTACCGCCTACGACTGTGACGAAGGTGTAAATATTGCGCAGATTTTTTGACGTAATAGGCGGTTTTAGAGAAACTTCCCGTCACTCCCGCAAATATCGGCCAGACAACTGGGACATTGCCACAGACGCGCTGCTTCGCCTTTGCTACATAAACCTGAATTCTGCATGCTTAATGAATTCAATCATAAAATTTTTAAGGCAGAAAGGTCAAAGGACATATTTTAACAAACGATCTGCTTCATAAAAGCTGCATTCGGTGCTATAGCTAGGCCAAACTGGCTTCTTACTTACCGAGCTTGAGCTAGGGTGGCTCCGAGCTCTACGGGCTCTGCTGCGCCGGCGGGACATTAGTTGCTAGCGGCATCTGCTGAGGGGTTTGAGCTTTGTCGCGAAGCGAAGAGCGGTGGCGTTCTCTCACCTAAACTATTCTTACACCGTGCATTTAGCTTACTGCGAGATGGGTGCACAGCATAGGGCACCACTAGCACCATATGTCAACAGAAAATCAAGTGATGCACTGAACGTGACTTTATTTGTGATGCGTCACAGCCCCACCGTGGCGTCTGAATGACTAAGCCTTAGCGATTTTGCATAGTAGAAATTAGCTTTTACATTTAATTGAAACCCTTCAGATGCCGGAAAACTAGTACAAGTAGAATTGAAAGAGCAGGAAAAGATGGGTTAGTGAGTGGGAATAGAACTTACATTTCTTGACAATGCCTAAAGCTTGTTGATATACTCTTGCCAACGCAAACAGAAGGCAGGAGTATATGTGCATTGCTTACTTTGTTTACATGTAGATTCGTTCGGTTAGCTCAGTTAAGGATGACCAGCCAACTTGTCTAAACTTTTACATTCTAAGTTACACGTACATTCCATTACGTGCGCTTTTTTTGCTTACTGCACTAGACCGGTATCATCTCTACGGGTGCCTTCTAGAAAATTTTCGTACAGGAATAGTCGTGGAATTACAGCCAGTGGCACGACCTCCCAAGAGGGTGAACCTTTAACCACTAGGCCGATAAATTACTCTACAGGTGACCGAAACGCGCGTACACCTTTATCAAAACATACTTGGATTTTGAAGTTGAACGTCATGTCCCAGACGTTTTTTTTTTTTGAAAGCTCAGTTGATTACCACTCCTGCGTATTACTCAGCTCGTTTAGATCACCAACATAAGGTACACGTCATTAGCTGTCGCACTAACACTTTCCATCATTCCTTCGTCCCACGCCCATCCAACTACTGGAACCACCTTCCCTCGGACATGCTTTCCATGTCAAATCATGACTTGTTTTTTTCTACAATACAGGAGTACTTACGTGATGACGCGTGAAGTGTATATTGTACATTTATATTATTGTACTCTGTTTACACCATGTTTCGATGGTACTTACAGATACATTCAGTGTATTAATTGTCTAACATCAAATTTACATGTCTTGTAATCTTTATTATTTTGATGTTACTGTGTTTGCTCTTGTTTATAGTTTAATATTTTTTGTACCCCACTCCCCTCTTTAAAGCTATGTGCGATGAAGGGTAAAAAAAAACAAAACAAATCACGATAGCATCAACAGCGTGGAGTTGGACGATGTCAGGCACCTACTCTACTGTGGTCATCGGCTCGTCGGTGAATGGCTCTGTGCCCTCTACGAAGGCCGTGATAAGCTCCAGCATGGCCTTGGGCTGGTCGAGCGGCAGCTCGTGGCCGCCATTGCGCACCACCACGTAGTTGAGGTTTTTGAACGTCCTCTTGTAACCGTACAGCTGCTCACCGTCGGCGCTCCACCACGGGTGTTGGACAGCGTGGCTCCAGTCGTCTGCGTGCGACCAGGCTACGTGCGCGAGGAAGTTCTCGGTCATGATCGTGGGCACGCAGATATCGAGCGGACCGCTGTAGACGAGAACCTTGTAGCCGTTCTCAAGCACCTCGGTGAACTGCGGTACGGCCGAGCGCATGAAGTCGTCGTAGAAGTGACCGACCACGACGTCACGCGTAGTGCTGAATTCCTTGTCGCCCACGTGCTGGGCGCGCCTGGTTTGAGACTTCGGCAAGAAGACCTTGTACGCCCTGGTGCCTTCGGGCTCGGTGTTATTCAAGTAGTTGTAGTAGTAACTGTACCCAGTGACGTTCTTGAAGTACGTGTCCTCCTTAGTAACGATTCCGTAGAACACCCTATCCATGATCTTAAAGGCTTCAGCAGTGTTGCCTCAACGGATGTGCTGCACCGCCTCCAGAGTGGCACTCGACATGTATTCGGCAGCGCTTCGACTCATAAGGCCGATCGGGTAGATGAAATCGGCGATACGCAACGTGTTGATTGGGTCTGTTAAGCAATTGCCGTAGGCGATACCCTTGAACTTAATTTTCACCCGCATAGTGTCAGCGTTCTGGTGCAATGTTGCTCCCACTGTCGGAACGTACTTGCCTGCGCGTTTAGAGTGAAAAAAAAACAATGTTTAGAAAGCGAGGTTTCTTCACCAGTGTGGCATCGGCTACTCTTCAGAATAGAAAAAGTACAGGGTTTATGATAGTCAAGGGTGATTCTGGGGAACCATTCCAGTTTGTGAAAGTGAATAGCCACCGAAACTGTAGGCCACCACACAGGATTAAGGTAAGGGTTCACATGATTTCTTTTTTTCATTCTGCGGAAATGTTAATTTTGTCAGCTGTGGGGTTACTCATATACTAATCGCCTACTGGTCTGGTAAGACGAGATGGTTGATGAACTGTTAACTAACTTCTATTGGTGTGCCACTTCAATGCAAACTCTCCTTACACAGTTAAAATCACAGCTTCTGTTCTGTTGACTAAGAGCACGGACATCACACTTGTCCTGGGAAAGGAGCGCACTCTGTGGTATGTTCATCACTAGAAATAAAATTAGCGCAACAAATTAACAAACACAGAAGAATAACGCAGATGAGGACGACCATTGCGCTCGTCGTCTTTTGTGTGATTCTTTTTTCATGTGTGCCAGTGTGCCAACGCTTCCGATTCCAGAGTTTATAGAGCAGTCAACCGCAGCCCACAACTGCTGTAACGCATTTGAATCATTTCATAGATACTTTATTCGTACAAAATTCTAAAGCTCGCACGATCACCTGTCAGGACTTCTCGCCCCTGGTCGTTCTTGCAGTTGGCTAGTTTTTGCGACATACGCCTTTCATTTTTTTGCAAACATTTTTTTCTTTAACTGGTGTATGAAGCTTGGAAACAGAGAAAACGTGCCCACGACATAGTAACTGATGAAATGACCTCTGGTATATTTCCTAGTAAGCAATGTGTGTCACATATATTATTTATAAGCTCAACTCGAGAGATCTACGTTTCATGACAGAAACTTGACGTTCGCGCACGAAATCGATGAGAACCGATACGTAACAACGCAGCTGCATATGCCGGACATCCAAATTACATAGTCAAGTCAAAGTGATCGCTTTTAGTAAAATGTCGTGTTGTTAACCCGCGCTGTTGCATGAAAGTTTGATTGCGTCAGTTAATCTGATTTTCTTAGAGTCGCACGAAAGACGATGTCAAGCTTTAAACTTTATCATTGATGAATCACTGAGAATTATGATTCGGCTCAAATAGAAACGTAGCGCTGTCTGTTCAATGTGGAAGCATAAAGCTATCTTAACCGGGAAGCCAGAGCCATATTAGCTGCCCCCTTCTTTCCGAATAAACATCGTCAAAACACAACGTAAGTTATATACCTGCCCTATTGAAGAACCTTGCTTGTCGTGAGTGCCCCCTCTCCCATCCTCCTCAGTAAAAAAATTGTGAAACACTCTCACTAAAACTGTCACTTTCTATATGCGCTGATTAGCGAAGTTAGACTAACGTGATCACACTTCCCGACTGAACGTCAAGCCTTCTATAAGTATTATTTTTGTATCTCCCTGTAGTTCTCATGATCATTACAGCATGCGCATTTCATTCTTGACAGGCACCCAATCGAACGTTTGTCGTTGAAAACCGCATTGACATACCTCCAAAGTGGGCGTAGCTTAGAGTAGAGGAACATACCGGCATAGGACTCTCCGGAAAGGTAGAGGCCGTTCTGGGCCAGATCTCCAAAAAGCGTGAAGAACTGCTGCAGAAACTCGAGCATGTCACGTCCCACGTCGGTCTGATTGCGCGCGTAGCCAGCTTCGTTCTCGGTGAAGCTGAAGCCCGTGTCTACGGGCTGGTCCACGTAGAGCATCGAGTTAGCGGGACGCCCAGTTGATCTCGCGGTACCTTATTTCCGCACCGTCCGGCGACAGTATGTACGGCCCGTTTTCAGTGAAGAAGCCCAGCATGGACGTCGTTCCCGGTCCGCCTTGCATCCACAGTATTACCGGGGCATTCTCAGGATCGCTCTAAGGAAAAAGATCAATTCAATCATGTTCAACTGTTCTATACATAGCTATCACGAATTAAATATATTTTGGTGGAATTAACGAATAATTTGCACAGTATTTCCTTAACGGTTAGTCTTATTTCTCTCATTGTTGCTCGTGTTGGTGATCGGCCGCGGTTATCGCTGTAGCTTCAATACTAGCAGGTTTTCGCGTTTGGTAATTTTCTCTACAGCATGCTAATCCACCACACTGTTTACGAGGTGTCTCCTGAAGGGAAGAGTACCATAGTCTTGGAAGAATGCTAACAGCATCCTAATACATAAGAAAGGAGATGACAATGACTCGAAGAATTACAGGCCGATCATTCTGCTCTCTGTATTATACAAGATATTTACAGATGTAATTGCTAACAGAGTGAAGAAAACATTAGAATTCAATCAACCAAAGGAACATGCAGGATTTCGAGCAGGCTACTCAACAATCGACCACATTCATACTATCAATCAGGTAATAGAAAAATACTCAGAATATAACCGACCACTATATATAGCCTTCATAGATTACGAGAAGGCGTTTGATTCAGAAGAAACATCAGCCGTTATGCAGACACTTCGTAATCAGGGCGTCCATGAATTATACGTAAACATCCTGGAAGAAATATACAGGGCACCAACTGCTACCATAGTGCTTCATAAAGAAAGCAACAGAATACCTATCAAGAAGGGTGTAAGGCAGGGCGACACAATCTCCCCAATGCTGTTTACCGCGTGCTTACAGGAGGCTTTCAGAAGCCTAGAATGCGAACAGTTGGGTATAAGAGTCAATGGAGATTACCTTAGTAACCTGCGCTTCGCCGATGACATTGTATTGCTGAGTAACTCGGGGGAAGAATTGCAACTCATGATTACGGAGTTACACAAGAAGAGCAAAAAGGCAGGTCTTAAAATTAATCTGCAGAAAACGAAAGCAATGTACAACAACCTCGGAAGAGAGCAGCGCTTCGAGATAGGTAATGGTGCACTTCAAGTTGTAAAAGAATATGTCTACTTAGAGCAGGTAATAACTGCGGAACCCTACCACGAGACTGACTAACTCGAAGAATAAGATTGGGGTGGAGCCCATTTGGCAAGCACTCTCATATCATGACAGCCAGATTGCCACTATCTTTCAAGAGGAAGGTATATAACAGCTGCACTTTGCCGGTACTTAGCTACGGAGCAGAAATCTGGTGATTAACAAAGAGGGTTTAGCTTAAATTTAGGACGATGCGGCGAGCAATGGAAAGGAAAATGATACGTGTAACCTTAAGAGACAAGAAGAGAGCAGAGTGGATTAGGGAACAAACGGAGGTTAAGGATATCATGGTTAAAATCAAGAAGAGGAAACCGACATAGGCCAGGCATGTAGCGCGTAGAGAGGATAACCACTAGTCATTAAGGGTAACTGATTGGATTCCCAGAGAAGGCAAGCGGGTTAGGCGAGACATCAGCTTAGGTGGGCAGATGAGATTAAGAAGTTTGCGGGCATAAATCGGCAGAAGCAAACACAGAACCAAGTTAACAGGCGAAACATGGGAGAGGCCTTTGTCATGCAGTGGACGCAGTCAGGCTGATTATGATGATGATGATGATGACGATGATGATGATGATGATGATGATGATGCTAATCCGGCCTTCTTTTGGTTTGGACACTATCTAGCGGGTGAACAAGAACCTGTTTGTCTGCTAGCAAGTGAGTTTACTCACTGCTCTTTCCTCTCGCATGGCGAGGACAAGCCGGAGAGATGGAGAAGCATGCCAGAGATTGCCGCGCATCGAGGAGTAAAGCGAAGCAAACAATGGTCGCGTTTTCACTATCGCATGCGTGTAACGTATTGTTACGACTCGCACTGCCACCAATACTGCTGAGTAGTGCACCGATGTCACGGGCCACCAAGGTTGTTCAGTAGCGCGTTTCTCAGCTCGTGGCTGCTTCTGCGCAGAGCTGATGGATGAGTAGACAATACGACCGTGAGTTAAGGCAAAATTTATGTACAGCATAGATTAGAGGCGGTACACATTCGGCACTGGGGCCGACAGCTTAGGGACTCGAAGAGCCGAGGCGTCTTCGTACGCTCTTCTCTCTGACGCAAAGGTCGGCTGCTCAGTGACGCACCTCTTGGCTTTTTTATAGGCCCCGGCTGATTCTTACGTCAGCAACGTCCAATCAGCGCCGCCGTTGGCCATGATGTCACATTCCTCTATTCAGGAACCACCGCTGGATTGCACCCATGGACGAGTTGTGTCGCCACGCATTGCGTAAAACTTGCCAAACTGGATGGTGTCGATTGCATCATTGGGCTGCTATCGGGCTCGTTGGTTGAAAGAACTCACCATGCGTTACGTAGGACAGACGGGTGACACCAAACTAGATGACACTGGATGACGTCGTCAAGGGGTGGCGTCAGACCAGCTCGCTCGCGAACCTTGACACAGATTGCCTTTGCAGAGGCAATTGCGTTTGGTCTGTACTCCCAGGTGTAACAGTATTCACTGATTTCTTAGGAACTATTAAGGAGCCCAAGAAAGTTCACAAGGGCATGGAGATCTGCGGGGCGATTCATAAGATGAACCATAATACAGCTACTTGCGTCAAGGTACTTAGAATTCAAGGCCACGCTGCGAACCCACACAACAATGCTGCTGATAAGCCGGCACACTGCCCTTTTGACATAGACCTTCCAGCCATTCCTTTTCCACCTTAGCCCCTAAACTCACTCCATACCCATAGCAATGTGCTCCGGCCGGATACACGTGGTCTTATTCAACCGTGTGTCTGCTCTCTCCCCCCCTTCACCTTACTAGGGTCGAAAAAGTTGTGCTCAGGAGGCTTTGGCTAGAGTGGCCATTACACCAGCCGTTATATCATTATGGAACTAGTCGCATTTATCAGTTGGTGATACGTGTCCATATTCTACCACTCCAGTGATGCAAGTAGGTACTTACCACCTCATATGCAAATGTCAAGGGTTACATGCGGAACGCTCCCGTCACCTTCTTCAAGCCGGCCTTCGCTAAGCGACACAGCTAGTTACAACCACTGGATACACGTGCTATCAAACCAGTGTTGATGCAGTTAATGCCTAGTGCGAGTAATGAGACATGCACATAAACCCAGAGAAAACTGTATGTATGCGCATTACTAACAAAAAACAACGTCTAATTTACTCGTACAGTAATTAAGGAACTCCAATTCTACATACACAAAGTTATAAATATCTTAGCGTCCCAATCACCAACAACTTAATTTGTTCCTGCCACATCAAAAAGATTTGCTCATCTGCCCGTAGAAAATTAGGGTTACTAAGGCACACCCTCAAAAGCTCTCCCACTAAAACTACACTGTAAGCAAAAGTTAGCCGAGATGGGAGTTTCTCCAGCACATGAGCCCACAAAACTCCCCTGCCCTAATTATTTACTCCCTGGTAGGGAGTAAACTCGGCACATGTCATCGTAAAACGCCCCCTTCTTAATCACAGAGTTTATGAACGACATGACCTTGTTAAACTCCCCAGGGAGTTTCAGGTCACGTGGTTAAAAACTCCCTATAGGAGCTTTAAAAACCCTCTTTGGGCGTGACGTGTGTGTGTGTGCGTGTGTGTGTGTGTGTGTGTGTGAGTGTGTGTGTGTGTGTGTGTGTGTGCGTGTGTGTGTGTTTGTGTGTACGGGCATATGTTTGCACGTCGGTGTGAAACACATGTGCTTTGTATGGCTAACCGTGTAAGCATCTGTCAACAGGCAACAAAATTATAAGTGCAGCGAAGAATAGCAACTACCGGTTGGTATTTACTGGGAACATTTCAATATATTTCGCACCGTTAAACCACGCTGCACGTCAGTCCGTTTCCTCAACGAAACGTCATTAATGCCGCGCTTCAAAGGGCCGAGTAACAAAAAACTTCGAAGAATAAATCAATGGTAGCAAAAGTAAGCTGTTACGATCGTCAGCGGCTGCTCCTGGAGTTTTACCATCAGAAACTTCGAAGTGGTCTGAAGTAGGCTTCGCTCGACTACGGCAGGCTGGCCGGCAACCGGTCTGAGAGTTGCGCCGGCGACGCGCTCGCCCCGTCTCCGCCGATAGTGGCTTCTCGGAGTGTCACCGGTATTTAACCGGCTGCAACACCTAAGCGGTAAGAAGGCCTCGCTATGCCGTCGGTATCAAGCCGGCATCGTATCGAGCTCGCACTGCGCACCGGCCGCCGTGGCGAGCTTTGCGAGCTATACATGCAATGCATGCGAGCAACGGGAACAGCGACTGCGAACCGTCTCATTCGTTTAAGTCTATCGCTTTGTAGCTTAAACTGCGTGGATAGCGGACACCTATTTCTGTGCATGGGAAAAACGAGACGTAAACTGCACGTCAGCAAGCATTTTGTGATCGCCAGCTGTCATTCATCGAATCACCGTGCCGTACTCGTGAGTGAGGCCTAGTTGTCGAACGCGGTAGCGGCGGTCTACCTCGGTTCATCGCTGGAGCTGCTAAATGTGCCTCGTTAATGTGTTCATTCAAGACCGCGCGCACTTTGTGCATGATTCCGTGCATTTTACGGGTCCACAAACAGTACTGCTAATGCAAATTCAGCCCGTACGACAGAGCACCAACTGATGAAACTTTTTCGCTATAGTAAAAAACATAATAAATATCAGGCAGGCTTAGGATAAAAGGCATGTGTGTTGAAGTGCTTACATCAGACTACCGCAAGTTGATACTTACGCCGTGCGTATTTATTGCCTAATTAATCGCGAAAAAAGGCTTTCACCAGGGCTACTTGGGAGGTAAAATTGTGGTGCATATATATACCCGGTGACTATATGGTAGGTGTGTACTGCGTGTGGCAAGCTGTGGTGAGTGCGAGTGTTGTGATATAATGTGAACATTGTGATAATGTTTGTGCACTGTAATCATTGTTGTGCGCATTAAATGTTATGTTTTGAAGTTACGCTTGCGCATGGTACGGCTGCTGACGTAATTTTTTTCTTCGTCGATGCAAAAAATTTACTCCCATACTGACCTGAAAAAGCTCCTCAATGGATGTAAATAAAAACCCCCCTGGCACCATGCAAAAACCCCCTACTGATGGGGAGTAATTTTTTACTCCCAACGGAGGTGTTTATAAAACTCCCATCGGGGCATGCGCTAGAGAACAAGGTCATTTACTCCCATGTCGGCTTATTTCTGTTTACAGTGTAAACTCCTTGCTTTTAACACAATAGTCCGGCCTTGTTTAAAGTACGCGTCTGAAATCTGAGATCCGCACACTAAAAAAAGATATTAATAATCTTGAGAAAGTCCAAAGACTAGCTGTTTGGTTTATTTACAATCGCTTCTGCCAGTCTGACTCCCCGACAGAACTAATAATTAATAACAAAATTCCAACTTTAAAATCCCGAAAGTAATTTGCTAGACTAAAATTTCTTTTTCACCTATCTAAGAAAAACACTTTCATAGACCTTTCGCACGTCCTCACTCCGTTATCTTCACGTCCTACTAGAGAATAACATTTCTACAAATTCACACCTGCCTTTGCGCGCATGCACTAGCAACTTCAAGTACTCTTTTTTTTCTCGCACATAACAAACTGGAACGAACTGCCGCACCATATTTTTCAGTCTGCAAATGTACTTAAATTTCTAGAAAATTATTTTGAAGTGCGAGTTATATAACCCGCGAATATAATGTACACCTGTCTGATTTATTTTTTCTGTTTTATTGTTGTTTCTTTGTTTTTTGTTCTCTCTCTACACCTGTACATCTAATAATTGGTCATATCATTATCATTGTACCTATCCCACTATTGCTTCGGCCATCTTTATGGCCTGCAATACTTTATAAATAAATAAACACATTCCACAAGACACCACTTCATACACAACACCCACCTCACGGCGCATATATCACAAACAGACTCACAAAAATATCAAGCCTTAAAGACAAATCTTCGTCGCAATAAAAAAAACTACATTCGCTGCAGACTAGTGCGCAGTTGCAACGCCACGAATCAATTTAGACCTCGGACGGCTCGTGCTCCGCTGTTTCAAGGTCATTCATCGCCTCGGAATGACCTTGAGAATATGAAGTAGCATAGTCTTCGCTCTAAAAAACCAGTGAACTCGGTCAGTCATACCCCCACTTTCCGTTGGTCATGCCCCCACCACCCCTCTCCAACAGCATGCAAAGAACGCACAATCTTACTACTTCTAGTGAAAAGTTTGCTACAGAGACCGCGTTCACGTACCAGTTAAATTAGGCTTTCTTCCGGGTTACCATCCTGGCACTTCAAAAATGTTGAAACAGTTCGTGCGTTGAAAAGTTCTGTATGTTACTTTATAATCTATCTTGCTGTGTACCACCACACTCAATATAAGGAATAATATGATGGAGCTTTGGCACGTAGTTGCTGAGGCTGATAGTACAAACTGAACTGATTTTTTTTAACAGGGCAAGAGATATAAGGCACTATCATTTCGCAATAAGTAATCAAAAAGACGACGACATCCGGAGCACAGGGTTTTGATAAGCACAGCCATAAATGTTTACTTACACGAAGCCACAAAATTGAAGTCTGTCGCGGAAAATTCGCGCTAGCATTAATAATCTGCCAACCGAATTCAGCGTTAGCGCAAAGTTCTTTTGATAATCATGGAATCAAGCACTTCATGAGCAAAATCGGTCATCATTCCCAATAATCGCAGCAATTAACATACATTTAAACACACACAAGGACTATCAAATGCCTGTGAACTCACCAGGATGGCACGAACCAGAAGAAGAGGTTGCTGTTGTACTGCGGGTTGACGGTTATGTAACCAGAGAAACCAGGTACTTCTTTATCAGCACTGAGCGCGCCCACTTTGCTCTTGGACTTGGCTTCATCCAGTATTCCTTCCTTGATTAAGGGCGTCAGGAACAAGGCCTCCCCTGGACAAGTGAGAGAACTAATTTTGAGGTAGTCCTGTCACTGCTATTATTCACATCAGATGGCTACAGGGTTAGCATACGCACCAGCTCTGCTTGGTTACTGAACTCTCTTCAGCGTTTTGTTCTACAAACAAAATTTATTACCTCTATGTATGTATGTACGTATGTATGTATGTATGTATGTATGTATGTATGTATGTATGTATGTATGTATGTATGTATGTATGTATGTATGTATGTATGTATGTATGTATGTATGTATGTATGTATGTATGGTCATGCAAGATACGCGTTGTGAACAACTTCGCCTAAACTGAACAGCACAAAACATATCACCTGATATTACTATAGAGCACCTACAAGAACCCAAGATGTAAATTTCACATTTTGGTTCTATATAGCCTTTTCATGACATTTTGCACGGTAGCTTCGACATGATGGCAAATAGCAAGTTGGGCAGATTTCAAGAACGTTTTTCAAACCAAATGCTTAAATGTAGCATAACTAGTCCACTGTTAGTTCATGAATGGATGATGCATCTGGCAGCATTAACATAAGATTCTGTCACGCGGGAAGCTGTGTCAAAAGCCAACCCATTACGAGCGAACAGAGGAGTGCCATGAGCATGTTACTAGATCTGACACAATCGAGAAAGTATGGTGATTCATCAAATTCTTAGTTCAGTACTACATATCAGCATTTCGGTCTAAAATCACGTACCTGTCACAAGTAGGCTTGACGAACGGACAAGCATCGTAACATCTGTACTATATCGGAGGTTTTTATTGCAATTGTAAATGGCATTACGCTTTATCTTCTGGTGACATGCGAGTACAATGACCTGTCACTACTAATTAAAACCCCATTATTCTATTTCTCTAGTTTTGTTTAGCAGCTTAATAACAGCAGCTATCCACATGCACGCATATCCACAGCTCCTCCAGGACAAAACGGGCAAGTCATAATACACAAGTAAAAAAATCTCACACATTTTTCCGAGTCAAATTTTTATACGTAAAATAGGTTTCTTGCAATAACGATGCCTACTTATTAGACGCAAAGACCTGAGGTTCGTTCGAACTACCCGGGATGTTTAAGAGAAAGGCACTTTAAAAAACTGATACTAATAAAAGGGAGCTCTGCATATAAGCTAAGTTAAATTTGCATGTCGGGGGTCTATGACCCCATCCACCTCGATCATGTGAATGTTACCGCTGTCAACCTGACACATCACGCACATCACTTGCGCGATAGCGAAGGACTGTCACTTTTGATGTTCGAGAGCGTGACATATCACGTGATAGCGGTTTATTGCCACACTATCTACGACGATCTCAATTTAGTTCTCTCTAATGAAAATTTTGTAAGGCAGAAAAAAAAAGAAATTGTGGGTTTTATTGTTGAAGAAAACGCCACATCCAGATTAAAACCTGAACACCCCAAAGAATATTACCTTTGTCTGTCACAGCAAAAGTTTTAGTATTTCCAGCCCTAAAATGATTGCGACGAGTTTTCCGTTACCAAAATTGTTTTTGGGCTTTATTTTTTAGCGTGATGAAATATAGCAATGAAATTGGACCACTTTTCTGAAATATAACCTGAAAAAATGTAAGTAACTTCATATCATTGTTCGTCTCATATACACATGTCCGTCCTATGTTCCAAAAACTTCCGTCACAAGTTTTTGCAGTATTTCGTATAAGATGCAGCTTGACTGCCACCTCCGTTCTGCGTTTTTGTGCAGTCATAAAATCGCGCATATTACTAGAAACTGTGTGGTAGCAACGAAAAATTCAATTAAACGTGAAAATGGCCCAGAATTGACGGCTGTCACTTTACTTCCATATTGTCCTGCTCGTAACACTGGGGTTAACCTCGGACAGATTCTTTGGCCGGTAGCTTTACCAAACCTAGCTATGCAACAATGTTGCAGTGAGCATGGTTCTTGAAATGAAGTTTGCCAAATACGCAAGGCTTGTTGTATGGACTGTGATTGCTAAATTTTTTGTTGATGCGCGGGCTCTTTAGGTTTACTCGGTTTTTTACATTGTGGAATTGGCTATTACATTATGGTTATTACAAAAAGTGGCTTATCTGATAATGTGGAACTTACAGCTGGGCTGATTTCTTGTGTTGGATGAGTTTTAAATGAACGGCGTGAATATTTCACGCAGGGCGAGATGTCACTTCAGAGTAGCCGACTAATGTGTATGTTTATCTATCAACTGTGTTGAAAAGTGCAAACAGGGCAATAACAGCACACGGGAGTTTATTTCCTTCAACACACGCCTTTCATAAAAACGCACACCGCCACCACGCATTCCCCTGACAATTAACTCAGAAAAGCAAGCTTTTTGCTAGGGTAAGTTAACAGGCGACGTACTGGTGCACGCTTAAAATGTTTTCCGCTGCTATAATCTCCCTCGTCAATTTTTCGTCATGTCACGTTGATCATAAAAAGCATGACATGACATACATTTTGGTCAAACTGCATGACGAGACACGAAAATGGAAGTGTCAAACTGCGCTTCTTTGTCTGACTTCTCTCGCCATTTCCCGTTCCATCACGCAGTTCAGCCAAAATAAATCCCTACAAACCTGCTCAGTGTTCTACGATAGTATGATATGGCAAGTGCACGGTTACCGTATCTTGTTTCTGAAACCTACGCTATTGGACGTAAAATCTCAGTGGCATACATTTCTGATGTGTTATTTGTTCAATCACTATAGTGCGAATCATGACCTTAAATACTCTTTTTATTATATGTTTTTGTGCATGTGATGGCAAACCATCGCCACTGTTAGAATGGTCACACTAGCCAATGTCCATGTCATCTCATCTGCTATCGTATAGTCGGGCATTTGGATATGACGTTATTAATCCATATTGTTTCCTAAATATACACTAGAGGGAACTCTGGTGCCAGTGTCTATAGGAGCACCTACGCACAGTGCTTTAGTGAGCATGGGAATGATGGGTAGTACACGAATTTGTCTAATCTTCGTACTTCTGGCTCCGTGTGTGTTCGTGTGGCTTGAAGCTGTTTTTCCATGAAACGAAATCAGCAAGTCTTCAGCGGTTAAGCTACGCCACCTTATTCCTTTAAGTTTACCATTTTCAATTGGGTGAGGACGTTCAAAAGGGTTCATTATTTCCTTAGAAACAACACTGAAACACAGCAATAAACGAAGCCACAAGTTCGATGCGGCACCCGCAATTACGAAGACTAGGCAAATCTGTGTACTACCCATCATCCCCATGGTTGCTGAATGATCGCAGCGCCAGAGTCCCCTCTAGTTAATGCAAGAAAACTCTATGGTCTAGACACGATCGAGCGAGCTGCCTTCACAACCTAGCTTCCAATTCTCTGCTACGCGTTTTGCTATAATACATGGCTGCCATGTTCGCTGGAGCACCGACTACCATACAGTCGTGTTTTCTGAACATGTTCAAAAAGGGCTGTACAGTCCTTTCAAACAACGCTATGTTTTGTGGGCTTAGCAGCAAAGGTAACATATTTTACTCGGTGACACAGTGAATGTGAGAAGCGTGTGCTTTCATTTCAAGTAACACGGCTATTGAAGAGCTCATCCTGGCGTACGTGAGAGCACACACACACACACACACACACACACACACGTTTTTTTGGGTGACACGTGTGTCGGTGTGTGTGTGATACACAGGATGCACTACAGGAGGGGGGGCGTAGAGTCACACTGTCACTTCATTTATTGGCCCACTTTTGTGATATACATACAACTGAAAATGACCTAACGTAAAAGACTCTTTTGTTTGACACACTTTCTGCAAGAGAAAGACACCTGCCACGGTGCTTTGGTGATTATGGCGCTTGTCTGCAGACCCGAAAGTCGCGGTATCGAATCCTGGCTGTGGCGGTTGCAATTGTATTGGAAGCAAAAATCCTTGAGACCTGTGTACTTCTAGTAGGTGCAAGTTCGAAAACCCCAGGTGGTCGAAATTTTCAGAGCTCAGCTCTACGACGTCTGCAAAGATTGTCTGTCTTGGCCAAAAGTTTCGGTGCGACTTGCACAAGGGGTAGTGGCTACCTGCCTCTTTAACGCCGTTTTTATCTCAAGTCTATTATTATAGATACTCATTGGGGTGTAACGTCCGAAAATGACAATATGAGTATGAAAGACACAGCAGTGGAGGGGTCCGGAAAAATCGGCCAGCTGGTTTTTTTAACGTGCACCAATATCTATAGAAGCACACGGGCCTCGAGCATTTTCACCTCAGATCACGTAAATCATGACAATGTACATTAGGCTCACTAATCTTGGCAGTCAATGTGGTTTTGGCGTGGCTATAGCTGAATTTTTCTTAGCAGTTATTTTCCGTAATTACGTACGTTGTGGTTGCACAACCTTTGTCGAAAAAAGTGCGTGTGACTAGTATAGTCACATAGAAGAAGCCCTCTGATTTAGGAGATACGCTTTTCTCCCTGGAAATGCTTGTAGTGAAGGGGCTCGAGTTCATCATCGCCCCCTTACCTGTGACGTCGTCACCACTAGCATCGGTTCTCTCCTCAGCGTCCTGTCGTGCCGGAATCCTGTAACAAGATTTCGGACACCCCATCAAATGCTTTGCTGTTCTGCAGTGTTCTGGCGATACACTGCAGGCGACCATGCTCATCAATGTTGGCAGTGTTCATCGACTTTAACTCTGCATCCATCTCACACGCACGTTGCAGCAGGTAGCCTCAAAACAATCCACACTTGCACGAGTAGTAAGCAGGTGGTAGCTGCGCACAGTATGAAATTCCTGAAAGCACGTTTCACCTGGACTGGAACGAAACTGTTGACGCTTAATTGTAAGCTCAGGCCATTTTTCGTATCACAGTTGCACAAAATTAACGATTGCCTATGGCCTGCTTAATGAAAAATGGTCAAGAGATGGGCTTCTCGGAGACCTTCCTGAATATAAAAAGAAAGAAATGCCATAAAAATAAAAAATACGTCAAAAATAGAATGAACGGTCATGTTGAAGAAATAATTGTTCATTATAAGCACCACACACTGTTACATTTACAACATAAGTGCAATATAACTTTTTTATCTTTTATTTTAGATTGAATGACTTGTCTTTCATATTGAGTGTCATGCCTAAAACTATAAGAAGGTATTTCGAGTGCAGACAATGTATACAGGGATTTTCAACAAGTTCTTGATTTGTAGACACATTTCAGGACATTGTCATCATTGTTGTGTTTTAGATGGTAGCAGTCTTTATAGGTGATATTCATCTTAAAAGACTTTTTTCAATTTAGAGGGCGATTGTATTAATATATTTACAATAATTGTGCAGCCAGTTACACACGCGTAGCATCGAACTGTCTCAAGCCGGAAACGTTAACGATGGCACCTCATTACAGAAATTTTATGTTCATATTTTGCCTGTTAAGTATTACAATTTACTTCAAATCAAAACACTCTCGATACCGATTGATCCTCTCAAGAAAATACAATGACAATTCTTGGACACCTATTCCCAAGGTCTTTTTCTCCCCGATTGTTCACGCAACCGCATTTCTATAGATGAAACGCCTGCTGTTTTCTTTATTCCTTTGGCCTTGTCACTGCCGAAAAGTACCGGTTCTAGTTTTGGCGCAACAGTGCTGCACACTTCATTTATATGGTCACACGTGCTCACATTTGTGTCAATTTGGTACTCTTTCTATTGCGTTATTTGCGGTGCTCTAGGCGTTGCAAAGTGTCTAGTCAGGCAACGCTTGTCTCGCCTTCACTTCAATTGACATGAAAGTCGCGACTTCTGCGTATTGTCAGAATTCGCTACTAGTTTTGATTCTAAACAAGCTTCAGTTCAGATGACAATTAAATTTCTATGACAGCCGACCAGCCTCACCTCGCAGTCTCACATTGACGACGATAAAACTTCATCGAAAGATGCTATTCTTAAGATTGCTCTAGGCTGTCGAGAGCAGTGCCAATATAATAAAATAACAGCTAAACGGCTTTACCTATGACCTTGTTGTCTTCACACTCGGGATAAGTTATATTGGTATCACGATCTAATTCTCCTGGTGAGCTTGTGAATAGCAAATGAAATTTGAGTACTTTATTTAACGTAACTTGGACTTTTAACGCAATTTGGACTTGGCCTTTTGGAAGTTTGGTGCAAGAACACTGTTTCTTCTGTATACACAGTACGCTCTCTTGCTTTTTTCCGAAAGTTACCAGATTGTCGTGCGTACCTCAGTAGCCTACATTCCGCAGAAAACGTTATCAGAACAATTTTTTTCTCATTAAGTCGAGCTAACTTACTTTTGATGATCATTATTTAGTGTACTTTCTAAGGCATTGCATCATCTTCCGATTTTGATGGTCCTGAATGTATCTATAATTCTGTTTTGTGTGGTTTTCTGGAGTCCTGTTTTGCAGGTCTGGCTTAAAAGCGTGGCCAGTCGCATCACATGCGTTGGCATACACGTTTCAAGACGTGCTTCCCGAAGCTAATGTCTAAGACGGTGCTTTATTCATACTCGAATCAGTCTCACCAAGCTGCTTGCAAAATGTTAGTTTCCCTTACTTCCCCGTTTTTTGTCCCAGTAGAAAAAAAAAGTATGAAGTGACTCTGCCGCTTGTTAGTGAAAGAGGGACTGTAAATGCCCTTGTGTTTGGAGTAATGAAAGAACACATTAGGGCAAGAATTTTGGAAATATATTATTCGTTCAACCACATATAGAGCTCGCTAATTTCCCTAACTTCTCATGTATATAGCATGAGGGTGATCACGAAGTATGAAAGAAAAAAAGTTACAAAGTATCTGCAGTATAGGAGAGTATACAGGAAAGTTGGTTCAGGAGGGCACTGGACGTATGAGAAAGCACTTTCGTACTGTGTTGGCCGGCCGAAGATTCTTAATTTTTGTTGAGTATGAGAAGCCGTCACTCATTATTCATTATCCTTTAAATATTTTGATAGTAGTTGCGGAATCTCTCAACCCTTAGCTTGTTCATTCCTGTATAGTACTGAGAACTTCGCTGTATTCATATAACTGAAAAGCCAAACAATTTATCCGTAATTTTTTACTGGCCCATGAAATGACGTTAACTACGAGCTAGCATATAATAAAGAGCATAAATAATAAAACAGTGAAAACAAGGCACGCAAACGTGTAGACTACTAAACGTGCTACGAAACTAGAGTACACGTGCGTCATATGAGACCCTTACACTAAGCGTAATATTTGCACTCTTTAACGCATTCAATGAAAAGCTATACGATTTATATTTAGGAAGTTTTCCCCTTTAGACTCCCCTTCAAATTTAATACAAGCAAGTGACATTACCTTATTACAGACACGGAGGCAAGAAGATAAATTAGAAATTCTTTATGAACTTTCGAACAAAAAATAAGCTCTAGATCCACACCGTATTTGCCACACCTAGCTTGCAGGCCCTCCCGATGCCACCACGCCAACATCTTGACCCCATATTTTGCTCGCACTAACCTATTTAGGCATTGTTATTTTCCAAGAACAATTAGTGAATAAAATTGTCTTACTATCCAATGGCAAATATATAATGCCACAACTGCATTGCTTTTGTGCGATTGCTGCTTCTTTTGTGTTTGTATTAACCACCCTTCATGGACCACGAGTCCACGGTAATAAATAAATAAATAAGAAATAAATGAGAACTATTATCAGGTATAATAAACTAAAAAAACAGGGAAACATCTTTGAACAATGAGCCGCGATGTGTGTACAGCCTGCTTACATTATCGAAGCATTGCATAACATTATCCTTTGAAATCCGCGTGGTGATTTGTTAGAAAAACAGGTAACATTCGATACTGTTAGAACACTGATTTCATTAAGAAAAAAAGCCTTGTTGCTTTTCATCTATATTTGTCATTGTTTTTGTGGCAACCAGAACATTGAGATCAACTGGTACTGGTTTGGGTTTGGCCCTGTATGACACACCCTGACGCAGCTGGGTTCAACTATTTTCGACTTTCTCAACGCATGGCTCACTTTAAGACACTTTAAGAAACTTTCGAGAACTCTTGCATCTCTAAGTGGTATGGTTTGAAAGTAAAGAAAGAAGCACTCACTCTTTGGCATCTTCAAGTAGGGCGAGGTGCCCAGCACACACAAGCAGGACTGCGACCACTGCGAGCTTCATGTTTGTCGAAGTAATCGGAGTGCAAGCATGCAATGCTCAAAGAGTCCGCTTGCAGACGCTGCGGAATATGACAGATTCGAGCGACAGCGGACTCGGCTTTTTAACAACGGGTCAGTCAAATCACGGGCGAAGAAAACGGTCATTATTATTGGATGACGGCTATACTCGCGAACCGCGTAATAGGATGTGCATACGATTTCGTTCCACTCGCGCCGAGTGAATGACTACTGATTTGCTCACTGTCAGCCCGCTATTGTAAATCACAACGAAACGTGCCATGACTATCAGCCACCTGTTAAACAAAACCAACCACTCCAGTCAAGAATACAGATCCGCCGCACGTTCTCTTTTTCTATCTCTTCTTTTTTATTTTTCTTTCCCTTTGTACCATACTCACAAATTTCACTTTACCAGGAAACAAACCACTGCCGCTATCACTCACTGATATCCGACATCCCACATATGCTACGGGTCAAGCAATCGACCGGTACAAAATGGGCTTTAAAAATTCACGCAAAAGTATTTTTCAAAAATGTGTTATTGGAAATGCGTTGTAAAAATGCGATTTCGCTTCAACCGTTATATAGTTGTCGATATTATTTTTTGCTCTTTTCAACACTACAGTAACCCGCAAAAGGCAACGCTTGTAGATACTTTTGAATTATATGTAGTATAGTGAAGGCAATACGTCCATCGGCTGATCTGCCTCCTCATAAAAAGAATTAGCGCAGCCTGCACAAAGTCTTTCCATGCTGAATAACAGCAGAGCTGTTGGGCACCATGCTGGTCTTGGTTTGGCTATAGGTTTTTCTCCTGTCACCTGTCTGTTCCCTACCTATTCATATACTGTACATGGCTATGCTTTCTTCTCTCATTTTTTATTTTGCATGTCAGTTTCTTTTTGTCTCTTTCTCTATTTCTTTCTCGGCACTGGCCTTCCATCTTTCTTTTTTCGCTTCTATATATTTATCTTTCTATGTCTTTTGTTTATTCTCGCTGTGTAGTCGTTCCCTTGCCTTCTATCTTTTCCTCTGTTGCATCTCTTTCTTTTTCTCTCCCTCTCCGTGTACCTTTACGGCTTTACCACCTCCTCCTTTCCCCAATCGCCGTACCATCTGTCCTCCCCTAACTCCCACTTACTATACTATACTAAACTCTGCCAACCTGCCTAGTTAGCCAAGTGAGTTGGGAGATAGGCATGTTCGAATATCGTCTAATAAAAAATATTCCTTTGCTTGTTACTGCGAATTCAGTAATTTTTGTTGCCAAATTTTAAACAGGAGCTCCCCCTGCAGCCTTGTGCTTTCGGACATCCTCCTGTACATATACTTTGTATGAGTTCTTTTTTCTGTGCTAATAACTGAAAATAAACTTGAAACTTGGAGAATTTTCCTTGGAGGCGGAAATGTTGTAGGCCCGTGTGCTCAGATTTGGGTGCACGTTAAAGAACCCCAGATGGTCGAAATTTCCGGAGCTCTCCACTACGGCGTCTCTCATAATCATATAGTGGTTTTGGGACGTTGAACCCCACATATCAATGAATTGGAGAATTTTCCTCTTCTTTTCTCTGAATATAGCGTATTTGTTCTCTCTCCTATCAGAGAGAGAGAGACAGAAACGATCTATGGAAAAGCTCGCAATTCGCGTGACACCTGACTATTCAAGTGACATGCGATTCCAGGTACTGCATGATGATTTTCACATATACACTCATAACCACATAACACCTACAGCCACATGCATACAAATTGATTACACTGTTTACAAAGTTTCGTTGAGGCCCATGGCCCACAAGAAAGTCAACAGTGCCTTCGTGGCGCACGTAACGCACAGCAGCTACTTTTCCAAGGGCCTAGAATATGCCACAAAACACGAGTTCAGGTAAAGGTGTAAAGCCACCTTCAAAAACGAGACCGTCTCTATTATTGCATCCAACGCCAGACATATCGGCACACGGGTTCTGGGAGTGAAGCAGAATAAAAAGAAGAAAGTGGAAGCAAAGATGTATGATAAATAACAACTCCGCGTATATTGCAGTATCATCATGATCATCATCATCATCATCACCAGCCTGACCACGCCCACTGCAGAATAAAAGTCTCTTCCATGTTCCGCCAGTCAACTCGGTCCTGTGATTGCTGCTGACACTTCATACCCGCAAGCTTCCTAATCCCACCTGCCCTCTTAACTTTTTGTGTCTCCCTCATGCGCTTGTAACAGTATTTTGCCGTATACTGTTATTAGTTCTAGGTTTCGAAAACGAAAAAATCAGAGGTCTGCTGCACTGAAGTTATTATAGGTAGAGGAACATGCTCGCTTCTACGTGACGGAAATATTTTCATGACGCTGTTGTTCAACGTGGGATACGCACTCAACATTGGGGGCGTAGTTATAGGTATCATCCGGTGCAAATGCGTGCACGCGCACGCAAAGTTAAATGACTTCTACGATTAACTTCAAAGCAATATTCCTGCTACCTTTTTGTGTTTTCTCCTGAGAGAACATCTAGGAACCAACCTGAGAAGCTGTTTAAGCATGGTGAACCAATCATAACAAACCCACTCATAAATTTCACATTGTATATGTCAGAGATAAACAACGTTGGCTTCAACGGGCTTGGCTTGTGTCTTGGGATGTGGTTATCGCTGGTAACTTGTCCCTGCTACATTCAAATCTGAAACTACGGACACTTCACTTGAGATAACCCACCAGAGGCGGTATTGTGTATCATCTTAGTGGACTGTACATGTTTCTGTACTCTGATTGAATAGAGATCGGAGCCATCAGTCTCATTTCAATTAGTATACCACTCTGTGGAAGCTCGAGTTTCAGCCAATCGTAGCATAGTAAAATCAACAGCACATTTAATATTGGCGGTGGTGCTAGGAAATCGTATGGAGGGGTTGGACCACACTACCCCCTCCCTCCTCCAGAATTTTCACCTGCCCCTCCAAGAGCATACAATACATAGTCAAAAGAGGATGCATGAGTTACTCGCCTTCCTCATTTGTTGTGGGCGCCCCCCCCTCCTTCCAGCAGTTCAAAAATCTTCGCGCGCACACTATAATATCAGGTCTATTTTCTTTCACTGAACATCTTATTTCACTCTCAACTCAAAGACAGGCTTCTGAAATGTTGTCATTGATTCAGCCACATAAATGCGAAACAAGCACACATAAGCTGGTACAAGAAATTATTCATAATAACTTTTTTGCTATTTATTGTACTTGCCGGTGCTGCTGTCAGCTGATGTATGAATTCTTCTCCCTTGAAGTTGACTTTCAAATTGTTGGCTCACACGTGCAGGAGCTACGATCCCCATACCATTACGCTGAGAGCACGCGACGCTCACACACACACACGCATGCAATCCAACCGACCACTTGCTCGTCGAGTTATCTCAGCGGCAACAGCGTTCATCGTGTTCACATAAGGCTGCCATGACATGACGGACATGTTTGTCAAAACAAAGGTATTATCGTGAGTGCATCATCAAACGTCAAGTGTCACAAGGAAAAACTGCCAAGGAAGCGAAAACTTGTATCACTGCCTATCAAGAGGGCTGAATCTGGTTTTTCTTATCGCTGTTGTCCTATGGTATTAACGTAAGACAATAGCGTTAAGACTATGCCCTAACATTTGTCTTAGCGCTAGTGTCTGACGACATTATGGCTATCAGCAAAGCCAAAAGTATGAAAGAGGAAACAGCAACGCATAAATTTGAGGCCATCATGCTTGGCCTTAGGTTACAGATCTCGCCTCATAGAAAGTTTCACGTGTACGTTCAGGTCAGTGGTTTGGTCGGTAAGCTCAAATACCGGACCACATTAGTCAATAATATTGATAATAATACCGGGAGCCTTACATTCTCAAACTACGATGTGATTACGAGAAACGTTGTAGTGGAAGGATCCGGAAATTCTCACGATCGGTTTCCTTCAATGTTCTCTTGCATCACACAGAATATGGGCCTCTACCATTTCACCTCAATCTAAATTTGAAATCCACGCTGAATCGAACCCGCTACCTCTGGGTCAACAGCCGTACACCATAGCCACTGTTCCACCAAAGTGGACGCCGAACAAATAGTCGCCTCGGTGGCAAGGCTTTATATCAGCAGCAAAAGATATTCGCAGTGATTTATCGGTTTATATGGCCTTGAAAATACGATCCGATTCCGTAACAATTTCATTTTTTGGATTTTACTGCAAAACCTACATTATGATTATCGGGCATGCCGTCATCGAAGACTGCGGTTAAATTTCGACCACCTGGGGTTCTTTATTATGCACATATATAAAGTAAACGACTGCCTTGCACTTCACTCGAAAAGGTCTGATGTAGCGCAAAACGACACGTGGACACGAGAAAGCGCACATGAATGTCACTCGACGTTACTGCCAAGAACAATTCTAAAATCAAACCGCTTATAAACCACTATCTCCAGGCAGACATTTCAGCACGTGGGATCACTCAGATGGATGTGCGATAATGTCACTCTGCCTAAACAACCCTTTCACAGGGATATTGCCATTTATCACCGCTTACGGAAGAAACGCAACTCCCTATGGAACAGTGCTATTGATCCTCAGTCAACCGCATTATGTAGGTACTTCAAGGAGATGGCGCCATCTATTATACAGTTTGGAAGATACTGCTGGTTACGCCTGACGAGGGACAAGGTTAAAATAAGAGGATCTTTGCTCCTAAATTATTTCAGAATAACTTATTGCTGCACGCTCCATGGCTAACCATTTGTCTGCTGTATTAAAAGAGTGAAAGTTACGCGACACAGCGTAATTGAATCTCGGTATACCTAACCAGTTACAGCCATAGAGAGTGTCCATTTCTTTGAATCGCTGAGTTTCAAAGTGCCTGGGAATGCTTACTGCTTATCAGTTGAGATAAGCAAAAGTTCTTTAGAGTATATTTGCGAGAACACATCAACAAGGATACTACAGAAACCTCCGTCGTTAGAAGTACAGGCAAGAGTACGTTAAAGAAACAAGATAATTTCTTTTTGAAGCAATGGATATAAAAGAGGCAGTCACGCGGTGTGTCTGACTGTGCATGCAATGAAATAGTCCCCGTTTATCGCTGCCACACTGATATTACATTTTGGTTCGGCATTTCCGTCATTTCTCTGTAGATATACAGGGGCGAAAGAAAAAAGAGAAAGAGAGAGGTTTATTTGGGAATAAGCAAAGATATCGGGCTTGAACGATGTATAGCAGTTTGCTTCCAGTATATACAAAACATATTCTGGGCATACGGGACAACCGATGAAGTGATTCCAGAACAGAGTGGTACTCGTTGTGAAAAGCAAATGCAAAAAGAAGGTTTTCTGGCACATGCATCTCTAAATTACATTGCACGTGTTCACTTGTCAAAAATAATATTCGTCGAAGTAAAACTCAACCTTCCGCCCACTCCATCTGTTCACTTGAGGAGAGCTCTCTCAGCTGCGTAGCGGCTGTTGCTACAAAAGGAAGTGGAAGGTTGGTTGCTTTGGTGTTCGTCTTGTCTTGTCGTAGCTGCTGCTGCTTGTAAAAGATGGAGACCAGCGCCTTTCGATACGTTGCAACAACTCGACTTTATGTACAGGAACTTATGTACATATTTACAAGACTCTTCACTGTGGGAAACATCGCATGTTGCCTCGCCAAAACCGATAGTGCAGAACACTCTTTGCTGCGACCAGAATGACCGTGAGGAAACAGGAGCCAGGTTTTACCCCCTCGGTTGCCCCTCCCACTTCTCCGCACGGCCAACCAAAACAATCCAGTCCGTTTATTGGACAGACTAAACACATTTGTTACCGTCCTCTCCTCTCGCTGTCTTATTCAAGCACTCGACCTCTCGGTCGGACAGAGAGAGACGAAAGGACCGGCCGGCACACTACGTTCCGCCACCTGTGCGAACGCACATAATGGTGGCGCCATTCGGCTGTCGGGCCCCTGGTTACTGCGTGATGACTACGCTGTCTAGCGTGACGGCCGTCCCGCGAACTCTAATCCTGATGGATGGGTGCCGATACACCGGCTGTCCTCACGTCGGCTGCTGGTACTTGGCTGGCCGGGGACCACGTAGCTGGTTGTCGAAAGTGGCGACAGTCGCGGTCTTCTTGCCAGAATGGGCGTCCTTACGCCGAGATTATTGTCAACCGAGAATCAGCTCTTTGGGAAGCGCGCCTTTTACGACAAAGAAGACATGCCTCCCTTGGCCTGCAACGCCAGACCTTAAGTGGCAACCACTGGCACGCGTATGCTCGCGTCTACGCGTCAAAAGCGTCAAATCCACGTCTCGGCGTCGTTGTCGGAGGAGCATACTCGAGGAGGCGCGAGGGATCAAGCCGGGCTTGATATTTTTGCCACGCGTACGCTACGTCACCACGCGTACAGCGGCGCCAACCAACCAGAGGCCGCGTGCCAACAAACCAGAGGCCGCGATGCCTCCGAATGTTATGCCCGATGGCCGCCGCTTCAAAGGCACGGTCGAGTGGTGGAAGCAAGCACGGAAACTACTCCAAACGTACCTGAGTGACCGCTTCGTAATTTAGGACGACAACGACACGACGAACTACTGCGAGTGCTACCAGCGTGACGCGATTTCGTGCTGAGTTCGAGCGACGCCGACAAATCCAGCGGATGCCGGCCGGCAATGCTTGCGCCGGTCCCGAGTGCGATCGTCGGCCGAGCGAAAACGTCGCACAGACTACTGGAGCATGTCGGTGTTCTTGTGCTTTGATCTGTGATTTTCTTTGCTTAAAACGAGCGTAAACAGACTTCGGAGGCTCGAAGCTTTGAGCATGAGCCCTCGCCTACCGCGGAGGCAATTCAAAAAGGTGTCATTTGCATCCAGCGTAGGCCCCTACCCTCTAGTTCGTATGAACCAGCACATGCGAGGAACATCGGCTGAAAAAAAAATCTACGGCATTTTCCGTCGCAACCTAGACAACATATACGACACCTGAAATATTGCGTAGTGCATACGGAGGCGTTTTTATCTGCACAGTGTTTGTTTTCAACATCGGTATTCATCATCGCTGAAAGCGAACCAAGCACTAGCCAGCACATTTCGGTGATGTGAAATCGTACGTACTTATATAAGCGTATTCGCGGATTGTATGATGCTGAAACATTCGTTGGCTTCGGTGCTAATAGTTTTCGTGTGTTGCCAAGCTAATAACAGGCATGCGCTGGTTGGTAGCAGTGTGACGTGACTTCGTGTCGGGTAGCAGTGACGCTGACACATTCAGCTGTCAGCGGTTTCATTTCCATTCATGTACAAGATAGAAACTCGAAGGTGCGTTGCTGTGGTGATCGAAAAAAAAAACTTGCATGATTAATTGCTGCTGGTATTGCCTGCTATTTCACTCCTCGCTTGTTCTGCTTGTCTGCCAGGCTCAGTAGCGCATACGTTGTTTGGAGGCATTCTAACACACACACATTCTTATTTAATAGTTCATTCTGATACTCATAACTTCATGCATACAATGGAGCTTTTCCATCGTTTTACAGTTTACTATTATATAACACGCGTTTTGTTTACAGCTGGAAAGAAATCTTAAAACCTTGTGAGAAGCACCTGATTTGAAATCAGGTGCACGATGACACGATAGTAGAAAGAGAAGGTCATCTCATGTATGCACAGAATGAATGAAAGTGCACTGGTACTGTACTGCACTTTGTATAGAAGAAATGCAAAAGGTACCTCATGTGACTTATCAGACCTTTCTGAACTGTGCATGCATTTTTCTGTTCCTCCAGACTGCAATGAGCTGAAGATATTATTAGATGGTTTCGAACATTGAATCTTTGTATGTGTTTCCAAGGACTGCTTCATTTGTGTTTCGTTTTTTAGTATACGCATTAACTTGGACTATATAGGCATGCACTTAAGCATATTCAAAATATCAAGATATTCAGTTTCGCTATGTTAGAAAACTGACCAAAACCTCTGTACGGTGCTCTGGTGCAATCCTAAGGCATGTATCTGTCCCATAAAAAATTTTGTGCATGCTTTACTGCATTAAAGGGCATTTTGACTATTGATGACATTTGAAAGCCTTCTATACAGTGCTTGGCTGCAATCTCAAAACCAATGTCTGTCTCGTGAAGAAGTGTCAGATGGATTTAGTAGATGTTAAAGGATATTTAAACTAGCAGCAAAGTGCAGAAACCTTCAACACAGCACTGATCTGCAATCACAATCTAGCTTAGAAGCCATTTGTAGTGCTCTCTAACACGTTCGAATAAAGTTATCAAACACTGCAATGATCTACATGGTTTGCTTCGTGATACTAGTGTGTCTGACTTTTTGGAAGCACTTGTTCCCTAATAATGTTCTATTTCTATAAATTCTTACCGAGGTGCACTCAAAGGGTTGTGATATTTCATTACGTTGGCACACTTATTTTTATATTACTGTTCAAAAGCTTTCATTTTGTATATATGTACACCACTCCTGTAATAGCCTCACATTGGGCTGCCGTATTTGAAAATAAATAAATAGACCATCCGTAGGTGTTCCATGCTGTGCTGGGTTCCAATCTGATCACTAATATTTGTTGCATCCTGAAGTGTCGGGTGAGTTTCATTGCATTGAGAACATTTTGGCTGCCTTTCATACAGGGTTCAGTTACAGTATTATAACCGATATCTGTGACTTCATGAAGAGTTGGGTGTGGTTTGTCGTTTTAAAGAATACTTTAACTACAGACAACGTCCAGGAGGCTTCCGTACAGGGTTCAGTTGCAGTAATATGACCAATATCTGTCTTATCAAGAAAGTTTCAGGTACAGTTAGTTGCGTTAGAGCATATTTTGACTACAAGAACGCCCAAAGACATTCTATGCAGTGCTTGGTTACATTCCTATGACCAGTATCTGTTGTATTATAAGGAGCCAGGTGCGGTTTCTTGCATAAGAGGATATTTCAAATACACTTATTTTTCGAACGCCCTCCACACAGGGCACAATTACAGACACATGACCTAAATGCGACACATCATGAAGACAAGGGTGTGGGTTATTGCATTGGAGAACATTTCGGCTGCAGACAACGTTGAAAAGTCTTCTATACAGGGTTCAGTTCCAGTATTATGACCGATATCTGTGACTTAATGAACAGTTGGGTGTGGTTTGTCGCTTTAGAGAATACTTTGACTAAAGACAACCTAGAAGTCTTCCATACAGGGTTCAGTTCCGATATTATGACTGATATTTGTGACTTCATGAACAATTGAGTGTGGTTTGTCGCATTATAGAGTACTTCGACTAAAGACAACGTCCAGAAGTATTCCATACAGGGTTCAGTTCCAATATTGTGACCAATATCTGTGACTTCATGAGCAGTTGGGTGCAATTTGTCACTTTAGAGAATACTTTGACTAAACACAACGTCCAGAAGTATTCCATACAGGGTTCCGTTGTGATATTATGACGGATATCTGTGACTTCCTGAACAGGGGGGAGCGGTTTGTCGCTTCAGAGAATACTTTGAGTAAAGACACCATTCAGAAGTCTTCCATACAGTGTTCAGTGGCAATAATATGACCGATATCTGTCACATCATGAAGTGTCGGGTACAGTTAGGTGCATTAGAGCACATTTAGACTATGGAAAGTGCCCAAAGGCATTCTACGCAGTATTTGGTTCTTATCTGATGACCAATAGCTGTTGTATCAATAAAAACCTGGCGTGCTTTGTTTCATTTCATGATATTTCTAACATACACATCAGCCGAAAGCCTGCTACTCTGGCCTCAATTGTAGTCTTATGACTTAAATATGTCAGATCATGAAGTTTCAGGCGTGATTATTAAGTTGAGTAATATAAAGTATGAAGTGTAAATGTATTGAAGGTACCAGTATATTCATAATATTGTTATTGATTTTGGTAGTGCAGGTATAGAAACCCGGTGGTTTGTAAACCTGATTAGGAGGGCAGCCACCGCCTCATTCACCGAAGAGAGGATAGAGGGGTGCTCAATGGCAACTTCATATATTACCATAATAGAGAGGGGGCACTACGTCAGCCCCTACATGGACATAATAGGAAGGGGGTACTGCGATGAACTTTGCCCCCGCCCCCCTTAAGGAGAACCTTGATAGACATACACTATCCCGCCCCTTTAAGGAGCCTATGATAGACGTGCAGTATCCTAGACGCAAATGTTCAGTCGCGGGAGCAGCGCACGCACCGATGTTGATTTCTGGTGCATACCGCTGTAGTTACTTTGGGTACTGGAATGTCAATTACTTCTAAAATAGTCTAAACAGTGGTGGGTGAAGCACTATCAATTTTTTAAAGTGTTCTCATATTCTCTAAAACATAAAAACCCCCTCCAGTTAAGAACGTGCCGTTCTGTGCTGAACTTGGACAGTTCTAAGCCAAACGGTCAAGCAACATTGTGCATCGGCCTTGGACGCGTGGGCGTCAACGCGGTTGACGCGTGCCAGTGGTTGCACGCCCTTTTCCTCCACAGGCACGGCTAGACGCTTTTGACGCGTGGGCGCGTGCATACGCGTGCCAGTGGTTGGCACATTACCGCCCTTCCCAAGATTCGCGCAAGCGCTCAAATGCAGCTATGCGAATTCCCACAACATAAAGAGATGGCGCAGAACGTTCCCAAGCCTACGGCCGCACTTTGCTATTCCTGGAACGCCAAAGGCGTTTCTGCAACGCGTGCAATATTCTTTCTCCTTAAAACTTGTGGTACCACCAAACGGGTGCCACCACGAAGCAAACAAAAAATAAAACGACACGAGGTCACTAAGTACAAGAGTAAAATCGATTAAGCAGGCAGCCATATGCGCCAAACAGAAAAACACTTCTCCAAAACGTACACATTATTCCCCACATGGTGCTGTTGAAGTGAAAAAAACCATAACTCCTGCATGCTCAACACACACGCACAAGAAAAACAGTACACTTCACTGAGACACATACATATTTCAATTCATAGGGCTGTTCAAGTGTCTCCAGGTTCGCGCACGTAACTCTTAAAGGAGTGTCCACCACGTGCCTAGTCCTCTAGTGTCGCAATGGACCCCGAGGCACCGCTGCCATTTACCCAGCGAAGATTAGGTGCTTTCGACAGTGTGCATGCGTCGGCAACAATAGTGGGTGGTGGCCACAGACCATGCACATCAGTGCGCTGAAGGGCCACTAACTGAATGCTAAGGGCATGCGAGATCTTTCTAGTTAATCTTTCTTCCTCGGGAAGTTTTGGTTGTCGCACCGCAGTCGCGTTGGGTTGGCCACCGAAAGGCACCCTGTTCTCACTAAAATCCTTGCGGACTCAGTCACGGTCTCGTTTTCCGGCTTCTGGCAACAGATCTGAAAACGGGCAAGTACCCGCAGCACACGCTGCTTCCGGCCGTGGTTCATACTCAGAAACACTAAACTCCACGCCTTGCTCGAGCGATGCGCCAACTGACTCAACTTTTGGGCGAAAAAGGCACATTTCACTCGCGCGCACCAGCTCTCGAGGCTCCGCAGGCCCCCGTGCCACGCACAAACGCACAAACGCTCGTGGTGTCGCTCAGCAATGCCTTCCGCGCCCTCCTCAGCTAATTGCGGTTTTACCTCGGCATGATCTTTGTCACAGCCTCCGTTAATTAGGGATTCAATCGCCAGGCCAATTTCAAGGGCCGAAGTATCAGCCGCCTGAACTGCACATCGAAAGCGTGGACAATTTAAAAGGGGTCCTAATTGGCGCGCCAGCGGACGCCGGCTGTGGCTCAAAAAACGATTAGAGCTGAAAGTTGATAAACAAAGCAAAATATATTCTCAAAGGTGGCAGATCAAACGATACACAAATATGCACACTCGACGATAGTTGAATACAATATGTCACCAATCAGCCAACGTTGTAGAAAGTACAAACCGCTACACTCGAAACAACGGACACAAACAACAATGTGCGCTACAATGCAATCACATGCATCGAACAACCAAGACATTTAAAGACTGAGGAGTTTGAAAACTTATGCAGTTCAAAGTCCTTGGAACAAAGTCTGAATAATACTCTTCCAAGAATCGCTCACTCAAAGTCCAGCGCTGTTGTCAATCCGCTGCCCCCGAAGTTTCTCTTCCAGGAAACCTCGCGTCTTCAATTGGCCGCTCTCCAAGCATTAAACTTCTTCGCCGGTAACACGTCGGCTTCCCACGCGCAGCTGTTGCAACGCGTCTTCGCTCTTTGGCGGTAGACACACTCTTCTGCTTGTAGCACGAGTCTTCACCCCTCAGGTGGAAATCCTCTTCATTACCTGCTTTGTCACGGAGGACAGAAACCTCCGCCGACGCGGTGAAAACGCCCTACGCATCTTGGCGCAAACTTTCTTCTCCTGTTTTCTCTTCTTTGCTGCTCGCTTAAATACCTTTCGCGTAAGATTCCAGAAACTTCTCATCGGTTCGTCGGACTCGCTCGCTGAATTCCATGCCGATCGGTTGTGCTATCACAATCTCCGACGTCAGCGTAGCTCTGGCCGACTGGGCTGGTCTCCTGACGCCGATTTGCGACGAAAGCGTAGCTCTGACCTACTGGACTTGCCCTACGCCATCTCCTGACGCCGGCAAGAGCTCTCGCAAGTGGTGCCCCGTCCTCGGACTTCTGTGACCATGTTTCATCTTTCCTATCTCTTATATCGTCGCTGGCTGTCCTTGCGCATATCTCTCTCTATATATATATATATATATATATACTTTTATTCCTACCCTTTTAATTCTTCCTCACCCCCATCCCCTGTGAGCTACTGTTGAGGCGTCGTACGCTGATGCAGACAGTTACTGGGCTCACTTTTCTTTTCGCTCTTATAAGCATAAACACTTCCTCGGTTCGTCGGCGCGAGGCCCAGCCAAGGCTGAGGAAAGAGCGAGATGTTCCGTGGGCCGTCCGTGACACGTGACGCAACTCTACATCACCCCGCTCCTTTCCTTCCAGATCTTTCCAGGGCTTGCTTGGTGGCCAATGTGAGAAAGTTTGTCGGCAAAACTACGCTTGCGAGGGGGAGAGAAGGCGTGCCCGGAAGTCTTTGGATGCTTGTTTTCTTCTTTAGCGTTGACCTTGAGGCGTCCGTTGGCACTTGGTCGCCAAAATTCAGCGGCGCGCCCTTTCTTTATTTTTTTGAGCGCTCGTTTAGGACGCTCCTCTCGCGGCCATCCTGGGGCGCACCTGCATCTTTCTTGCCAACCACTCGTGTTCCGTCGGGCAACGCACGACTGCCCCGAAGGCTGTCGTCATCCCCGCTCCTCACGAAAACATGAGTGATCTTATCCTTTATAGTCGCGGTTTCCACCTGGCTTTCAGGGCCCTTGGTTTCTAACTGCCCCACATAATCAACGGGCCACTTTTCGGCGTCAGCTGTGTAATGTGTGTCTTCTCCGCGCCTTTCAATGTGCTCTCAGAAGTGCACTCATCTTTAAGCAATTCCCACGATTTTTCTGACAGCAGGCAATCTGCCCGTGCTGTCAGTCGGTCAGTTAACGCGCAAAGCACGGGAACCATCCCCTTTAGGTCAGCGCTAACGCCGCTTTCGCTAGACATTGTCAACAAGACCACCACGAGCTTCGCCTTTACTGTACCACCGAACGCAGCAGATCTTAAGTTAATAGTGCCTTGCGGCTTCCCCATCTCCGGTGGGATCGCGCTCTCCCGCAACACAGTGATCTCCGCCCCCGTGTCCAAAACCACGTCGATATGCCTATCCTTACAATCGAGTGACACAGCGATAAGGTCACTGCGCACTACCACCGGTTCTCCCATCGAAACGTGCACCACTAAGCTCTTGCTGTCAGCGCCCGGAATCCTTCAGTTGGCTGTTTCTGACGCTTAGGGCAATGTTATTTTTGGTGACCTGTGCTACCGCAACTGCAACATGCTCTGGACTTGCGTTTTCCTTCTGCGCCTAGGCTTTCTCTGGCACCGCGGCACTTCGCTGTCTCATTGTGAGCTCTAGCTTTGCTTGCGCCTTGCAATTCCGCCGGCTTTTGATTCGCCTGTCTTGCAGCGTTGTTCCCACCCTGCGCTTCCTCAACCGTTCGCAGCAACGCAGATATCTTTGGGGCGCTCATTCACGTTCTCCCATTTTTTAGTGTCACATACCACATGGCCTCCTCCGAAAAATTTTCCTTTAATTGTTCGGCAACCATAAGGTTAACCAGGCCCTCGAATGTCGACACCCCCCTTGCCTCAAGGTAAAAGTGGAGGTAACTCTCTAAACGTGTCAAAAAAGGTCTCCACCCTTCGTTCGCATGCTTCCCTGACACCAAGAATCTTCTTGCATACTCCCCTGCTGAAAGTTTGAGATCGTCAAGCACCATTTTCTTGATAACCTGGTAATATCTGTGCTCTGCTGGGTTTAGTCGTGTGGACAAAAATGGGACTCTCTCCGCTACCAACGAGAAAACCAGTCGTACCCATAACTCTCCCGGTAACTCGTACGCTTCCATGGCACTCTCCACAGACTCAAACCACACCGGTGCTGCAGCCTCAGCTGAAAATTTGGGTAACCCCCTGTAAGAACTTTCAAGTAGCGTATCAGTTCGCTACACAGATCGCGCCTGCCGAACTCAGGTCCACTCCACCGAGAGCTTCCGCCCATCATATGCGACAGTCTCTCCATCTGCAACGGCAACTCCTGCAGTCTACGCTCCAGTGTAAGATTTCATAAACGGTCATCTCTTTGACCCTCCCACGCACTACCCTCTCCCTGGTTTGCCGCATTGCTCTTGTCTCACAATTCACGACTCATGGCCTGCGCTCGCCTGTCCGGTTTTAAGTGGGCAAACCTCGTGTCCATAGGACGCCTTAAAACTCAAGAAAGGCGGTGGAACCCCTGAGATGTAAGCACACCAGAGGACTCGCCACTTGTGAAGCTGCTGCTCGCTATCTTCTCGCTTTTCCTGCCGTCAGACACTCGACATCGCCCTCGACAACGGTCCAGCAACTGTCAGTTTAGGATGACAGTTGCTGGACCACTGACTTCCTCGGGTCGATGGCTCCCGCCACGCAGCCTCCTCAGCTCGGTGGCTTGCTTCTTCGTTGGCCAAACCAAAGTCTTGGTTTCGTCTACCGTGTCCTCCGCAACACGACGAACTCCTTGGTACGTAGAGCGTTCCTTGTCGTCGTAGTCTTGATCTTGTCTGACTGTGCTATTAAAACTCAACCTTCTACCCACTCCCTTTGTTCCCTTGGGCAGAGCTCTCTCAGCTGTGTAGCGGCTGTTTCTAAAGAAGGGATTGGAAGGTTGGTTGCTTTGGTGTTCGTCTTGTCTTGTTGTAGCTGCTGCTGCTTGTAAAAGATGGAGACCAGCGCCTTTCGATACGTTGCAACTAGACTTTATGTACAGGAACCTATGTACATATTTACAAGACTTTTCACCATTGGAACCGTTGCATGCTGCCTTGACAGAGCCGATAGTGCGGAGCACTCTTTGCTGCAACTAGAACGACCGTGAGATAATGGGGGCCATGTTTTAACCCCTCGGTTGCCCCTCCCAGTTCTCCTCACGGCCAACCAAAACAATTCAGTTCGTTTATTGGACAGACTAAACACAATGGTTGCCATCCTCTCCTCTCGCTCTTTTTTTCAAGCACTCGACCTCTTGGTCAGGCAAAGAGAGACGAAAGGACCGGCCTGCACTCCACGTTCCACGAAATGTGCGAACGCACACAATGGTGGCACCGTTCGTCTGCGGTGCCCCTGCCATTACTGCGAGATGACTACGCTGTGAAGCGTGACAGCCGTCCCGCGGACTCTAATCCTTATAGATGGGTGCCAATGCACCGGCTGTCCTCACGTCGTCTGCCGGCATTTCACTGGCTTGGGACCACCTGGCAGGTTGTTGAAGAAGACCGCGGCGACCGTCCGCGGTCTTCTTGCCAGAACGGGCGCCGTTACGCCGAGATTATCGACTCCCAAGAATAAGCTCTTTTGGGAGCGAGCCCTTTTGCGACAAAGAAGACTCACCCCCATTGACCTACGACGCCAGACCTTACAGCCGTCGTCGTCATCATCAGTTGAAAAAGTGCACGACGTATTATTAGTACGAGCATGTCGAAGTGGGGTGCGTGTCACGCCAGCTGAAGAACGGCGGCTCAACGTCGTGTACGTTCCTTGTACGCGAACGCTGCCGCTAGGCCAAGAGGGTTGGCCTCTTTACCTTCATGTCGAGCGTCTGAAGTAGTGAGTAAGCAAGTCTGTGCGTCACTGCATGCAATAACATTTCGGGAGCACTATTCAACGTGATAGAAGAGTCATTGCCTGAAGGAGTGCCGGAAACAGGTCGAGAACAATTCTGCATGCACGCGAGAAAATCAACATACTTGAGACACACGAAGTTACTGTATAATTCACCGTATAATTAAGAGAAAATCCTACTCGAAGACAATTTTTTTGATATTCACCCTAGAGAAATGAAACTTGAGCTGTTTATCGATGTTTAGCATGTTATGAAATTAGCATGTTTTATGCTAATTTCAAATATATTATTTTTCTTGCAAGTTGCTTACTTTCAGCTCTGCAAAATAACAAAGCGAAAACCTTAACCCTTTTGCCCCCCCCCCCTTTTTTTCATCCCTGAACTTCCGTAATTTTTTACCATTCATAGTTCATAATGTTTGAATAAAAGAAAGCTTGAAATGCAAATAACTAATTAAGAAACACATACATAACATTTAACAGGCGTGAAAAATAATAGACGTAAAAAATCCATATTTCACACACTCTAGTAAAGGTTTACATAGAATTTTTTTATTATACGACAAAATATTGAAATTTAAACTAGATATTTGCATTTTCCATTCTTTCGAATAACGTTGGGCAAAATTTTTTGCATATCTGAGCACTAGAAGTGCCCGAATAAGAAGGGGCGCATTGAAAAAAATGGCAAAGTTTGTGTTTTAAGAAGAACGAGTTTTCAAGTTATACTTTAGTTTATATTTATGAAAGATATCAATTAATCTAATGAAATTTGCACGCCATAAAGAACTATCCTTCTTGTAGTGGCTACTGCGACTAGACTACGCCAACCCAATGAGTTTGTCCTTCTAGGCTTTTTCGAGCCGACTCCTCACAGACCTTTCGCTCACAGACAGGGCCATGAAACGCTTGCCAAACTTCCGCTCCATGCGGCAGAGCTTTGTGCCAACTGCAAGCTAAGAAGAAGTTCGACAGGACTGCGAAATCCAAACTAAGTCCAGTGTCATGCCATTTTGTGTCCATGTTTGTGCCACATACCATCATACATAAAGGGAATGCTGTACCTGCTATGTTCTCTCACTGCGAGCTCTTTCAACCTCACAAGATTGGTGCTGACGTCATCCATTACCACATCACAAACTTTCCGGCTGACGGGTGTGAATGGCTTTTGATGCATTGGTTTTTGCAAGCCAACAACTGCCGCACATCGGGCCAGCTGCTCGTAGCCAATTCCTACAGAGCACGCCACACAACGGCTTTCACTTGCGAGCAATGCTTCTTTTTCATTCATAACGGAGATAATTATACGAGAAAAGCATTGTTCAGCTGCGCTGCTCGACAAGACATGGACCCCGCAAATAGGCTTCACGGCACATACAGGTACGCAGTGGCCAATGGCGGTGCCCGATCCGTAACACGTGATAAGCCAGTCGCGGTGCTCGAAAAACGCGCAGAAGCGCGCTTCTTTTAGATGCGGAAGCATCTTATACTCGCGCCTTGTAGTGCGCCGTCCGCGCCGTCCGCATCGCTTCTCGAACATTCGACAGCTGACGCGCGCGCATGCGCCGTCGCGCCGTCGCCCACCATCTGTGCCGCGCGCGCTTCTCTATCGAGAACATTCGACAGCTGACAGCGCATGCGCCGTCACGCCGTCGCCATTTGTGCCGCGCGCGCGCTTCTCCTTTGAGAACATTCGACAGCTGACAGCGCATGCGCTGTCGCGCTGTATATATACTCAAGGTCGGCGCTCGCTCGCTCAGTTGCCGCTCGTCGGTTGGTTTGTACGGCGTGTCGACGTCCGAAGTCGCCGTGAAATGAATGCCAACGAATCCACAAACACAATGATCAACGTCCCTTCGACCAGCGCCGCCCTTTCGCATACGTGTGTACGTGTTCACTCGTTTAACACCCCCTCCTACAACCACGGTAACCAATTTAGCCATCGACCCAAGTAAGTCGCACTTTAACACCCCGTTAACCAATTATATGCTCCGCGTCCTCCTCAGTGTTCCCCCGAGGGAAGCTGCGGGCAATTCTTTTTATTAATTCTCGCGCCGCATCAGCGAAGGAAAGTGTTTTTGCTTGAAGAGTGAGGCTAAACTCTTCGGCTAATGCGATCAACAATGGCGAGAGGCGGCGTATTATCGGCGGCAAGGTGCTCGAACACTGCACACTTTCAACCTTTAAACAGGCACATTTTGCTCTTTAGATGCAATTTTAAAGCATTTCCAGTTAAGTCTCGACCTGTATTTTTCCCCTAACTGTAGAGGTACTAATCTTATCAAAACAGACAAAAATTTAAAAATTGGTAGTTTTGAAAAAAACTCGCGTTTTTCGACCCGCATCTCCCCTTAAATTGATTGATGACTCTCATGGCAAAGCCAGAAAGTTTGGCGAATGAAAAATAACGTGCAAAACTGTATATAAATGTATGTTTATTTTCTGCACGCATGTCGTGAAGTATCAATTGAACATAAAATACTCGCAAAGGCCCTTTTTGGGTTAAAACTGTCATGTCGGCCTTGAGATAGGAAGTCACAAGGAAAGGGAGCAAGGGTAGATGTTAGTGTAGGGCCCTGGGACAAACACTTCATTCCTTATATAACAACATATAGCTAGTCCTGAGTCCACTAAGACGTGTGATGGTGATCTGCCGCAGTGAACTACCTGCCTCGGCAGATTAGTCTCGGCACACTCAGTAATGTCGGTGTTTGATTTGTATGTCCGGTACGCTATTCAAGCCTGCTGTAAACAAGCAATGCTGTGAAATCTCGTATTTTGCCACCTTCACAACGTCCTCCTACGTTTCATTCGTTTATTTAATTGCTATTTTTTGCGAGTTGTCAACGCGCCTAGCATCGCATGAAGTTGAGCCCTCGAGTTGGATCCCTCAATTTTTGAGGGAAGCTCCACAAACAGCCTTAAGAGAAATTTAATTCATGCGCCTTATAGAATGCCCCCTCAAGGCATGAGTTACAAGTGTTTATTTGCTTCGTGGCAATGCGAGAGCACGAAAAAAAGTTTAATAAATTTGACTTTCATGTAACCTTATGATGTCGGCTTTTTACTACAAAGGCACACATGCGGGACAGCTAACTCTATTTCTGTTCCAGTTTTATTATCATATTTATGCGCCTGTTCAAAACATTTATTAAAGTCAGCATGAGAAATTTACTATCTTGACATCGCAGTTACAAATATTAAAAAGGGTCTTATCAAAATTTCAAAGAGAGCTATTCATGGTATCATCAGCCATTCAGAGAGACAAACAGATTACAGTTGTTCATATAAATAAACGTACACCGCAGGGTAGTTTGGTACTACAATGCAGAATTGCTAATTTAAATTGCCTCCTATAAAACGTGATCATTCCGAGTCAAGGTTTCGAGTGCGTTACGTAGGGAGAATGTCTCTTATACTACTAGAATTCTCTTCGTGCACTTAGTCTATGACAAACAGATCGCGTGCGTGAGCTTGTTAAAACATGCTTCAGAACTTGTACTTGGTTCTTCAATGATTAGCTTCATCGTTGCCTTTTAGCCATTACGTACACTGTGCAGTCCTTTTGCGTTTTTTTGCGCAATCTTCAAAAGGCGTCCAACAATGTAAACCTTTTGAGAGAACAGCAAGATAAAAAAACATAGAAAATGCAAAGTGTGAGTGAATTGGGCTTGCAGTATTTGGTTTGCAACGCTGTGTAGAAGCTGCAATTAGAGAGAGAGAAAGGGAAGTAAAAAATTAGGGGTCAGGAAGAAATACTTCACTGTGACAAAACCAAAACCCATTTTGCCCGACAAAGTTTCACTCTTTCTGACAACAACTTGTGCATAACCCAAGTTGCCATCTGGAGGTATACCGAAAATTGACCCGTGTTATTGGAAACCACTAGCATATCATAGATTCAACATTAAGACTTTCCGCAACCGTACCTTTCTGTTCTTGTCCTTAATTTTTATTCCTTGAGGGTACTTGTATTCTTGTATTTCAGTATGCACCTGAAATTTCGGCCTACTACAAACTGCTACACACAAACATGTGCTGTAGGAATGTGAAGCAAATACTAGAAGCAGTAATCCCGATGATTTATCGGCCAATTGTGCCAATGCTCATGGTTTGCCTACAAAAACTATGTTGTCCAGCAGGCTGGGAAGTGGTGACAAAACAAAACCTAGACGTCCCCACGTGGAAGACCTGAGCCTGGGTTTATCAATCTGTAGGACACTCCATGAAGCTTCTTACGAACCAAAGGGCTAAATTTGATTTGAGAATTGTCTTGTTCTATTATTTACTCCTTCTAGCTATGCTAAAGGGGCCTCAAAGGAAAGCAAGAGATTAGAGGAGAAAGAGGGGGACAGGGACGTTAGCAAAAAGGGAAGAAGGAGATTACATGATTTTCAAGGAGTCCCCACATAGCGCACCCTGTCACAGATATTCCTAAGTGTACTCGAACGTGCAAGCAGTTTTCCGAGGTTTCCACACCAATTCCTGTTCTGAAGATTTGAGAGACTAATATTAGACTCTTCTGAACACTTATGGCTGGAGCTAACAATAACACAAGGTGACACACGGAAAGGTGGCCGCATTATCAAAAGGGCTTCGATCGGCTCCACTTGAAAGAGTGTTTTATAGCTACTTGATACGTACAAGAGTCCTGCGGCGTAAAAATTTAAAAAAAGTTGTGTCATTCATGCACAAGACTGACTCAGTTTCAGTAACCTAACATGATGATGGCTCTGAAGCTGTCATTAGTCAAGTGCTGGTGTTAGTCAACAAGAGTGCTCTTTTCTATTCGTTTTTGACGCGCTGTGCGATGTCAGGGCGTGCTAAAGAACACCAGATGGTCAAAATTTCTGGCGCTCTCCACTGCGACATCTTTCATATTATCATATAGTCGTTTTGTCATGCAAAACTCGTCATATTAATAATAATAATAATGTTAATAAAAATAATAATAATAATAATATTAATAATAATAAATTATCAATAAATTTGCTTTTGAAGATACAATGGTAAACCCATTGCCTGCAACCGTGCCAGTAAATCCCATAATTTTCCGTTGCGTTTATCTTTACTGTATTTATTTATTTTTTAAAATTTTAGTAGGCATTTTCTTTCGTACAACAAAGTGTACCGGATATTCATTTGCCATGCAGCACCTTTATTTTTTGTTCTTCGCTAAGAACTTTGTTTTGTTTTGTTTATTTTGTTTTTGGTCGCGTTTTGTCGTGTTATGCATATGAAGCACCGTGCGTACAGCTGCGTGCATGCCCATATTGGTGATATTTTGGCTCTACCATTACAGCAAACAGTAAAGCAGCTTTTCAACCATGTGCGTGTGATTTGTTATTTATAACGGTGTATTTCACCTATGCATTTCCGAATACAGTTGTTCTCCCCGAGTGCTTAAGGAAATATAGGGAAAAGCTGGCAAAGCCACTGGTTCGGCGGAATTCCTCAACGAGGCGGAAGGGTCAGAAAAGGAAAGTTTGGAAGAGTGATTTTCCTGGAAAAACGCAGCTCCCGGGTTCGATTCACGGGCCAAGGCGAATTTTCGTCAGGTGTAAAGCATTCTTGCCGAGTCAGAATACCTGTCGTCTTCGGGCTACAAACTTCTGGTTGTCAACATCACTTTCTGGTCTAGCGAAACTGCTTGTCACTAAAGACAGCAGTCTGAGGGCACTCAATGCATTTGTTTGCACATAAAACCTCACAGCTATGAGGCTGTGTACCAGGCATGTTGTTCTACTCATCACATTTTTCTCTGTCCTCTCTTTCTGTACTACGTAACGAAAAATCAACTTCAGTTTACTAGCAATCATGGGCCAGCAGGATCTACCTAAAACAATGCCGTCACGACCGTGAGGGTTATTGTTTTACACTACCAATGCTAAGTAAAAGCCGAACAAATAGCAATATGTTTAATGTAAGAAAATTTTGCCAGTGTAAAAATAAATATACGCCTGTATGCGGAGTTTTGAGCCAGGGGCAAAGTTAATTGTTCCAGAAGAAGGAGGCCAGAAGAGTTATATAGAAAGTAGAATTGCTGTCCAATCATGCACGCATGTACATGTGCTCACGTACTTTGTATGTATGTATGTATGTATGTATGTATGTATGTATGTATGTATGTATGTATGTATGTATGTATGTATGTATGTATGTATGTATTTATGTATGTATGTATATATGTATGTATGCATGTATGTATGTATGTATGTATTGTCAGAGAGTTGATTGGTGGGCTACTTCGTATAGATTGATTAGTACAACTTGACAGCACTAACAAAAAGAAAAAGTAAGAAGGTAGACAAACCTTTAATCATCATCATCATCATCATCACCAGCCTGACTGCGTACACTACAGGACAAAGGCCTCTCCCATGTTCAGCCAGTCAATCAGTCCTGTGCTTGCTGCTGCCAATTTATACCAGCAAACTTTTTAATCTCATCTGCCCACCTAACCTTTTTTGTCCCCCTAACCCGCTTGCCTTCGCTGGGAATCTAGTCAGTTACCCTTAATGACCAGCGGTTATCCTGTCTACGCACTACATGCCCGGCCCATGTCCATTTCTTCTTCTTTATTTCAACTATGATATCCTTAACCCCCGTTTGTTCCCTAATCCACTCTGCTCTCTTCTTTTCTCTTAAGATTACACCTACCATTTTCTTTCCATCACTCGCTGTGTCGTCCTCAATTTCAGCTTAACCCTTTTTGTAAGTCTCCAGGTTTCTGCTCCGTAACTAAGTACCGTGCAAGATACAGCTGTTATATACCTTTCTCTTGAGCGATAGTGGTAATCTACCTGACATAATTTGAGAGTGCTTGCCAAATGTGCTCCACCCCATTCTTATTCTTCTAGTTACTTCAATCTCGTGATTCGGCTCCGCGGTTATTACCTATGCTAAGTAGACATACTCTTTTACAACTTGAAGTGGACTATTACCTATCTCGAAGCGCTGCTCTCTTCCGAGGTTGTTGTACATTACTTTCGTTTTCTGCAGATTAATTTTAAGATCCAGCTTTCTTCTCTCCTTGTCTAACTCCGTAATCATGAGATGCAATTTGTCCCCTGAGTTACTCAGCAATACAATGTCATCGGCGAAGCGCAGGTTGCTAAGGTACTCTCCATTAACTCTTACCTCTAACTGTTCCCATTCTAGGCTTCTGAAAACCTCCTGGAAGCACGCGGTAAATAGCATTGAGGAGATTGTGTCCCCCTGCATTACACCCTCTTTGATTGATATTCTGTTGCTTTCTTTATGAAGCACTATGGTAGCAGTTGATCCCCTGTATATTTCTTCCAGGATGTTTATATATGCCTCATCGACGCCCTGATTCTGCAGTGGCTGCATGGCCGCTGACATTTCGACTGAATCAAACGCCTTCTCGTAATAAATGAAGGCTATGTATAGTGGTTGGCTATTTTCGGAGCATATTTCATTACCTGATTGATAGTATGAATGTGGTCGATTGTTGAGTAGCCTGTTCGAAATCCTGCTTGTTCCTTTGGTTGATTGAATTCTAATGTTTTCTTTCCTCTGTTAGCAATTACCTTTGTAAATAGCTCGTATACTACAGAGTGCAATCTGATCGGCCTGTAATTCTTCAAGTTCTTGTCATCTCTTTTCTTATGTATTAAGATGATGTTAGCATTCTTCCAAGACTCTGGTATTCTTCCCGTCAGGAGACACCTCCTAAAAACAGGGTGGCTAGTTTTTCTAGCACGATATGTCCTGCATTTTTCAGCAGACCTGATGTTACCTGATTCTCACCAGTTGCTTTGCCTATTTGCTTGCTCTCCTTAAGCTTTTATGACTTCTTCTATCGTTACTGGTGTGGTGTCACGTGGGTTATAGTATTAAGGTCGTGGTTGTCCCGGCTACTGTACAGATCTCTCTAAAACTCCTCCGCTATTTTAACTATGCTATCTATAGTGGTAGTTATTTTGCCTTCTTTGTCCCTTAGTGCATGCATCCTATTTTTTCTATCCCAAATTTCCTCTTCACTGCTTTGACGATTCCTTCCTTTTTCTGAGCGTGTTCAATTTTCTTCATGTTATACCTTCTTACGTAGGATACCTTACGCCTATTATTCAACTTCGAAAGCTCTGCTAGTTCTATTTTGTCTGTTGTACTTGACACTTTCTTGATTTGACGCTTTTCAATGAGATTCTTCGTTTCCTCGGAAAACTTTCCAGTGTTCTGTCTAACTACCTTGCCTCTAACTTCCACTGCACACTCCGTAATGATACTCCTCAGATTATCACTCATTGTATCTACGCTGAAGTTGGTTCCCTCACTAAGAGCCGAGTACCTGTTCTGAAGCGAGACTCTGAATTTCTGTAGTTTCCCTCTCAGTTCTAGCTCATCGATTGGCTTCTTGCGTGTCAATTTCTGTCGTTCCTTCTTCAAGTCCAGGCGAATTCAATACCGTACCATTCTATGACCTCTGCATCGTGCCTTGCCAACCACTTCCATATCCTGCTCGATGCCTCGGTGTGCACTCAGTATAAAGTCTGTTTCGGTCTTCTTTTCGCAATCACGGCTCCTTTATATCCACCAATGGTTTCCTCGTTTTCGGTAGCAGGTATTCAAAATCCGTAAACTATTGCGTTCTGTGAATTCTACTACTAGCTCTCCTCTGGCATTTCTAGTACATATGCCACATTCTCCTACTGCCTGGTTTCCAGCTTGCCTTTCCCTTACCTTTGCATTAAAGTCTCCCATCAGTATAGTATACTGTGTTTTTACCTTACTCATTGCCGATTCTACGTCTTCATAGAAGCTTTCAACTGAAGCGCCATCATGGCTGGATGTAGGGATATAAGCTTGTACCACTTTCATTTTGTATCTCTTATTCGGTTTAATTACAATACCTACCACCATAGTATTCCTCTGTGTTGCCAGCTATGTTTCTATGAATTAGAAACCTCACTCTCAGTTCTATTCTGTCAGCCAAGCCCCGATAGCAAAGGACGTGCCCATTCTGTAGCATCGTATAGGCCTTATCTGTCCTCCTAACCTCACTGAGCCCTGTTATATCCCATTTAACACCCTCTAGCTCCTCGAATAGTACAGCTAGACTTCCCTCACTAGATAAGGTTCTAGCGTTATACGTTGCCAAGTTCAGGTTCCAATGGTGGGTTTCCGGATCCAGAGATTCTTAGCACCCTCTGGTGCATTGCAGATCTGACCGCCACCGTGGTCAGACTCTTCGAAACTGCTGGGGAGTGAGGGCCGTGAGTTATTAATATGTACCTTTAAAATGTATTTTCATACATTGAGGGCTATGCAATGTACGATATTTGCATGCGTTTTTCTTTACAGTATTGCAAACACTGAACGTGGCGCACCATACAGCACATGCATCAGTAAGCGAAATAAAATGTACTGTTACTTTTTACAGCGGAGTTGTCTATGGTGCCATCTGGCAGTAATGGTAAGAAACTAAAGTTATTTAGAACGCTGAGCTACTGGTTAATGCTCCTGAATTTTTATCGAAGCGTAGGAAACACCACACCCGCTTTTTGGTCATAGCGTTGCATTGTTAGCGCCGTGTAATAAACCTTTTGGTCGCTAAATTACATCAATCTGCATTTTCTAAATAAAACGTCACAATAACTCTTACGTATATGTTGCACCTTAAATATGCGTCATTTGCTTTTTTACTGACAATGTTCAGAAATATGAACGCAGCTACCAGATCAATAAAGCTACGCATGGAGCATAGGGTTACGCTTTCGCCAGTTGGTCAAATCGTTGTGCAGAAACCAACGAAAAGCAAAAAGTTCAGCGTTTAAATTCCAAAAAAGGCTATTGTCTTGCTATCGTCCTAAAACGCACCATTCTCGTGGTGTAATCTCGCAATCTCTAAGAGGTGGTGCGGTACCCATGCCACCCATGATGCCCTCCTGCCACGCTGCGTGGAAGCGCCATTTCATGGAGACCGTGTGAGGGCCCCGCCGGGAAAGTGACCCAAACACCCTTTCGTTGAGGGTGAAGAATTTTCCTGTCTTTAGCTGCAGTGGTATCGGAAACCTAAGTTTGATCAACGCCACCAGTCTGAAACGGCTGGTGAATGTCAGGCCTACGATTTTGAGCCCCAACGCACTGCCCATCAAGATCCATAGTATCACCATGGTCCCTCAATATCTTTACTGGTCATGGAACTCCCGCGTAACTCAATGGGAGAGCTTCATATACCGCCCACACTTTCCACGCCGCGGCACTCGCGTTGCTACAAGGAGGAAGAGGAAGGCGCCTGCTGCTGGCCGCCATTAGCCGAGTGTGAGTGCGGAGTGGTGTTATTTGTGCTGCTTGCACTTTTTTTTTCTTTTCGCGGTCACCTCGTCGTGACCACGATGCCCGACACCTGCTGTGTGCAGGGTTGTCGCTCGGGATACTAGGGCAACGTCGAAAAAGTCTCTCTGTTCTGTTTACCAGCCAACGCAGAACAACGCGACAGGTGGAATCGTGCAATCGCGCGACAGGAGACTGTCGGATTTTCGTTTGACTCGAAGTATATTCGCGTGTACGAAAACAAATTTCGATGCAAGTGACATCGTACGTGCGGACGTGTGTACAGTGAATGGGAACATCGTTTTACTGCCTCGGGATTGGCCAAGACTGGTGGAAGGCGCCGCACCAAGAATTTTCGAAGGTTTGCCTGCTTACCTCTCCAAACCAAAACAGCGTTCGCGTGGACTAACAAAGCGCCCACCTGTAAAAAGGCCGCGAGAGCTTTCTCCAGACTGTGATGCGACAGTTGCGAATGCGGACGTCTCCACTGCAGCCGACGAAGAAATCGACAATAAGTCTGGCACAAAGCTGGCTCAACAAAATTGGCTCCTTATGAAATGTGCTCTTTGTCAGTCTTTGCAGATGTTGTAAGAACTGAGAATCGCCCAGGCATCGCTGATGCAAAGTGTCACACAGAGGTCCAAGTTTGTTCAGCATCGGAGCTGCAGAGAGTGAAGGCGCAACTTCGCAGCGTTAAGCAACAGCTTCAATCATGCCAGCGGAAACTCGCAAAAGCGGAGGTGCACGCGAATCAAAAAGGTGGAATGTACGGAGATATTCACAAGCTGTCATACCGCGAGAAGCTCATTATAGACCAGTGCATCATGAAGGCAAATATGAAGTCTACGAAAGCAGCACGGTAAGATCCCGTTTGTGAAGTGTGTTTGGAGTTTTATGTGAAGTGCGGTTTTCGGAGTGTGCGCGCTTTCTTTCTGGATAATGATAGAAACTGAAAAGTGATGCCGTGGATCAAAATGCAATATTTTGTTTTACTTTGATAGTGCTGTTTGCTGGTGCGGTCGCTGAATCGTGAACACAAAAATCTGCATTTTATTTATTGCAGGTATAAAAAAGAATGCCGTTACGACTGTTTACTGCTGAAAATCAAATCGACAGCAGTTTATACATTTCTTCGCGAGAATAATTTTCTGCCTCTACCACACCCTCGCACACTCTACTCCTACCTAAAAAATCTGAAGGCTGGCTTTGGATTTAATGAAAATTTATTTGCCATCCTCAAAGACAAAGTGGGAAATATTCTAGAGAGAGAATGCCGAGATATCAATTTTTATTTTTTTGCGTTTGATTTTTCTGGACTTTAGGTAAACAGCTGAAATAATATTTTTTTTCTTTAGGGGTCCTGATGTAGGACGAGATGAGCGTGAGAAGGAGCCTTCATGTAAGAGAATCGGATATGACACTGCTTGGAAAGGTCGACTTAGCAGAGCACACGAAGCCTACTGACCAAGTGAAAGATGGTGACCATGTGTTAGTGTTCCTTTTCCGACCATTCCTCGGTGGCTGGTCGCAGACTGTCGGAGCGTTTTGCACGTCAGGGGCTGCACAAGGCTCCGCTACTGCTAAACTGCTCCTGCATTGCATTGTACTCCTGTCGAATGCCGGTGTCGTTGGGGATGCAGTAATTTCCGATAACTCTACTTCGAAACAATCAGCATTGAACTCTTTGTGTAAATATTTATAGACATTATTTATCCACATGGTATCTTTTACGTGATCTTAATAATAGAAATGTCTTCCTTTTAGGTGTCAGTGGTGATATCGCCAAAGTATCAACGTCATTTGAGCATCCACGTGACTCCTCCGAAGTCATTCAGGTCATAATTAACCGACCTCACATCTTCAAGTGCATCAGGAATAACCTTCTGAAGTCTGGAAAATTCCTGGTGGGCACAACCACCAGGCTCTGGCTGTTTTGTCTCACAGCCTTTTTGTTTATGTAACAGTTGCCTAGTGACAAAGAAGTACAGCATTTCCACTTTGAAGCTCTGCTAGACTACGAGGAGCAGCAAGCTGGACTTCGGGCTGTGCCAAAGCTTACGAAAGCACACGTCAGGCCCAACGTTTTCAAATATTGAGTGTGAAATTTGCTGTCCAGGCAAGTCTGCTCTAGCATGTGTCTGTATGTATCAAAAAGTGATTTTCCTTCATGAAAATACAGCACTCTACCATATACCTTCTCTAAAATCTTTCAGATCTTCAGTGAAAGCACCACTTCAGCAATGGACTGCTATCGCAGTAGAGAAGAATGTGTGAAACTTCGTGGCTCCAAAGCAACCTCGGATTTTGCGAGACGAATGAATATTCTATTCGACTGCTCAAATTCCAAGAGGCCACAAGATGTGCAGTATAATGAAGCAGAACACAATGCTGTAAGCCCTAATATTTCAAAGCTATGGTCACCTCCTTTGAAGTTCCAAATAAATCAGATTGTTTTTCAGACACTGAAGGAGAACATTGAGTGGCTTGACAGGTGTCACACTTACAACCAGAGTTTACCAAAGCAAAAGCAACTCTTCTTTCTGAGCAAGCCAACATGCAATGCTCTGAGAATGACTTTGCACAGCACAGTGACGCTTGTCGAAAAGCTGCTGAAATGTGGCTTTTGCTATGTTTTAGTTGGAAACTTTGGATAAGACCACCTCGAGGTAAATTTAACCGTTTTCGCTAGTTGAAGACATTTTTTTGCACTTTTCTCTCTTTCAGAGGTTTTTTGGCATAGCAAGGCATGTTGCTGGAGCACGGGGACAGCCAACGGTTCAGCAATTTTTGTTCATTTAGCGGTTGCTCTCGGTGAGCAAGTTGATCCGTCCGCCACAGCGAGCCTCAGTTGAAGGGGATGGTTCAAGTTTTCTTTTAAAAATGCAGGATCTCTTTCAACATAAAGAACCTACTGTTAATCAGGTAAACATTTTAATAGCGTACCAACGCTGCTCGTAGGGTGTCTCTCCGTCGTATGGAAATGTGCTGAATGTTGTCTAGCCCTTTGATGCTAATGACATGCACGTCTGGTCGTATGATATACAACGAGCTTCTATTTTGCTTTTTCACTTTTCAAATTTCTCGCTCTTGCCATTGTGGTATGAAAAAATATTTACGTTTCAGATTGATACCTTGGCGGTTCTTTTTGATGATATACTGCAGGAGCCTGCTGAATGCATGCAAGATATGATTCATCCGGAGTCAACGAGGGACTGCGTTTTGGATTACTCTGGCGGCTATGTTGCAAAGATGTTTGCTAAAATAAGCTGCAAGGACTGCCTCCAAACACTTAGAAGCAACTCCCAAGAGCCAACTGCATTGACTGCAATTAAGACGAGAGGATTTGTGCAAGTGCCATCAGAGCAACTATTGCACCTCTTGCAAATTGTGGAGGAACATGTTGAAATGCGCACCATAGACAATATAGCCTGTGCCAATATTTACATGAACATTGTTGAAAACTTCTTGCTGGACGACTGCACTTCCTCGGCCAGTGTTGGCTGTGGAACACATTTTGGTGAGCACTACGGCAGAAGTTGTGCACTTTTTTATAAGTGCCGTCTGCACTTTTTTACGCGCGAACAAAACAAACTGTTTCGTGCTGGTGGTCATTCATCCCGCCCGGCCAGAGGAGGGAGAAAACAAGGGGCATAAAGTTTTTTCAGTGATCTTTTTTGCGTCATTCACTCTATCTCCCAACTTTTCATCCACAGTTTTATCGAAGCAGATTTAAATAAACTTTATGTACCTGTGCTCATGGCAGTTTTGAATTATTGACAATTGCCAGTAATTACAGCAAAAAATATGCCGAGAATATCACCCACACTTCCTTGCAAGGCGCAGTGTTGTTGCAAAGTTCAAATAGCTACCCACTGCTAGGTAAGTGGCACACAAATTTATCTCTGTTAGGCAGAAATATTTCGCACATAAAAAGCTGAAAAAATTGAAAGAGATATCTAAGTGGACAAAGGAAAGAAAGTGTTCGGTTTAAGCCCGAAAGCAACTATACAGAATTCGAGAAATGTAAAAAATGTCACGAACACATCCGTCACTTGACAAATACTCTCAGTCAAAACATTGCCAGCAATCAATGACTTGGGCAATTTGACAACGCGCATCATGTACAATATTGACAATACTAATCACTGCTATGATTTGTTAGCGAGAACACGGAGAAGCAAAATATCTAAAGAAGTGTATTTGACGGCAAACGCTTCTGCCAACGCGCACCTGCCCTACCAAGCGCGGCAGATCAATGCCCTCCTGTATACGGTGGCACCTCTGGTGGCCAAGTTTGTCCCTATATAAAACTTTCGCGGGAGTTTTATGACCAGCAAAAAGTATTGAGGGACCATGGTATAACGAAGCCAGAGACTACGTCTGTGAATCGACCTTTTCCATTTTCCTTTGCATGCTGCTTTCTGCCGTTTCGGTAGGGATTTTGTAGAGACTCGGAAAAGTGGCATTGCTAAAACAAGGGTCTCCGAGACCAGTAGCCTTTTCGCAACATTTTCGCTAGGGGAATTGTGCATGCGCAATGGCATCTTGAAAAAGGCGGAATACAACCTTAACGGGCGCTTTCCTGCAGCCTCAAAGATTTCAGCATATTGGGAACCCAAGCTGCGTTGCATGTGTGATTGTTTGTAATCCACCGGACTCCTATCCGCCATCACCGACGTGCGTGATCAAATGCGCGCGCTAATCTGGTATATTTACTGTGAATCATCGCGCTATCCAAGTCCAGTGCTGGTGTGCGGGATGTGTCGCGAGTCGGTGTCTGAGGGAGTTATGCTCCGATCACCACTACCAACGGCTTCGTGTAACTTAGTAGTTTTTGCAGGACGTTCACGCCTCCATTAGGTATTGTCGAGAAAAGGCTCGTGTAGCCATGCCTACTGTTCATGCGCTTTTGTCGCTTGATACTCTGCAATCATCAATATAGTACCAAGGAGCAATAACTGGTGATATTTCTAGCAAAATGGCTATTTCTAGAAATAAATTTTAAAATGTGATTACCAAAAAAAAGAAAAAAAGCCTTGTTGGTCTTTCATGCCGAAATAGCGGAAGAACTCTAAATATTGTTTTTCTCTGGTAGTCCCGTGATTCGGTAACATGAACATTTGTTGCCAAAAAGGGCAACTTTTGGCAACTTCAAAAAGCAAGTTAGGCCGACAGTGTTTTAGGCATTTAATTACATGCACTGAACATTGGAATTACAATGCACTGTATCGCCGCTCTTTATCACCGTATTAGTATAACACTGTAAACAGCTGCCAATAGTGCGATATGTGAACCGACTAGTGTCATATCATTAGAACAACGGCGGTATTTTTATTTAATGCTAGATAGCCTTGTGTTTCATCTTTTAATGGATATGCGAGTTTGGCGTCCGGCTCTATCCAGGTATGCTGAGTGTTTTGTTTTATAGCTGAACTGATAACTGTGTGATGCAGAAATATGGCATGGAGTTTGAATTAACCCTATTTGCCCACTCATGCAGCTGTAGTAAAAATTTTTAGATATGTAGCGATGGAACATTTGCTTAACCTATGAGTTGTTTACTTCTGGTATGGTACGTTCACATTAGATTTGTAGTTAGAAACATATGTTGAGGTCGGAGTGCATTTTATCTCGACATTCATAAATGATTCCCTACTCTAATATGTATGAGAGTCATTCAAGTCCAGGCAAACATTTAAAAAAAAGATGAAAAGCCTTATTATTACAATGGAACCATTGGAGGACACCGTACTTCACTCAGTCAATGTTTTCCTCCAAGGAATTCATTCAGAGGGCCCGAACAGGTGAAAATCCCTTGGTGCTGAAGTCTGGACTGTGGGAGGAGGGGTAGAGTATCTCCCAGCCAAGTTACTCTATTTTTTGAAATGTTCGCAAAGTAGTACGCGGTCGTTAATAGTGTTTGAAAACGCCCACACCCTTTGTGATCAAATACGAACATTTCTTCCGTAAACTCTCCTGCATATTCCGCAATAATAGAAAAGGGTCCTCCTTGAAGCGCTTACAGCGTTTATATGTCTTACTAAGGCTGAGTGTGTCATCACCATTATACTGAGCTTGATGTCTTCGGTAAACTTCAGCAACTTTCATGTGTTGATCTCTAATCCCTCTCTCTTTTCTATCTTTCATCTCCGCCATCCCCTTCTCATGCGCAGGGTAGCAAACTTGCTGCCTATAGAGTGGTTAACCTCACTGCCATTCTTTTTCTCCTAATTTTCTTTCATGCTTTCGTTCATGATGTTTTACGTGGACGTCCACTCTGTTGCTCGCCATCTTGAATACCAGTCTATCCAACAGCTCGGGAAATGAGCGCCGTTTACGAGTAACAGGACACTCGTACCAGTTTCCACTGCATGCGAAACCTTCAATCTAGGCGTTCATTTCAACCAAGAGAGAAAAGAAGCTCCGGATTCACTTGACTGGCCTCGACATTACGATGTTCCAACTTGTTACATAAGACATTGCGAGGAAAACACGGCACGTAAAGTCACATATGTTATTGCAACCATTACGGGTGCCTAAATTACAAAATAATGTATAGTTCGGTGAACTGAAGCTATTTACCACAAAATCCTGCAGAGTCATAAACATCTCCTGCGTAATTTTGTCAATGTGTCGAGGTTTTTTTTGTTTGCGTGCGTGTTTGCAGAGTTGTTTGGCCTTTGCGGTACGCTGCACACTCCCCTAAAAGGGTGTGTAAAAAAACTCTCAGCATATCCACGGAGGGATTGATGATGAGTGGGGCGGAGCGTCCGTCAGCCCGTCCATGATTCTGTCCGTCCATTCGTTCTCGCTTCCACCCGTCCGCGCGACCATTCGTGCGTTCATTCATGCGTCCGTCCGTCTGTCCTTGTGTCCGTCCATGAGTCCGTCCTTCCAACTGTCTGTATGTCTGTTCGTGCATCCATCCGTCCGTCTGTCTGCTATTATGTCTTTCCGTCCACCCACGCGTCCATCTAGTGAACACTCCAAGTACCGCCATCTCCCATCTCGCATCCACTTTGGCACATACCCGCTCTATAGTGAGTATGTGCCACCGGTGGCTACGTACTTTTACATACATACAAGCGATGAACAGACCCACGCCTTAAGAAGCTTCGCCCCTAAAAGGGTTACCAGCATATATTTCTGCAATGAAAGCAAGTCGTTACATACTTCACAGGTGTATAGCGTCGAGTACAAGTTAGGTGAGAAGGTGGATGAGTGCAACACAAATTTTCCCGCCCTGGGCACTTGTTGTTCATCCTCTCCCTTGTGCTTAGGTCAAGTTACCCTTGTCGCTATACTAAAACTACTTGCACTATAGTTACGAAATTGTCCTTGCGAAACGACATGACATATAAAACGTCCTCCCCGGAGATTAAAATTTTATGTAATTATACCGTATTTATTGCTATGCACTCTCGGAACTATGAAATACCAAACAGACTAAACTGGTCGACAACCTCTGCCATTCTACTGATTTATTCTTCAGCTTAAATAATAATTCTTCAAAAATGTCTCGTGCTAAGTGCTGCCGAGAAAAACATTCAGTTACCGTATTTTTTCATAGGTATGTCGCCTTCTTTGCAATGCAACTTTTGCTCCCGACCGTTTTGTGCAATACAACAGCAGACGTGTTTTCAAGCCTGTGAAGACAGTACGCTTGCGTATTGTTTTTCTTTTTTTATTGTTGTCCATTCATGTGTGCTTCCTACAAATATGGTGTTAAATATAGAAAGCAAAATCCCATGTTAGTTGTTAAAGGTGTCAGAAAGTCCTGTATATTTATTCGTCCATACCAACCGAAATACTACCAGCCTCTTTTTCTCTGATACAGAGTTGTGGATAATAATTTACGACTATGATTATTCATTGAAGTATTCAGGGTATTACAGTTCCTACTTATGTCGCTTTTTGGTCGTATTGGGCAGACGCCATCGTGCATAAAGTACCTGCTTTGAACAACAGTTTTCTCCTCGCTGCATGAAGTTCGTGGCCGTGAACAGTGGGTGTGCATGCGCTCTCATCGCAGTGTGTGTCTTCCATTATCGTCAACATCGAGACAGCCGCCTTATAAAACTGCTTGTAAATATTACTTTCACTTGCTGATCCATTTTGCTTCGAACAGTAAAAATTGTAATAGAAGTTTTTCTGAACATATAGCCTTCGTTGTCCTTGTAGAAATTATAGCATCTGCTACAATTGCAACATCTGCATTTGCTGCGATTACCACAGTCGTGAACTTTCACCTGCAGCTTCGCGCAGCGTTAAGCTGTCACAACATTCTGGACACCCATTGCTGGTGCTGACTTGCCTAGGCTTTTACCATCTCACCTGCCTCTTCCTCATCGCTTGCTATACTATGCTGTACAAGGCTATGCTTGTTCTCTTATATAAGGTGTATTTACTTCCAAAATTCGGCGAATCTCTATGCTCGGCACACTGGTCCAGGAAAATGAAAGGAAGACACGGGCGGAAAACACTGAGCAAGAGCCACATGTCTCATCTTTTTTTTTGTTGACCACCTGTACTTGGGCGGTGAATAAACGCGCGTCGGTTCATGGTGATGGATACTTTATGTCTGCGACGCAAGGCGAATCTCGGCCAAAACTTGTCTGCTGTGAAAAACGAAGTATGGAAGAACAAAAGACGAGCGTTGTATCAACCAACATTGTTCCGTAATGCCCTCCAGAGCATTACGGAACAATGTTGGTTGACTGCGTTCACCTGGTTTTCTTTTCGCATTGACCAACCTGGTTGAAAAGCTTATCAGCAGTCTTCCATCTCCGAGTAGAAAGGTACCACATTGCAAACGCACACTCACTTACATACATACATACATACATACATACATACATACAGAGACACATGCACATACATACATACATACATACATACATACATACATACATAATACATAATACATACATACATACATACATACATACATACATACATACATACATACATACATACAGTAACTCAAGTTTAGTTGTGCACTTTATCGCTTACTCAAAAAGCCTTAAGAGAAAAGGCAGGGCCACCTTCATTGATCTCTAATATATAAGGTGCTGAAAGCTACATCAATTTCACCATCTTATTGCCTTAGTGCTGGTGAAGTGCTGTTGAGTTCACCCCAAAATATGAGGCACTATATAGGTTAGATTTCCACTGCCGACGGAGGGGAATTCCCCGAACAAGTTCTTCGTTGCATATAGGATGAAATTGTCATCTGCAAGTGACTTCATTGTCTGCGAAGATGTGACAAATATTCCGGGCAATAGCGTCAGTGAGGTCAAGCAACTGCGGCGCCCTCTGGTGGACCACGAACTATTTCTGTCGAGTGCCTCCCGGTTAAATAAGTAAGACCGACTTTATGCACGTGCACTAAAAGTAGTGAAAATATAATTCAAATAACAGTGGTACGTGTGGTATATTGCGAAATTATACTGACTTGAAATGCCTATCTTAGCGTTGAATGACAGGCCCAGAGCAACATTCACTAACAAAAAATTTAGTTGATGCATACCACCGGGGATAAATAGGCGAAAGAAAAGAACGTCAACTCGCTACCTCTTTCTTTTCGCCTATTCTTACTTAGTGGTTTGCGTAGTCCAGTTTCCTTGCAACGTGCACTAAGTACCCAACAACAAGTTTCACTAACAGTCACTAAATCTTCATCGCGTGCAAACTGATATTATGACAGCGCAATCCTATATACAGCGTCTTATTTAAATGTGCGCATTGTGGGAGCTATGGACAAAAAGATTTCGCATATATGCTGATGACAATTATTTAAGGTAGATTTGTTTCATGTTATGTTGTTTCTTGCGTGTATTCACGAATACTCTGCTTCCTGAACAGATTACGCGTGAGCTCCGGGACACATGTGCCGCCGACGCGACAGAGGTAGCCTGAGCGGAGAAAGGCGGCTCGTTATCGATGAATGCATTGATGAGCTCAAACATAGCGTCGGGCTGGTCGTAAGGTAGAACGTGACCTCCATTGCGAACCACTACACAGTTGAGGTTCTCTACGGTCTTCTTATAGCCGTGCAGGCGCTTGCCGTCGGCGCTTCGCTAGATGTGGCGGGGTGCGTGAGGCCACCGGTCAACGTGCGACCAGGCCACGTTGGCCAGGAATTTCTCAGTGTGCGTCGTGGGCACGCTGATGTCTAAGTGGTCACTGTACACCAGCGCCTTGTACCCGTTCTCCAGCATCGTCGTGAACAGCGGCACTGCCGGGTGCATTATGTCGGTGATAAGATGGGCTGCCACGAGTTCGCTACACATGCTAAACCTTTGCTGACCCATGTGTAGGGCGCGCCTGACCTAGGGCTTTTGGACGATTGCTTTACACGCCTTGCTGCCTTCAGGCTTCGTGTCAGTCAGGTAGTTGTAGTAGTAGTCGAAGCCCGTGACGTTCTTAAAGAAAATTTCGTGTGCCAGGATGCCGAAGAAGAGGGGGTCAATTTTGATGCCGCTCTCCACTCTGTTACCCACGCGGACCATGGCGACCACATCCCTGGTGACTCGTAACACGTAGCCGGCGGCGGCGCGTGCCGATGAGGCCGATGCCATAGATGAAGCTGCCAAAATTCGTCATGTTTATAGGGTCCGTCAGACCTTTGCCGTAGGCGATGCCGCGGAAGTTAATCTTGACCCGCATCGTGCCCGCGTTCTCGTGCTTTGCGGCCCCCGCAGTTGGCACGTGCTTTCCTGCATGCCACATGAACGAAAAAAAAAGATTCGTGAGTAAGTCCTAACATTGATTATGGCAAAACAGCAAAACGGCGAGAATGTTGCCTAAAGACAGAACAATAGAACATGCACCAGGAACAATCGTGCGTAACCAGAGTCAAAGAGCCCGCAGTTGTAGCAAGCCAGCTTTTTTTATCCCTAAGAAACATTCAACGTAAACGGAGTGGCCTTGTGTGGTGCTGAAATGAGATACGCGGTTGTGGGCGCGTGCGTGTGGTAAAAAGGAAATGGTAAACAAAACGGGCAACGGGAAAAGGGCAGGGGTGTTCATGTGTGTGATAAATAAACCCAGATAATTATTGAAATGTAAATATTACACGTAACTAATACTTTATTTATTCAAAGGGGGTGAACTTCTGTTGAAGTCAGCCTAAAAGAAAGCAAAAGTCAAAAGTGAACTTCTAGAGAAATATAATAAAGAAAGGTAGTCATGGATACAATAAAGCAAGTACTAAAAGCTGCGAGACAACCAATAATAAATTGTGCTTAGATTGGACAAAGGCAATGTAGCAACTTTCTCATCTTTTATTTTTATTTACCATGTCTTTTGCGTACGAGTATAGCAACAGGAACTAGAAGTGAACGCAGGAGCGAAAGTCAGCTGTCTTAGTACAAGAAACAGCAGCAGATATATTGCTACGTCTTATTTACTCACAGTTTTTGTTTGTTTTTGCTTGTAGTGTGATTGTTCATTTACGTGTTTTCGCTCATCTCGCTGTTTACTTGGTTAAACCATCTTCCTACTTTGTAGATAGATTGACATTGAACAGAATGAAAGTGAAAAAGTGGTCGGAAATGGTTATCTTGGAGTCGGAATCCAAAAATGATGCTTTTGAAGCAAGAATTGCGATATTGTAAATTGCGCTTACCAGCTTACAATTCACCCACGATGTAAAAGTCGTTCTGAGCCAGGTCACCGAACATCATGAAGAACAGTTGCAGGAAATCGAACATGTCGGGACCAACTTCGGTCTGGTTGTGGGCGTAGCCGGCGTCGTTTTCAGTGTAACTATATCCCGTTCCCGCGGGTTGGTCTACCTAGAGCATCCAGTAACGTTTCGCCCAGGTAAGATCACGAAAGGCCGCCTCATTACCGTCTTCAGACAGATAGTAAGGAACGTGCTCGTTGAAGAATCCCAGAAGTGAGGATGTACCAGGTCCCCCTTGCATCCACAGTATCACTGGGTCAATCTCCGGGTCTTTCTTAAAAAGATGAAATACGAATTAAAAATACGAATATCTCTACAGATACTGTTTTTTGAAACAGAGCAGCAACATCTTTTTTTATGCCTCTGCTCCCCTTCCATGTCGTTTGCGTTACGTCACTGTTGAAAAGTGGAATGGGAGTGTATCCTCTCCGGAATACGCAGTTGTGCATATTTATATATTTTGTCGGTTAATTGCTGCCAGTGCTGTAGAGCTAGAAATTGCTGTCGATGAGCTCGAGCATGCATAGCTCGAGAAGCATGCGAAATTGACATTACACAGTGTCGTTCAAAAGGGCGACTCTGCACAGGGCATAAACATCTGGGGGCCATCATGGACCATTTCAGGCACGGCTATACAGGTTTTAAGTATCTGTGGAAACCGTTCTCCATATTCAACAGTGTCGATGTCTCAAAGCCAATATGGCTTCAAGGAGTGCACCGCTATCTATTTCAGACAAAGTGAAATGTGACAACGGGCACAAAACGAATGTTTCCGGCTAATAGCCTATTAAAGGAGTGAAGGTGCCTTTCCGCCCTTCAAAAAATGTTCGAATATACAATCTCATAAGCTCTTATGAGTGTTACGGACAATTTACCCATAACATTATTAATTGACCCGTTGAGAAACCACCTTGCTTAGTTTCAAAGTATAAATGCACGCGCATATTGCAATTCCCCACCAAAGAAATGCTTCCAACTCGACCAACGCGACTAAGGAATCGTTAGAGCGACGGCGATTAGCCATTGGAATAACATGGTGGCTTTGACTCTATCACTGAGGTGGTTCAATCTCTGCGGACACACTCAACTAAATTGTTATCAGGTTTACAGCCTGAATCCCGCACTCTTTAAAAAATTTAGCTTCAGCCTCTTGCATGTCACTCTTGCTTGCGAAGAGCAAGTGAGAATGATGCACGTGCCATTGATTGTGGGGCAGCACGACAACGCTGATGCCAACGACAATGGCTCGAATGTGCCTATTAATTTTGGATATGATAGTAATTACCGCAATATGGTGATGTCACATAAGTTTCGTCGTCTGAGAAAAAAATATTCGAGTGGAGAGGTCAGATAATCATGCTTCTACAGGCTGTCACACTAGCTGAAAGATGTGACAGTTGCTAGGACGTGACAGTAACTTACCAGTGAAGGCACGAACCAGAACAATAGTTTGTTATTGTACTGTGGATTGACGTTGATGCAGCCAGAGTAACTGGGCACCTCGTAGTCAGCTCCGATAGGGCCCACCATGCTGGACGTCTTGGCCTCCTTCAGATTACCAGCGTTGATGAGAGGCGTCAGGAACAGGTGCTCTTCTGCAAGTGAGTAAAATCAGCAGCAGCAGCAGCTCATATCAGAGGCATCCAAGAAAATAGGGTGCTGCAAATTTCTAGTATTGCCTTGCGTTGATAGCTAGATGACCACAATAATTTTGTTTATTAGGTAGTTCATCGTTCCAATGAGTTTCACAAAATGACAGTTTAAAAATATGTCTGAAGTCAATCGTCTAACCTGGCGAGAGATTTTTGTGTGTTTGTGTTATGATGTGAAGTAATATTATTGATTTGTTTGGTGATTTAGTTGGCGTACATGTTAATATCTCCTGAAACGTTGTTAAAGTTGGTGATGTAGCGTCCGAGTTCTTGAAGCTGTTTTATCAAACGTTCCGAATATTAAAACTATCATTTTGTTTTTGCAATCGCATTTCAATTTTCTCTTTCTTATTTTCTGAAACATGATGAAAGTTGGCGCTGTAGTTAAATGTTTTTGACAAGGGTAATGTTTCCTAAAATGTTTTCTGGGGAATCGTGGAACTTGCTGGTGTGATCGTGGCGTTTTCCAAATACGCTCGGGTTGTTTTACCCCTGAATATGTTTCACTGCGTAGTCAGCAGTGCATCGCCAAATCACGACTACTTCCCATTTCCGTGCATCTTGATCTAGATAATATCTAGCAAAATTTATTTACCAAGTACACTGAGTTTTTATTCGCATTCCGACATTTTCCCCTATTATCGAAATATATAAAAGCAAGAATATGCATGGACATACTACAATATTTACAAGAAATATGCCTAATAAGGTTTGTAATCAAATTCAGCAATATTGATTGGAATGTACAAATACGTTTTCAGCTAAAGCATGTGCATGTTATGAATTCTATGATTGCGGAGTAGTAATGATGTTAGTATGAGCTCAGACTCTATACAATGCCACTGTTAGCACAGAGTATTGTAGTCTTATAGTTATGATTACTAAATTTAAAACAAGGGCACCGCCACGGTGGTCTAGTGGCTAAGGTACTCGGCTGCTGACCCGCAGGTCGCGGGATCGAACCCCGGCTGTGGCGGCTGCATTTCCGATTGAGGCGGAAATGTTGTAGGCCCGTGTACTCAGATTTGGGTGCTCGTTAAAGAACCCCAGGTGGTCAAAATTTCCCGAGCCGTTCACTACGGCGTCTCTCATAATCAAATAGTGGTTTTGAGACGTTAAACCCCACAAATCAATCAATCAAAACAACAAGGCACATGAAGTCATTGTGACAAATGACAATTGGTATAATGACACTGTTAAGGTAATTTTCCGACTACCTGTAAACGATATAATTTTTAACAGTCGGCTAGCTTTCTTAATTTTTTATATTTTCTACGTTTATTATTCTAATCTTTTATTTTGCTCTAGAAGTTAACTTGGAGCATCGTGTTATCGTCGTATATCGATATAAAGAGTATTCACATCCGGCGTCCAGTTTGATGCCGCGTTATGTTTTATGTTAACCGCATTTTAGTTGCAAGTTTGAAAATCACGGCCATGCTCGACACTAAAGATGAGTTCTTGTGTAGGCTACCAATAAATAATATCAGAAATAAAATAAACTCTGAATTCTCAGTGTCACATGCGCACTTCACCATAATGACCAAATAAGAATTGTATCTCTTTGTACATTTGTCTGCTACTACTTTCATTAAAACATGTGCCCCATGCCCCTCTAAAAAGGAAAAGTCAAAGGAGAGGTATTTCATTCAAGTACAGCTTGTTCCGGCAGTGATAAATTACTGATGCCAGCTTGACACAGCATTGAGCGAAGGTAAAATTTCTGGATGTCACTGTTATCACTACAACAACAAAAAATGTAAACTTGTTTGTCTGTTTATTATTATATTTGTCGCATCTACGCTTCGATCTTGAGTTTAGTAATAACTCTGCATTATAATTAAAATTCAAATTTCTAACATGCCTGAATTGTTCATAACTATATCACTTTTATGAATAGAAGAGGTCAATCAGCAAATATTACACACACAACACATATGGTTGTCTGTATGTGTATACTTGCCAAGTTTGTGTACAAAACAAAAGTCATGCGCAACGTGGCATTACAGTGTAGGTAGGAGAAAACTTTTTAAATTCAATAGGTAAAATGCACATTGACACACCTGTCTACGTTTGGAGACTCTGCTCATAACGAGATTTTTCTCTCATTTTGTTTTGTTTTCTTTAGTTTAATTATATTGCGACTATGACTTCTCATTTTGCTGGAGAAGCCAATCTGGTTGGCGATCGCCTGAATAAAATGGAAAATCATATTTCAGTGGAGGAATCTGTGATTTAGCTGACTTTAGCCGGTACTGGCGAAAAATAGCCACATTAGCGCTCTCTCTCTCTCTCTCTCTATCTATGTATCTATCTATCTATCTATCTATCTATATATATATTTATATATATATATATATATAGTATAAGTATATATAGTATCTTATATAGTATATAGGATGAGTATAACTCATCCCCTGATGAAGGGAGGACCCCTCCCGAAACTATTGGGAAATAAATATATTTATCCTTGTTGACAACGCTCCCGTTGTGCCATATCCCATACCTATATATATATATATATATATATATATATATATATATATATATAAGAGAAAGAAGTGTATACCTAAGGGCTCGTTTTTCCGTGTTTTAACACAATATTAATCAGATCTAACAGAAAGTAATGCCAAGGAATGTACAGGGGAAGTTAATAAAACCAATAGAATGTAAATAAGTAGAAAGAAAAGTGGATGAAAAAATTACCAACTGTGAGCAGGTAATTACCAACAGTTGGTAATTTTTTCATCCACTTTTCTTTCTACTTATTTACATTCTATTGGTTTTATTAACTTCCCCTGTACATTCCTTGGCATTACTTTCTGTTAGATCTGATTAATATATATATATATATATATATATATATAATAAATTGTAATCAACCCCTGAACAACGGACGCTCTGCTGTTACTCAAGAAGACGATGACGATCGGTGACAATAGTAGTAGCTCGCGAACGCCGCTCGCCTGTAGCCAGGCCTGCCTCATGAAGCACCTTTCGCCAAACTGCGTCTGAACCGAACCTTTTTCGACTTACAACACCTCTAGTTTAAGTGGTAGAGGAGCCGGGGTTCTCATCAACCTAGAACTTCGCAATCGAACACTACCCTCATCGTTCACCATGACTGCCCCTGGTCCTTCTCAAGCTGCCCCACAAACGATAGTCTTCTGTACTGGCGGGCCTCGGCAACGCGACCCACCAGTTTTCCGCGGTGACGACAAACAAGACGTCGAGGACTGGTTCGTCGAGTACGAAATCGTAAGCGCTTCCAACAAATGGAACGCCTGCGACCAACTCACGAACGTGCGATTTTACCTCGATGACGTGGCCAGCCTGTGGTTCAAAAAGCACGCAGGCGAAATCACCAACTGGTCCGCCTTCAAGACCACTATCGCCGCGGTCTTCGGTCGTCCCGCCGGCATCGGCTTCACGCAGAACAGCGTCTTCGTAGTCGAGTCCAGCGCAGGGACGAGATTTTTACAAGTTACATCGAATATGTCTTGTCTCTTTGCAAGCCCATCGATGCATCTCTAACTGAACACGACAAAATCAAGCACATCATCAAAGGAGTAGACGACGATACCTTCCAGATGCTCGTCGCTAGGAACCAACAGACTGTCACCGACGTTGTCCAGCTCTCCAGAGTACGACGAGCTGTGTAAGCAGCGTGTCTCGACGCGCAGGGCCGCTGAAGATACAGCTGAAGTTTCCGCTCTCGTGTACAACGTCGCTGCTGATCACACCGTCTTGTTGCTCACATCAAACAATTCATTCGTGAAGAAGCTGCGCGTAAACTTTTTCTTGTGGCCGAAGCATCTGAGCCAGTGACCTCGTTAGACCCACGTCTACGCCAGGTAAGTGAGACACAGGTCACGCAGGCACTGCCTTCATCGCCATCTGTCCCTACACTGCTGACCTACGCGGCTACGCGGCTGTCGCTGCTAGACCCCCAGCCCCACCTGTTTCTGGCGCATACCGGCGCTCTGGGTACTCCTACCCTACGACGCTGCCTACATACACGGCACCCCATCCTACTTCACCTTCTGCACCTTGTGTCGTTAAACCATGGCGCACCTTCGATAATTGGCCCATCCGTTTTGCATGCGGTTTTGTGGGACATATAGCCTTGATATCGACCACCACAGTCCCTCGAAAGTGTTCGCCGCAGCTGATATCCGCATCGCACCTTTGTCTGCCGTCCTAGTGCTTGTGATTTCCCCTGCCGCCACTAACTCGACGCTTCTGTTCCAACCAACTATAGCTAAGCTAGTGCGCACCACCGAACCATCGTCCTCTCGTTTGCCATCATCAACTTTTCCAATGATTCGGCGGTACTTTATGCGTGCAACGTCTGTACTTGTCCATACATCCTTCTACGCGGTGAGTGTTTGGGGAGCCTCAAGACCTTAGATTGTATTTTCGAAGACCCGATGTATTCAGACAAGTCATTTTTACCGTCTTGTGTCATTACACGCGCAACTAACGCCGATTACCCTATGAATGTATTCCGCAACTCCATTGATTGCCACCTCACTCCTGGGCATCAGGAACAGCTGATCAAGCTCCTCCAGCGTTTTAGAGCCTCGTTTGACCACAATCAGCCTTCCTGAGGTCGAGCGTGATCTGTTGTTCACCATATGATACCGGTCGAGAGACAGCATTATGACAGCTTCCATATCGTGTGTCAACTGCCGATCGCTGTGTCATCAATGAAAAGGTCGACGATATGCTGAAACGTGGAATAATTGAACCGTCAAGCACTCCCTGTGCCTCTGCAGTTGTGCTGGTGAAGAAGGACGGATTCATCAGGTTCTGCGAATACTACCGACATCTCAACTGAATCACGCGCAAGTATGTCTATCTGCTGCCACGGATTGACGATGCCTTGGACTGCCTACAGGGAGCCGAATTTTTCTCTCATTTAGATCTGCGCTCTGGATACTGGCAGGTACGCATGGCAGAGGGTGATCGCCAAAAAACAGCTTTCATCACGCCCGACGGACTTTACTAATTTACAGTCATGCCCTTCAGCCTCTGCAACGCGCCAGCTAGTTTCGAGCGAATGATGGACTCTGTCCTTCGAAGCCTCAAACGGAACGTTTGCTTTTGTTCTTTAGATGACATCGTCGTGTTTTCAACTCATTTCGCTACCCATTTAACCCACCTAAATTGATCGGTATGTGGAGTTTAACGTCCCAAATCCACTATATGATTATGAGAGACGCCGTGGTGGAGGGCTCCGAAAAATTCGACCACCTGTGGTTCCTTAACAAGCACCCAAATTGAGTACCCGGGCCTACAGCATTTCCGCTTCCATCGGAAATGCAGCCGCCGCAGCCGAGATTCGATCCCGCGACCTGCAAGTCAGCAGCCGAGTACCTTAGCCACTAGAACACTGTGGTGGGGCTAACCCACCTCAAGAATGTCCTCGCTTGTATCTACGCCGCAGGGCTGCAACTGAATCTGAATAAGTGCCATTTCGCCGCTCGAAAGCTTACGATCCTGGGCCACGTGGTTTCAAAGGACGGCATTCTTCCTGACCCTGCCAACGTTACAGCCGTTTCAGAGTTTCCCAAACTGACCACCATAAACAGCTCCAAAGCTTCATAGGCCTTTGCTCCTACTTCCGGCGCTTCGTCCACTATACCGCGACGATCATCGCTCCTTTGACCAAGCTCCTCGCTGGCTCTAGAGACCTTTCGGCCTCGTCTGCCACCTGTGACGATTTTTTCAATGAACTGCGCCGCCTCCTCCGTCGCCGCCTATTCTGCGACACTACGACCCATCGGCACACACAGAGATTCACACCGACGCTAGTGGTGTCAGGCTAGGCGCTATTTTCGCGCAGCAGAAAGGTGGCTTCCACGAGTGCGTGGTTCCCTACGCAAGCCGAACTCTTACCGAAGCCGAAATCAACTATTCCGTCACTGAAAACGAATGCCTCGCCATTATTTGGGCGATAGAGAAATTTCGACCTTACGTGTACGGGTGCCCTTTTGACGTCGTGACTGACCACCACGCCCTCTGCTGGTTGTCGTCACTGAAGGATCCAAGTGGTCGCCTCGCCCGATGGGCGTTACGCCTTCAAGAATATAGTATTCGCGTGGTCTATCGCTCCGGCCGGAAACATTCGGACGCAGACGCCGTCTCCTATTCGCCCTAATCCCCTGACCCGGCCTGCTGCGAAAGTCTCATCTGTGATGCCACTGCCGTCACCATCGCCGACAGGCCATTTGAGCAACGCAAGGGTCCTTGGGTTGCTTCGATTCTTGAAATCCTGGCTGGGTGGACGGCTTCTTCTCCTACTTGCACGTTCCGTCGGAAACTCGAGCACTTGCGACAACGTGCTGTACCGACGTAACTATGCACCCAATAGACGTCAGTGGCTACTCGTGATTCCATGTCATCTGCGATAAGAAATTCGTTCCACGTTTCATGACGACCCCCAATGTGGCCACGCAGGTTTCATAAAGGCTTATTTTCGCATGCGGCTCCAATATTACTGGCGTGGCATGTACCGTTTTATACGACAGTACGTTCGGGCTTGCTCGACGGGCTAGAGACGAAAGACTCCCCCTGACCACACCAGCGGTACCTTATTACCCTTACCATGCCCATTCCGCCCATTTGACCGTGTCGGCATTGATATCGATGGTCCGCTCCCTAACACTGCAGACGGTAACCACTGGATCATAGTTGCCGTCGACCACCTCACGTGGTATGCTGAGACTTCATCTCTTCCCTCGTCTACAGCAAAAGACGTTGCGACTTTCGTTCTTCACAACATCGTATTACGTCATGAAGCACCTCGAGAGTTACTGAGTGATCGTGGTCACGTATACTTGTCACACGTCATCACAGCATTGCTGCGTGAGTGCCATGCCGTTCACCGCACAACAAGCGCCTGTCATCCCCAGATGAATGGAATGACAGAGTGCTTCAACCGCACCCTTGGTTACATACTGTCTATATACATCTCGTCCGACCACTCCAATTGCGACCGAGTACTCCCGTTTATCACGTTCCCCTACAATACCGCCATTCAAAATACTACTGGGTTCTCTCCTTTTTTCCTCCTTTACGGACGCAAACACTCTTGAACCATGGACACCACTCTTTCGTACAGACCAGACTCCTCAGAGTCCACGTCTCTGTCTCAAGCTGCTACATACGCTGAAGAAGGCCGCCAACTGGCAAGATCATTCACAACCTAAGACCAAGGACGCCAAAAGCAACACACCATGACGCATCAATTAACACTGCTTCCTACGATCCAGGTTGACTCGTCTGGCTGCATGTCCCTTCTGCTACACCTGGTCTTTCTACCAAGTTGGTCCCCAAGTATCACGGCCTATATTTTATACTACAAAAAACGTCACTGGTGAATCACCTCATCGAGCCACTGGAACCATCTTCTGACCAACGTCGTCGTGGCCAGGAAATTGTCTACGTGTGGAGACTTAAGCCCTGCTACGACCCTCCCGTGTTTACTTCTCCATAGGTTGCCAGGATGGCTCCTTATTTCGCGGGGAGTAATTATAATGAATCTGAATAACGAACGCTCTGCTGTTACTGAAGAAGACGATGATGATCGGTGGCTGTAGTAGTAGCTCACGCACGCCGCTCGCCAGTAGCCAGGCCTGCCTTATAAAGCACCTTTCGCCAAGCGGCACCTGAACCTTTCTCGACGTACAACACCGCTATTATATATATATATATATATATATATATATATATATATATATATATATATATATAGCAACCATGACTCTAGAGAAAATCTAGGGTCATGGTTGTTAGTATAACTTTCAGAACTTCTTTTTCTCATTGCAGCGGTGAGAAGTGTCATGTAGTTTTTAATATATGATGTTGGACGCGGCACGTTGTTCGATATATTGGGCATTGCAACTCTATAGGGGTACTTTTTTGGAGAACACTGAGCAGGGTGATGTTGAGGCCCATGACCGAAAAAAACACATCTCGGTACACAAACATACTTTTAGTTGCCGCTTCTAAACCAAGAATACAATTATTATGTAATATTTTCTCAACTGTGGCATTACTCACACTATTACTGCACTATTACAGCATCGCTATTACCTACAAAAATACTTGAAGTTTAAAAGTAATACTTATAACTGCAGCGAAAAATGAGTTCTGTCACAAAAACGCCAAGAGAGCACAAAAGCGTACTGTCGCGTTTTTGTTGTCACTAAAACCGATTGTCCATGGTTTGGACATTCTCAATTACGCAACGCATGCAAACGAACTACCCAAATTTCTGTTCAATAATGAATTCCTTTGTGTGTTTCAACCTCTTAGAATCCTAAATTAATGACTACATATGGTTTAAGACATTCAAAAACGAATACAAATGCAATGACTACTTTGGCGGCAGCCATAAAAGTTGTTCGTGCTCAGTCGCGCCGATTCGAGTGCTCCTGAGAGGCGGGAAACACGCCGACTGGGACCACAATCACTAAAAGGCAGCACGGGTCCCGCAAGCAGCCGAGAAAGCGCTCTCCAGGAAGAGGCAAGCGCTTTGAAAGCTTTGGTGCACTGTGTTACAGTGTTAAACAGATTAGACAAATTTCGCATTGCCGGGTCTCGGGAGGTTAAGGAAGCACATGGAGGAAAACCATTTGCATTGCTCAGTTCGTATAGATACAGAGTCGTTCACGCAGCGCCGAGCATTGTAGATAGTTACCCACCAATGCGATTTCTTTTTATGTGCTTTATTTCACGCTGATTTTGGTATATATTAAATATTCTTAAAGAAAAGGTATGTCGTTATTTATTATTTTTTAAGTGCGTGTCAGCTGCGCATGATGAGAGTTTTTCAAGGATCGCGCCACGTCTTTTTTTTTCGCAACCATGGGCCTTTTGGAACACCACCGACACAATCTTCATAGGCCACTTTGCTTCAGAACTGCTCACCACTTGTTGAGACTGAACCAAACGCCCTTGCAGTAAAGGCGTGTTCTTATGTCAACTTAACTATCGCCGCCCGCGTTTATAACTTCTCGCTTATCTCAAAACGTTGAAGCCTACCTTCAGTCGGTGTATTTTCCAGGTAAGCGTTCTCATTGCTTGTGCTGTTCTCATCGTCTGACACAAGTTTCTCCACGTTCTGGCCTATGTAACACCACAAAACAAAAAAAACATCTCTTCAAAGAAGTGCGCTTCAGCATGTCATACTATCATTACGATTATTTCTTCCATGTTTTGATGTACCCCAAATAGCAGTCAGTTTTTTTTCTTGTTCGACATGATCATTGTAATTGGTGTGAATCAGAATATGAAGAAATAAGCTTGGTATATTTTTTCTCGCCTTTATATTTCGCCCCTATGCGATACAACCCCAGTTGAAACCAGTACAAGAACGCAAACCTACATCTTTACTTTTCGGTCACGTTTTCTTTTCTGTTAATAAATGTTCCATTGACTCGGGCTAATTTGTTACATATCAAACTGAATTTACAAAGTACTGAGCAGCGAAATGTGTATTTAGAGCTGATGGAAAGGGGTATAGGGGTGAATTAATAACTACAGCTTCAAATGATTGTACGAACATGGCGATTGTGTAGGACAAACCCATCCGTGTCTTATGCGAATTTCTCCCTACAAATCGCGCCCTCATCAACAATCCTTTCGCAAACGAGCTCTGAGTTGCTTGTAGAGTAGAATATTTTTGGGGTGTTCAAAATACTATTTAATATAATCAGCATAGCTCTTCAGCGTGGCGTCGCGCCATCAGCTCTGTATGCGCGGACAACTTCCCGTGGCAATGAAGGGAAGGCTACGTAGCGGGTGTGTGCCACCACTCTCGAATATCCGCGTTTTCCGCGTGAAAATAACAAAAACGAAAAACGTTATTTTCTACTGGATGCCGTTTGCAAAGAGGCGCTGCACGCATCAAAAAGAAATTCGTATTTGTTGTTGCTTTCTGAACGGTCCTTTCGCATTTTTGCGTGTCTGAAAATGTCGCATGTTTTATGTGCACCTCGCAATCAAAATGGCGCGTCTTCGTCCTCTGGTGAGCCCGACACCCTCCAGCTATCGCGACGACTCACTGAAGGAGCTTGTGTCGAATTTCACTTACAAATGGCTGTGTAAGCAGACGCGTCAAATTGCGTCCAGTGGGATTACTTGAACCCGGCCGTCATTCGAAACCCACTCCGTTCTTCATTTTTGTGCTTAACACCGCCTATTTTGCTCCCACAACACTTGCACCGATTGTTCCGGAATGGGATAACTCTGATGGGCGAGGGAACGAGTACCAAGAAACAGAAAGAATTAGAAAGAGAGAAACTCTATGATAAAGAAATTTCTTGGTGAGGCGGTATTCCAATTATCTTACTTGTGATCTGAAGTCAAGCGTCGTTATCAGCTATCCAGGCTCGCAAGCAGAGCTTGGCCTAGCCTTGCATAGTATAGTATAGTATGGTATGGTATAGTATAGTATAGTATAGTAAGCAGGTTGGAAAAGGAATAGATGATGAGGACGAGATATGTGAGGATGAGGACGATGTAAAAGAAGAGGGGAAAGCACGGGATATTACAGAAAAAATTTTAGGGAAATGCATAGAAAGGAAGATAATGGAGAAAAAAAGAAAAATTAATAAACAGAGATAAGATACAAAAAACATGACTGACCTTAGGAATCGGTATAGGGCGAAATAAAACGCGTGTTTAACGAGATAAATGAATGTTTACAGTACATGAATAAATAGGTCGGCGAAAATTGTGGAGCTCACTCAGGCTTACTCATGAAATATATTTTGCGCTTTGGGCTCGTTCGGGCTCAGACTCACCGAAGTTTTGCTGAGCCGGACACACTCGCACACACGTTTTCTTCAACCGGACTCACTCAGACTCAAACACACCAAAACATTGCTCACCAGGACTCACTCACACTCATGGCTCACGGCTCGATCTAAGTCTGAGCCGTGAGCCATGAGTTCACTCACGAGTGAGTTCACCGACCTATGCACTCTTATAAGCGAGCTTGCGCAATGTCTATTAGTCTTTGGCACCTGTAGCACCGTTTGATGTGAAGGCACCCACGTTGACGCTTGCTGGCACATCATCCTGACGACTGGCATCCTCGACCAATGACGAAACAGGCCTCTGTGGTAGTGGTAGTAGTTGACCAGGAGAGCGTAATCAGAGAAAGTTATGTGATAGCCAAAAATCGTCGCTCAATAGACGCAGAACTTTAAAGCTCTTGAGTTGAGGGGCTTTAGCAGAACTTAAGAAGGGTTGCGATCGCACAGCATGTTGAATAGCTACTGCACACAGTGACCATACGTGTTCTTTAGCTCGACCACGGTTTTTCTTGTCGTGCGTTTAAGCGGTGAATGTGGTATTACAGCCTGGTGAGGCAGGTTTGCCCCGCAAAGCTATATTTATATGTATGAATGATACAAATACAGCTAGAGTATACTAACGAAGCCGAGCCTTGGGCTAAGGTGTTAACGGCATTCATAAAATTGAATTGAACAGCCAAACCCTAATCACTGATCAATGACGCATTGCAGGGCAAATCGCAAAGGCTATGGTCATTAAGCATTATTTCCCTTTATTGATAAGAGACAGTGACACCACCTTACAGATGGAGAGCACTGCGGAAGGAAAGTGTGATATATAAAAGGCGCGTTTACAAAGGCTCATATGTTCGACATCAAGGCAGTGGTTAGAGTGTCCGGCATCTGTTGCCGCTGAATGAAAAGACGTGGGCTTGACTTGGGCTGTTTCATTGAAGGGATTTTGCCATCTCATGGTGCGCATCTTTTTGACGTCATTTTCGCGACAGAAGTACGCCACTAAATCGCGGGAGGTATAAAACGGTTTCGTGTTAAAAGAAAGAGAGTAAGTAAGAAAGAAAGAAAAAAGAGAAGCTCCGTAAGCTGAAGAGAGAGAGAGAAATAAATAAAAGGAAGAGACAGGGAGGTTAGCCTAGAAAAACTGGTTCGCTACCCTGCACAGGGGTGGGGAAATAAGGGTAGGTGAGGTGATAGAGATAGAGAGATATAAGATAAATTTTAAAAAATTCACATGCACACACACGATCACAGTCGTTCGGACAGGCTGGTGAACGCAATAAGTGCAGGAGCGCCTTCACAAACTTCTTCTGCGACAATAAGTCCTGCCGGTAGCGCAGGATTCTTTCTTACGAAAGTGTCTGGTTGTCCAGTTCGTCTAGTGCATTGCAGAGTGACTGTCTTTGTGAGCAGTATTGTGGGCATTCACACAGAATGTGCCAAGTTGTTTTGTCCCTGCCGCAATGGTCGCATGCAGCAGAGTCGGCCATTTCTATGCGGAATGCATGCGCATTGGTAAATGTGATACCCAACCGTAATCTGCACAGCATAGTAGCGTCTAGCCGGCGAAGTTCTGGAGGAATTCGAAGACTGAGAAATGGGTTAAGGTACATAACTGTGTATGGGTGAAATGTGAATCGGTCCATTGCGACGTGGTGCGCTTGCGAGCAAGCATGCGGAGTTTCCATGCAGCGTAAGTTCCTGATAGCGCAATCAATATTTGATCGCTTTCAGTATAGGCAGAACGGGCAGCTCGATCGGCCATTTCATTGCCAATTGTTCCACAATGGCTTGGAAGCGATTGAAAGGCTAATTCATGTCCTTTTCAAAGAAATGGTGAGTCTTTCCTGCAATCTCGAATACCAGTTGTTCGTACGGGCCGTGGCGTAAAGGTGATAGAAGAGAGTGCAATGCCGCTTTTAATCACTGAAAAACGTCTATTTTTTTGTGCCTGTTGATCGCTGATGAAATAGAATGCGGCACGAAGAGCTGTGAGCTCCACTCCCGTTGATGTCGTAAGGTGCGAGGTCTTCACTTTGCTTGTTGTGTCTTTTATTGGTAAAACGAGTGATGCTGTTGAACTCTTCTGTAAAACAGAGCCATCGGTGCATACGTGTATACAGCCTTGATACGTCTCGTATAGCAAGAGCAGAGCAAGCTGCCTAGAGCAGGTGACGACATATCTGCTTTTTTCTGTATGCCAGGTATAGTTAGATTGATGTTAGCCCAAGTCAGGCACCAATGAGGAGTTGAAGGCCAGGCGGCAGTGTGAAGCATGTTGGCATAGACTCGCGATACGTGGTTATCGTTTGGCAAAAGGACAAACGTGGTCTGTCTGCTGCTAAAAAGGCTAGGTAGTGGCAGGGCCCCCAACCAACATTCCTTATATGATTCCTGAGTGTCTCAACGGCAATATTTGTAGTGATGAGGTGGTCATCGGTGATTTCTATAGAAGCCAATGTCGACACATTACGAGGCAAGCCGAGGCGAATTCGGAGTGCCTGGACTGAACACTCTGTAACGTTCGTAGGCTTGTTTTGCTTGTTTTGGTCAATGCCGGTAAGCTGTGCCGCAGGAAACCGAGCAAAAGTTCTCTGTACAGCTGTAGCATTGCACTGGGTCACATTCTCTAAGTCTTCCCTGCAAAGAACTTCAGTATATGACATATGTCTATTTACCGTTTTTTATGTACGAAACGTGATCGCTCCGTAATAAATTCTTGTCAATTATGAGCCCAAACGAATGGCATATCCCACGTACAGTGGGAATCAATAATATGCGAAGCAGGAATGAGAACTGTTGATATGTCACTCTAAATCAGCACAACGTTGCGCGGTGGTGGCAAATGATGCCGTATGTGACTCCCGGGTCATGATTATCATGTTTAGTTTTGTCGTTTACATTCGTCCTCTATTCACTTACCGCGATACTAAATTTAGTACATGTTCAGCTAGCGAAACGGCCGCGAGCGTGCTATAAGCCTCGTATGTTGTCATGTTCTTACATGACACGCGTGCCACGATTATCATGTTTGCACCAGTCATATATTTTGTCATTCATTGGTGTCACGTAACACCAAGTTTGGTATGCGTGGAGCTAGCAAAACGGCCGCGAGCGCATCATGAATGGCCCCATATACTCCAATGTAGCGTTGACGTGCGCACGCTGGGCACAAGGACGTACGTTAGCGAAAATCGGGCGACCCTTAAGCTTCGCCTTTAAGAGTTGAGCACGATAGCGATATCCAACCCCTAGTGCACCTTTCTATTGGTAAGTGCATACTTATTGATATGTTTTAATAAATACACACGCACGAACACAAACACGCACACAGTAGATTGGACCATCGCGCACTATTATCACCAAATGGTTTCGTTTTTGTCGTGACACTTGTCAAAAACAGTGCGTTAAAGAGGCCCCTAAACACTTTTTCAAGTAACCATACGGTGAATTCACTAGAAGAGCTTCTTGCCTCACGAATTCAATGCCACAAAATTTTAACAATCAGTCCAGTGCGAGTGGAGTTACAAAGGTTTGTCGCATGTGGCAATTGCAATATCTCTTCTCTCGTCCCGACAAAAGCGCTGGAAGCTAAGCAGACAGGGGTGGCAGGGCAAACAAACTACCGCCCCTCGTGATTTTGAGCACTTTTTTTCTTCGAATGCATGGCTTTTTACAGTGTGATCGCGCGCGCACGCGTGCACAAGTAGAGGCTTCCCCCGGCTATCTCGGTAACTTGATTGTTCGGTGACAGACATACAGACCCTTTTTCACTCACAACAAACGGGGCCGACGCCGGCGGCAGGTTTTCTGCGACACAAGCCGTTTAACGCTATCGCGTTAAAACGCGAACACTTTATAGCCTGACGCCAGGCGCAACCAGCGTCCGTCGGCAAAACCCGATGGCAACCAGCGCAAAATGCGACATGCTGCCGTTCGCGCCGATGCGTTACCCAGACAACACTGCGTCTCCCTCTTTTCGTGACGGAAGGACGCCGGACGCGCTGAAACGCGCATGTTTCAAAGCAACGCAGCGCGGCGCCGGCTGCCATTATATGGCAGGACCGGCATCTGGCGTGGCAACGCCGGCGTGACGCGGCGAAATGAACGCAGAGGAGCACGCACACCGCGTCACTTCTAAATGTATTGGCGCCTTGGCTGTGGCGTGTAGTCATGTTCTCACATGACACGCATCTCATTATTATCATATTTGCACCAGTCACATTCATTGGCGTCACAATATACCAAATTTGGCATATGTGAAGCTAGCGAAACGGCCGTGAGCGCATCATCAGTGTGGCATGTACTCCTGTTGTTACATGAAACGCATGTTTTGATTATCATGTTTGGGTGTGTCATTCACTATATCGCCCGTTCGCGTCGTGTAATACCGAGTTTGGTAGATGTGAAGCTACCGAAACAGCCGCGAGCGCATCAAGAGCGTAGCATGTAGTCATGTTGTTACATGACACGCATCTCATGTTTATCATGTTTGCACCAGTATCATACCTTCGTTATCCGTTCTCGTCCCGTAATACAAAACTTGGTTTAAGTGAAGGTAGCGAAGCGGCCTTCAGAGCATCATGAGCGTGGCATGTAGTCATGTCGTTACATGACACCCATCTCACGATTATAATGTTTGCACCACTAACACACGTTCGTTATCCATTCACGTACTGTAATACCAAACTAGGTATATGTGACGCTTGTGAAACGACCGCGAGCGCATCATGAGCGTAGCATGTAGTCATGTTGTTACATGACACGCATGTCAGGATTTTCATGTTAGGGCATGTCGCTTGTGTTCGCCATGTAGTAATGTCATACCATACCAGTTTTGCAACATGCCTTGTGAGCGAAACCACCGCAAGAGCTGCAGGACCATGAAGTCTAAATCATCACATTCATGACATACATGTCATGACTTTCATGTTTGGAATAGTCAAATATGTTCTTCATACAGTCACGTTAGGCCATACCAAGTTTGGTATCGAAACCAATATCGAAACAGCCAGGAGAGCTAAAGGTCGTAAGCGACTAGATAGATAGATAGATAGATAGATAGATAGATAGATAGATAGATAGATAGATAGATAGATAGATAGATAGATAGATAGATAGATAGATAGATAGATAGATAGATAGATAGATAGATAATTGATTGATTTGTGGGGTTTAACGTCCCAAAACCACCATTTGATTATGAGAGACGCCGTAGTGGAGGGCTCCGGAAATTTTGACCACCTGGGGTTCTTTAACGTGCACCCAAATCTGAGTACACGGGCCTCTAACATTTCCGCCTCCATCGGAAATGCAGCCGCCGCAGCCGGTAATCGAACCCGCGACCTGCGGGTCAGCAGCCGAGTACCTTAGCCACTAGACCACCGCGGCGGGGCTAGATAGATAGATAGATAGATAGATAGATAGATAGATAGATAGATAGATAGATAGATAGATAGATAGATAGATAGATAGATAGATAGATAGATAGATGTACTCTATCAGCGATCGAGCGTATTGTACAATTTGACCATTGATGCTCATAGTGCACTTATTCATAGGCTTCCGTGTAAAAGCTACCAGGGCGCCTTTCTCGGAACAAATTTCCAAGGCTCGATTTCGGAGGTAATTTAATGTTTCAGTGGCAGCTTTTTGAAGTCTCGCTTGAAACTGCAGGCGTGTGACAACTGATGCCCAAACGCAGATAGCATCTGCGTACATTGATATCTATAGCCTGACAGTGCTTGGCAAATTCTCAGTGAGAGCAATTGGCGTATTGAACAGCACAGGGCTGAGTACGCCACCCTGGGGGACGCCACAGTGTCTGTAATGTGGAGAGGTTTGACCGCCTTCAGTGCTCACAAAGAAAAATAGCATTGACAAATAACTACGTATCCAGCAATACATCGACCACCTTCTCCTATATCTTCAAGAGCGGTGAGAACTGCTTCTTGTGTAACGTTGTCATACGCCCTTTTGACGTCTTGGAACAAAAATGCACAAAAACGCTTACGGCCTTTCTCGTGTTGGGCGTAAGTGACCAGGTCGACTACGTTGTCAATCGATAATTCACCAAGCCGAAATTCTTCCTCGACATCTGGATAGATGTTGTTGCACTCAAAGTACCCCTCCGGGCATTCCAAGTTCATCCTCTTTATAACTTTGCCTACACGACTGGTAAATGCGATCGGGTGATAGGATGAGGGCTCCAACGGTGACTTGTCTGGCTTCAGAAGTGGAACTAGGCGACTTGTCTTCCAGCTTTTTGGGAGCGTCCCGTCTTGCCAGGATTTGTTGTACAACTCCAGGACCAGGATTCTCGCGCGTTCACCCGGATGACACAGGGCCCCATAAGAAATTCTATCGGGCCCTGGAGCCGGCATGCGTCCACACAAAGCTATGGCTCCTCTGAGTTCAACGATGGAAAAAGGCATATCCATGCAGGAATCCAGTGTTTGTGGCCAGTTGGTCGAGGGGAATAAGCTATTCGGCACTGCAAATGGCCCAGATATTCTGGTACAGGAGTCTTTTGCCAGCCAATGTCGGGTCGCTGTTCAGAAAGTGCGAGAGCCCGCGGTGGTCTAGTGGCTAAGGTACTCGGCTGCTGACCCGCAGGTCGTGGGATCGAATCCCTGCTGCGGCGGCTGCATTTCTGATGAAGGCGGAAACGTTGTAGGCCCGTGTGCTCAGATTTGGGTGCATGTTAAAGAACCCCCGGTGGTCAAAATTTGCGGAGCCCTCCACTACGGCGTCTCTCATAATCATGATGGTTCTGGGATATTAAACCCCACATATCAATCAAATATCAATCGAGAGCCCTGAATAGTAACCACTGAGTGGGTTTTGTGCGGAGACCTCGTAACGTCTTCCACAGTTGTAATAAAGGTTTTCGTGGGTCAAATGACTCACAAAAAGCAGTTCAACGTTGTGACTCGAGTTCATTTATCCGGCGCTGAATCTTTTTTTCTGTATGTCGAGCGATCCGTAAGTCTTCCATTGCCTCCGTGCGTCGGTATATTCGTTCAGCACGCCGTCGAATTGCTCGAAGTCGTTCAAACTCGATGTCAAATTCTGTTACTTTCAGAAAGCATGTGAGAGTACACGTAGTGTCGCGTATTGTGCTTTTAATTATCTCCTCTATGCCAAGGGATCTGTTTCCTTGACATTGCTCTTCCATGCGACACTAAAACTTCACAGGGACAAAAAAACACCACAGACGGGGCCAATAAACAAAGAAACTGGGACAAACGAGTCCTGTCCTGCGTACTATGCTTCTATCTGTGCCTTTGCGTTGCCCTTTCTATATAAATGATCTGCCAAATAACATATCTTCCTGCATGCGTATTTTCACAGATGATTGCATAATTTACCATGCTATATCATCCCCCGACGACCATTTAACTCTACAAAGCGACCTTCACCGTACTAATGACTGGTGTAACAAAAGGTTAATGTCCCTGAACACGGAAAAATGTAAATAATCTCCTTTACGCGCAAACAAAACGTTCGCACTTTCCACTACACTATCAATAATTCTGCACTATCACAGGCATCATCCTATAAGTATCTTGGTGTCCATTTCGCACCCAATCTCTCCTGGTCTCACCACATCACTACCATTAGCGCGAAAGCCTCCAAGTCCTTAGGATATCTATGCCGTAATTTACATAGCTGTCCCGCTCACGTCCGTCAACTAGCCTATCAAACCTTTGTCCGTCCCCAGCTTGAATTTGCCGCTCCTATCTGGTCCCCTTATCACAACTACTTATTTAATATGCTTGAAGCTATTCAGAATAGGGCGGCCCGTTTCATTTCACGCAATCATGACTATCATAGCAGCATAACGCAAATTAAAAACAATCTTTCTCTTCAACCCCTGAGCACTCGTCGCGACATTTCCCTTCTTTGCCTCTTTCACAAATACGTGTACACCAACAGACCCTTCCCACTCCACCTCAATGTTCCTTCCATTACTTCACGTAGGTTGCATAATCACTTCAGTTTCAAGCAATTATACGGGGCAACTGATTCATTCAACTCATCTGCTCTTCCTCGCGCCATACGTTTGTGGAATGGTCTTCCAGACAACATCGCATCTGTATCAGACAATAATTCTTTCCGTCAGTTGCTGCTTACTCTCTTCTCACAATTGACTTGCCACACTGTTCTGCACGTGTCGGATTTTGTGCCCGATTATGTTTGTTGCACACTTGAAATGTTTTCTGTATATGGGCATAGGTTCTGCGTTTTTTGGTGCTTTTTCTATTGTATGTTCTACAACCTATAAACAAATTACGGCACGTCGTTGAGGTAAAGCCAGCTGGCTATCTTTGGTTGATGTTTCCTTCATATGCTATAATGACTGTATTCGGTTCCCACAGTCGTGTGTGCACTATAAAGTCGCCTTTTCTTTTTTCTTGTTGTCGCCTGTTAACTTCAACTTATATTGCAATCCGCGTCATATTTTCATTGTGCTGATACGCTTTGTAACGCGTGAAATAAATTTGTGTGATCTGTAAAACTTCACCAATTACCCCCCTTACTCAATGCCCTGTAAAGGACCTGTAAGAAATTTTAAATAAATATATAATCACCTTAAAGCAAGACTTTACGCACGCGAAGTCTGGCACCTGTGGGAAGGATTGAATTCTCCTTCTTCGTACGGCACGTCATCAGTCTGTTTCAATATAAATCTTTTTCGTGCAATGTCACTGACGCTTGCCTGGAAATAAGCACTTGTTTTTGTTCCTACCTTTACCTGCATTTCATCCCCCCTCCCCCGGAATTGTGTAGTGGGTATGGTATCGACCACTGATCGTCAGATCGAATCCCTGCCATGGCAGGGGCATTCTCGATGGAAGTGAAAATTCTTGATGCCCGTGTTCTTGAATTTAGGTGCATGTCAAAGACTCCCAGTTGGTCTAAATTTATGGAGCCCGCCTTTACGGCATCTCTCGTTATCATATCGTGATTTTCGGACGTTGAATCCCAACAACCGTTATTATTTACGTGTGTCTCATTATTTTTTTCGCGTTGCACCCTCAATGGTTTTTTACGTAAGGATACAGTTCCTCAGCAAAGGCACCTCGCATCAATACCTCTTAAACTAAAGGTCTGTAAAAAGTTTCATTGGCGATAACAATCTCCATACGAAACTCTCAAGCCTCCTAGTGTGAAAAAAAAATTCAATTACTCATCGGAATCTCATGCCACTTGATTTCAGCTATTCAGAAAGAAGAACTTTAAGAACAGCTTACCGTGTTTAATCAACAGAACGCCTCTAATTTTGTCATAAATAATTTTTTCAATGCTAGGTAAAGAAACCTACTTGCTCATCACCAGCCTGCTCTCGGACGTGGACAAGAAGAGTCGAGCAAAGCAGAAACAGAACCGTGGCCAGTTGCATCTCGATACGAACGTCAAGACTACTCGTCCCGATGTGCCCACATATGAATCTATGACAGGTCGCTTGTCAGGTCCCCTCGACGCAGCTTTCTTTTTATTTTGTGATGCAGCTGGTAGAACTATTGAAATAGAAAAATCACTCAAGCAGTGAAGCTCATCACCCGCATCGACGATGACATGGAGCTTGTGTTAGAACTCATAATTTGTCCTTTTTTTCGACATTGGACATTTGAGTGACAGAGTTGTATTTAACCGCCACTTCGTTCTATTGTTATTTCTCATGATAGCGCACTGTCTGTTAACTGAAAATGAGGTTTAACCCATTTGAGTGAGGGACTCAAGGGCTTGCCACGCTCAGCATCGCTGCGACGAAGGGCAGAATTTGCTGACATGGGAGGGCGAACAGCCTGGCTTCTCACCGCCTTTGAACGGATAAAAGTTTAGTTTTATATATATAATTTAGGCTATCAAGTGACAAAAATGAAATTCGAAAGGCGCTGATCATCAGCTATAGCTGAAATATATACATTGTAGCCTACGCACTACTGTCGCTACGAGCTACTCTGCATGAAGGCCCCAACGTATACATGCCTGGCACTCACCATTTTCTGACTCGAATTATTTCGGCCCGTTATGTGTGGTGTTGTTAAAAAAAATGGAGGTATGTTGGTAAAGGGTAGCAGTGAAATCCTAATGACACGTAATGAGAACCAATGCGGTATTTTACAGTAATAATATCTGAAGTTTTACGTGCCGAAACCACAATATGAATATTGCAGATGCGCTATGGAGGGTTCCAGAAGTTTTTCACCATGTTCTGTTCTTCAGCGTGCGCTGATATCACAAAGTACACGAGACTCTACCATTTCGCCTGCATCGAAATGTGACCACCGTGGCCGGGATCGAGCCCTCGACCTTCGGGTCAGCAGCAGAGCAACGTCACCGCTACACAGCCGCGGGGGACAACCAAGGATAGTATAGGGGACGTTATTTAACGTTATCTTGCCAAGGATGGTATAGGCGACGTTATTTGCAACACAACTATAAGATGTACACGAGAAGTTAGGGTTCACGAAAGTACAACTTGCCGCTGCAGCAGAAACAGAGCCAGTAGACTTAGAATAATGCGTCCGATGCTCGACCGGTTGAGCTATACGGTGGTGGTCATCCTCTTTTATCAGCTATATCAGTCGTAAATTATTATCGGGTATCTGGTTATCCGGAGAACGTTGTGCAGGGTTCCGTAAGTTTGACCATTGAGGTTTTTTGACGCGTACAGCAATGTCCTACTGGCACCCTTGAGGTATCTATAAAATGAATAAATTTGCGTATAAATTTTACCTTCCCAGCCGCTAGCATTTCTCTCACACCTAAAGCCACTGCTGAGGCCCATAATCGTCGCGCACCATGTTCCTTTGGCCACGGCGGGTTTGAACAGTGAGCCTATGATAGTGAAATTAAATATAGAGTCCTCAAAGATGAATAATCAGTCAAAACCGAGAAAAAAGTCCGTCCTTAGCTCTTCAGGGCTTAAAGTTATGGCTCACCGGCTGGAGTGCACAATGTTTGAGTAAAGTACACTGCAAATGCGGTAGCTACAGCACATGTCTAGCTCTTAGTTTGATACCACTGCTTCGCACACGCACCAAGTATTCTTTTCGCACGAGTGCATATCCAAGTCAACCGAACTTTTCTAAACGTTTTTTCTAGAACCCCAAATAATACAAACGCGCAGCTCTTGTCGTTAGTGGTCATGCCTGTAAGTATTTATGCCGCCCACACGAGTGGGTGGAGGAGAGCCAAGTAAACTGCTGGTGACATTAAAATTTTTTTCTTCCTACTCCTCATTTCGAGACGTGCTCTCTGCTCACGTTGATGCTCGTAACAGTGAGGGTTATAGTAGCCCTTCCATCTGTTCCATCCTTCGGTCAATCTAACTAAATGACCATGACACTCCTGTGGTTGAGTGTGTAAGCATGTTTTCTTTCTCTCCTTCAATCGTCTTTTTTTTTCTCTTAAATACAATTTCTCACATTTAGTAGTTGCTTATCTTTCTGTTCTCCCCATACCCCTTCCTCAGCGCTTGATAGCACACCAGATATTTTCTTCCGGTTAACCTCCCTGCTTGTCTTTAACGTCTCTCTCTCTCTCTTTCTGTGCGACGTGGGTGTGTTTTATTGTGTGCCCCCGCGAGCTGCATAAATAAAAAAGGGGGGAGGGCTGAAAGTCCAGCGACACTCAGCAGGGATGGCACACGCTGAATCACTCGATAACGATAGTGCGATAATAGGATTTGTCTGGGAGCACACTTTTTGATCTGTTACAAAATAGCTGTTCACCAATAACATTGTTAGCGAGTAGTTTCGGAGAGTTCAAATCTTTCTCAGGGAGCTCCGAGAAGCCATCCTTACTCGAGCTGACAAGGAGACCGAGAAGTGTCTCTCGGATCATGTTCCACCACTGAAGTCTTGTACTAGGGACTTTTGTTTCTCATATTCGTTCAATGATGTTTTTCAAGTAATCAAACAATCAATCGATCATACGAACCCCATCCTGAAATGTTTTGCATATCACATGTGTGTATGTAGACGTTCAATATTCCAAAACATTGATGGATTTTAACTCTCCAAACCACTCCCCCACTCCTTCCCAACATCTACATTTAGCGCGTATCTATGGAGGCGCACATTTACAAACACATATACAAACGATGACTAGACCCTGGCCTTTTCCCCACTACCCAGAAATAAACTTACTCTGCGTCTTCCCTTGACACCACTGTGGTGAAGCTAACTCTCACATTCAGATTGACGGAGGAGTCTGAATTTTAAGTTCGTTTATCACACGACCGAGTTGATCACGGTGAGTCGACCCAATTAAAAATGATATCGTGATAGAATCTATGATCGAGCATTGCTGCCGATTATTGCAATAACCTTTTCTGCCTAAGGGCAGCGCTATTATTCATATTTTAGTAATACTATCTGGCACCTAACACCTTCAAACCTTGAGCTGGTGATGAGAGACGCGTTGTAACGGAGGGCTCCGGAAATTTTTATCACCTGCACTGACATCGCGCAGTACACAGGCCTATATCATACTGCCTCCTTAGAAATGCCACTCCACGGCTGGAATCAAACCCGCAAATCAAATGGAGAGCTGTAATGAAGCGGAGTTGTAATCTCAAGTCTATTGCTAATCAGCAGCTACTCTCAACGCTCCACACACACACACCTAGCCATTGTTAGATAGACTGGAGATGGCCCGGCATATCTAGGTGGTGTGGATTACGGTGTAGGTGTATTGCTAGCCTGACGTGCGCTCTAACCGCTACGTTTTTGCGGAGATGCTGCGTCAATGTTTTCGCCTGAACATTAGTCGAGCTAACGTTCTGTGTACTAAACTAAGTGCTGTAGGCGCTGCAGCTTTCTGTCGTTTTTATATCGCGAATCAATAGGATGATGATGATGCTTCCTGGTATCTTTTTGAAATTAGGCGATGACCTATAGCCTGTTTCTTACGGCATTCTGTCGCTTCATCTTAAGCTGTGAGCATTCTACCTATTTGTTTTTTTAACACGAAAGTGTTGTATGCTGGGGTCTACACGGCTCCACTGACGTTCTTTCGTCACGGAAGTGACGTTGAAAATATATACTAAATGATTGCAAAAAACGCTGAAGGAAAGCCTTTTCGCGCGGAATCAAACCAGCAACTTCTCATTTTCAGCCACTACGCCGCAGAACGTAGCTTGTCGGGTATACTAACGGCAAGCCATTTCTATACACCATAAACCGTTTGGCAGTCCTAAGACCCTCAAAACTTTAGCGCCTTTTTGTTACCAGTGGCGAGACGGCGTGACAGGCTCATGATGGGCTCTCTCTAAAGGTCGTCGTCTCCACGAAGCACCGCCTCCGCGGAGCGTCGTCTCTCCTGCGTGCGCGCTCATCAGACTCGTAATTCGGGAGAGGTCGAAGGACACTTCGCACGCTGCTAAGGCCGCGTTTACGAAAGAAGCGCGATGCTGACACACGACGCATGAAGAATCGTTACAGTTGTTAGCGCGTATGCTGTGTATCTTGTGCGGTCATTTTGTGCGTTTTTTTTTGCCTTTGAACCGCACGCTTCAAGTGTCGAGCTGTTACAGTTCTTAGTCAGCGGTCGCTCTGTGTATGCTAGTTTCGTGCGGGCTTGAGGTGTGCGCTACAAGTTTCTAGCTGTTTGCGCTCCTAGTCTGACTTTGCAACTTGTTGCCTTTGCTGGAAGAATGCACAATAGACGCTAAACTACATCCGTAAAAACACGCCTCACACATGTGTTATAGCGATTCCTATATAGTGCGATCATCCACGTTTCTTTCTTACTTCATATAAGCACTTATTTCGCACTTATTTCTACAAGGCACTCCTACCATAGCCTCTGTTTCTGTCTGTGTTTCTTTTCTCTTAGTTTTTTTTTTCGAGTATTTTCAACTTCTCCTATCCACACACTGTAAATACCACATCTTGTGAAGCATGGGTTCCCTCCGTTGTTCTTACAAGGTGAATGTCCTGGCATTTCACTGCTCCACTACGATGTGCTGATACCAACTGTTTTCTTTTCGAAAATTTTTCTTGTTTCAAATATCAGCGCCAGTACATTGTTGTCCACAGGCGACCATTGAGGCTTCAATAAGAAAGCACTTTACCCGATGTTCCCTACAGATATTGCCTGCCTTCTTCAGAACGACTTTCAGGCCTGTGAGCTTAATTATGCCAAAGTCTTAAAGATACTGGAATTGAAAGTGTGCGAGTCCTTCGGTTATATAGCAGTTGCAGCATGGCAACGGTCGGGAAAACAACATGGACCGACAATAGCGCTGAAATGGCACTCTTTTCTGTCCCTTTCGTTTCCTTCTAACATTGATACGCTCTAACTACAATATATCTATGATAAACCAACTTGCTCAAATGAAGCTCTTAATGCTGCGCAGTCCTTCTGGCTTAGATCATTCCCTAAATCTTGGTTGGGTTACTACAACTCTCGCTTTCCTTGTATAGTTGAGTTTGCATTCCAATACTGTATTAACTAGAATGCGTTCATGTTTTCGTTTCTTTTATTTTCTGCTGATTATACCACATATTTGCATACAGTTCATCGGTGTAAAACGTTAGTATAGCCTGACGTGTCGCCCATACGTAAGTCCTCCTTTTCTATATACTTCATGCATGCGCGTGGTCAACACTTATTATGCAGTGTAATCATGATTCAAGAAATATCAAAGCTAATATCAACACCTATTTGATCCCCACTTTCATTTCGGTGCCCGTGGAGGAGATTACAAACAAAATGAAGAAAAATGAACCTAACAGTTAAAGTCGAAAGTTGGGCTAGTGGTCGGGACATGTACGTCTTTTTTTCGCTCCTGTTTTTATTTTTGCTCGTAGTGTGTGTTCAAGTTAGTATCGAGAAGATCAAACGAATCAAGTAATGCACATATATAATGGGATTTAATTCGGCGGATATCGTCTATTTTCTTTTCTAACTAAACTTAATATATAATGGAATCAGTCACATATCACAATCAGTTTTCGTTCACTACGACGCCCGGAAACCGAGCACAATGTGCAGCGCGAAAATAAGAGTAGTAATAAGAGTATAATACGTGACCTTCGCATCACTCGCAAGTGTTATGAACCGATAAATCCGTAGGAAACGAGAAATTCTACGTGTGATACGTTTTGACCTTGTCCCACAAAAGCAAGCCACGAGCAGACTGTCATACATTTTGACGTGGCAAATAATAACAGTGTCGCATCAGCACCGACACCACTCTCGCTGTAATCAAGAACATTGGATCGATCAAATGAAACGATTGGTTGTATGAAAGTGGCACGGCTTGCATTGACAGTTTGTGACTCATGTGGTCATTGATGTTTATGTGAGGTGAACCTCTACGTATTTAGTTATTACTTTAGGTATTACCTGATACCTCTAGGTATTATTTATTATTGTCGTCTTTCAAAAGCTTTGCCAAATCGATTTTCACACTGTCCTGATGAGACAAAGAGTTAGAAACATGGGAGCAGAGTTGCCAAGCAGGCTTTTATTACTTGTAATTAAGTTTTATTTGTCGATTGCTGATGTGACACGTGCACTGTGTTATCGCATATAATTTTGCTTGAGAATTTCACTCATTGTGTACTATGAAAGGGGCACACCACACAGGTGAACCAAGCAAGTTAAGTCCACGAAACAACTGAGAACTTGGTATGCTTTTATTGATGGTTTTCCATGCTGCCTAAGAGTGGCGCGAGCTAACTCTCTCAGGTTACATGCACAGAAGTATCCCAGATCATGGACTGAAAAATGACCGCCAAAGAAAATAAAATGGTGGTTGTGGGCTCGGTTCCACCTGGGGCAAGTTGATCTTAACGCGACAGCATTAAAATGTTCATTTTGCAGAATTTCCGGTGCTGGCGGTGGCATCTTTGGTTGTGAGCGAAAAAAGCAGCCTTGGCCGGGAGCAAAAACTTTAAATAGATGCAATAAATATAGGAGCCAGAAAGTGTGTGCACTTTGCCTTTCCTTGCGGCACACTTGAAGCCTACACCGAGAAGCGAAGGTATACGCTTTTGGTTAGGAATGAAGTAGTGTGTGTGTACACGCGTGCATGCGCGTGTTTTTGTGTGAGCGTTTTGCGCCAATGTATGTGCGTGTGTGTGTGCGAATATCGCAATCAAGTTGAAGTTCTAAAAACCTAATGTTCTCCCAATTTTCGTCCGCTTTTACTTTGTCCACAATTAGCAAATGAACAAACCGTGAAAAGCAGAATTGTTTCAATCTGAGTGCATGAAAAAGTGCTCATAGTACTAAAAATCAAGCTTAGAATAACATAGACATTTATAAGCTAGTTGATTCGTATTCATTCTAGAAAACTTGGAATGCAAATAAGAGCACAAAAAACGAAGTCATGACACCCGAAGGGCCCTCTTTGCACGCCCAGTTTTAAGTTACTTACCAACTAGTTCAGCTATTTGTTATCATATGCATCAGATGAGCACTCGTTTTTTGCCTCTTAATGTTTGCCAAGTATGTCTATTTGCTTTTCTTCTAGGTCACACTAACTGTCTCGGAAACTGGGAAACATAAAAATGGTCTACAAGAGCTTAAAAGTTCCCATGTTCAAAAAGCGCTCCAAATGGTAAATGGCGCGCTACCATCTTCGCTGAGTGCTCGTGTACTTGTAACACGTTATTCTCTCTCGGTGTTCCCCATCTTTTTGGCACAATTTATGACCGAACAGCGTGTTCGAGCGATGAAGTGAGGAAATATGCTCTCGTTTGGTTTATATATGAAGAACGCCGCACTTGAAAGGTACATCCTGCCCTGCTCTGCCATGGAGTCGAACGCTCGTTCTGCTTGTGCTCGCCAGGCTATCGTGCGCGATTGGTGTCACTTCTTCCCGTGCGCTTTCGACTGCGTAAGCGGATACAGTCACGTGTAGTCGAAAATCGATTGATTGATTTATTAACTGAGTGATTGATTGATATGTGTGGTGTAACGTCCCGAAACCCCCATATGATTATGAGAGATGCGTAGGGGAGGGCTCTGGAAATTTCGACCACCTGGGGTTCTTTAACGTGAGCGCAAATCTGAGCACACGGGCCTACAACATTTCTACCTCCATCGGAAATGCAGCAGCCGCAGCCGGGATTTGATCCCACAACCTGCGGGTCAGCAGCAGAGTACCTTAGCCACTAGACCACCGCGGCAGGGCATGTAGTCGAAAATCGCGAAATATTTGTCGGTTACTAACTTAGTATTGGCATTGTCTACGTGTTTTATGAAGCAATGAGTGCTGAAGAGGAGATCAATAGCGTCTGTAGGAAGGGTTGCGAAGGCGAAAAAAGAACGACTCTCTGGTCTTGGAACTCGAAGTATAGTTTACGAGCCTATTAACCGCGACAGCTCACATAGTACCAGGGGTTCCAGATGACGATATTTTGAAGTAAATGCATGGCACCAAGAGCAAACCGCAGTCGAAAATTGACGGGGTGGGAACGTTGGAGATGGTGGTGACACCATAATCCGGTGGCCATGCCTAGTCATTATGCTTCAGTTCACCGTTTAACGAAAAAGACTAGCTTTTGAAGGGGCGCATGTTTTCGATGAAAGCTGTGATGAGTTCGTACGCAACTTTGGGACTATCGAAAGGCAATAGATGGCCACCGTTTTGCACCACCATGAAGTAGAGATTTTTGACGGTCTTCTTGTAGCCATACAGCTGGCGCCCATCGGAGCTACGCCAAATAGTCCGCGGCTCGTGGTTCCAACGGCCGGCGTGAGACCAGTCCACTTCCGACAAAACGTTCTCGGTCTGGGTGGTGGACATTTCCATGTCAAGGTTACCGCTGTACAGGAGCACCTTATAGCCATTCTCGACGACTACGGCGAACTGCTTCTTGGCCGAATTCAGCAGGCCTTCGTAGAAGTGTGAAGCTACGGTGGTACGCGACATGTGGAACGTTTGAATTCCCACGTGCAGCGTGCGCCGCAGTTCCGGTCTCTGCACAAAAGTCATGTACACTAAGTTGTCTTTCGGCGCACTGTCTTGAAGCAAGTTTTAATAGTAGTGCATACCAGTGACGTTCTTGCAGTGTGTACTCTCGTGTAGGACGCCGAAGAACAGCCTGACCATCAGCACCACAACATCTCGGAACAGATGCAGTCGGCCGCCTGGTCGTAGACGCGCATTATGTAGTGGGCGGAGATGCAGTCTATGAGTCCAAAGCCGTAGAGGAGTTCGCCGAAACCCAACATGTTTATGGGGTCTGTGAAGCCGCTGCCTATGGCGATTCCTCAGATGTTAATCTTGACCCGCATCGTGGCGGCGTTCTGGTGCAGCACTGTGCCGATCATCGATACGTACTTGCCTACGCAGGATAGGCTATGCTTGAAATGCCGAGTAGGACAAGGGTAATAACGAATGAAATGTGCTTCGCACTGCATACACACCGCATTGCTCTTTGAACAACAATCCCTAATGCTTTACATATTTAGCCGGCTGATAACGTAGCACTTTTGAAAGAGAAAGATGTCATAATCTGTAAAAAATGGACTTGTGGCATAAAGTAACGACCTTCACGTACGCTCTTTTTTTAAGAAAAACCTGCATTGTATGCATACATGGCATTAGTGCACCATTTGGGTGCACGGTAAAGAACCCCAGGTGGTCAAAATTTCCGGAGCCCTCCACTACGGCGTCTCTCGTAATCAAATAGTGGTTTTGGGACGTTCAACCCCACAAATCAATCAATCAGCATTAGTGCACCAATAGGCGCACGCGCAGGAGAGGCATCCTAACCCTCCCCCTCCATTTATATAAGCAGAGAGGGAGGTGAAATCCCTGTCTCGTCATTGCCTATACTGCAAGCTTATGGCCATGCAAGATTCTGGCGATAATGGTGGCCGGGCTTTCCTAATGTTACATCCTAAGAACTGTTTACCTAACGCCTTCACACCCAGCAAAGCCAGAGACCAAAGACAGGCCATTGTAAGAAAAAGCGTCGTCAGCTTCTTTACTCACGGACTTGACCAGGTGGGGGGGGGGGCTAAGTGAAAAAGGTGTTTGTGGTAAAACTTGAATTCACTTCCCCCACTGAGAATTTCGAGCACGCTTATGGGTTCACCTTGTATTTCTGCCCGTACATTTCTGTGAAGAACTACATTGGCATAAATTTCAAATGTAGGCGTGTATCTAAACAAGTGTGACATTTATGTATAAAGAAAGTTGCATATTATACATTTTATGAGTCAGTTTTATTTACCACGTTTCTTTTAAACGTGGGTATTCTTATATATCCTCTACTGCAGTCCTGACATCATGAAGCACATGTGAGACAAAAAATATAGACAGAGAAAATTAAAACCCTGTGACCGCATGTGTTCAGGCAAAGACAAAGCGGCACGTACCAGCGTTAGACTCTCCGGTGACGTAGAACTCGTTTTGGGCCAGCTCTCCGAACTGCGTGAAAAACTGCTGGAGGAAATTGAGCATGTCGTGACCCACGTCGTTCATGCCGCGTGCGTAGCCGCTTTCGCTCTCGGTGAAGCTGTACCCGGCGCCAACAGGGTGGTCAACGTAAAGCATCGACAAGCGGTGAGCCCACGTTCAGCCACGGTACTTGATCTCCTTGCCGTCTTTCTACAAGCGGTACGGACCATATTCGAAAAAGAATCCCTTAAGCGAGGACGAGCCTGGTCAACCTTGTAGCCACAGCAGCACAGGAGCATTATCAGGAGTAGTCTACGTACGTGAATGTATAAGAGTCAGAAGTGACAAAGATGATAATTACAACACTTAAATATTATCTCTGTAGCCACCACAATGCCTGTAGCTGAGACATTCAGTGTAAATTGACCATTTTATCAATAAATGACCACCAGAATTTCTCGGAAATATCAATGCATGCTACCTGTCACAGCTTTCCTACACTTCGAATGCAACTTGGTGGTAAAATATCCTTTTTTGTATGTGAAATGTAGTTATTTGCGTAGTTCAAGGCTGTCACCTACGAACTGCCAACACGATTGTTTGTTTCTTGGAGAGCCTAGTGGAGAGCCTATTGTCCCGTTTCTCATGACAAACTCGATACAATGAGCTCGTTGAGTCGACTAGCCAAGCAGCAGCTCAGATACATCGTCTTTGTCCTCTTTCAGTCATGGATCTCACCCAAGCAAACCATGTGGCAATAGTCCCCCCCCCCCCCTTTGAAAGCATTGACTCGATGCTCATAAGGAAAAAAAATGAAGGCATACACACGCATATATAAAGAATCAAAAGAGAGAGAGTGCCAGTACTCGCCGCGCAAATGAGGAAGTTTCGCCAACGCTTACGCCAAGCGCGAAAAGACAAGGCAAAAAAACACAGGAGGACACAAACAGCAGCAGCAACGCAATGTCACGGAATGTCATAAAACGTGAAACCTCAAGGGCTACTGTGTGAAGTGGGGCTTCAACCGAACGACATGCACGGTTTTGGGCCGTAGCTGTCGACGAGATGACGCTGCACCGCCCGGAAATACCTCGTAGGTAACATCTCTGGCACGTCTAAGAACCTTGTACGGTCCAAAATAACTGCTTATGATTTTTTCGGATAAGCCTGGTTGCCGAACAGGGATCTACACCCACACTCGATCCCCAGGGTTGTAGGTGACGTTTCGATGGCGGAGGTTGTAACGTCATGCGTCTGCATCTTGTTGGCGACTGGTGTTTATGTGAGCAAGTCGACGAGCTTCTTCAGCGTATTGAATGTATTGCTGAGCGTCTGGAGAAAGTTCATTGCTTTAGTCGCACGGAAGCATAGCATCGAGAGTGGTTCGCACGTTGCATCCGTAAACAAGTCGGAAAAGTGGAAATCGCATTGTTTCTTGCGTTGCCGTATTGTATGCAAACGTGATGTAAGTAAGAATCTCGTCCCAGGTTTTGTGTTGTACGTCTGTGTACATTGACAGCATGCCCGCTATGGTCTTGTTAACCTTCTGTGTCAGTCCATTGAATTTTGGTTGATAAGCCGTCAATTTTCGATGACTTGTGCACCTCAATTTGAAAATGTCCTCCATCTTTCGTGCTGTGAACGACGTCCCTCTGTCCGTAATCACGCATGACGGGCCACCATGTCGTAGGACGATTAGGTGCACGAAGAACTGCGCGACTTCAGAGGCCGTGTCATGGGGTAACGCTTTTGTTTCAGCATTACGAGTAAGATATTCTGTCGCAACTATAATCCATTTCTTTCCAGACGACGATAACGGGAAGGGCCCGAGAAGGTCCATTCCCACAAAGTCAAACGGGGTCCATAATGGTGCGATTTCCAGGAGCAGGCCTGTGGGTTTCACAGGCGGAGTCTTGCGGCGCTGGCACTCACGGCAGCCTTTCACATATCGATGTACACTAGTTGATAGTCGCGGCCAGTAATACTTTTGGCGTACTCTGGCGAAAGTTTGCGAATAGCCGAAATGTCCTGACGTGGGCTCGTCGTGGCACGCAAGCAGGATCTCATCATGCATGTCGGTAGGAACAACGAGTAGGAAAGCTTTGTCGCTACCACGGGCGTTTTTTCTGTACAGAATGCCTCTTCTTAGACAAAAAGAGAACAGTTCACAAGCAATGTATAGAGGGACCTGAGAGTTCCGGCCTTCCAGAGAATGAATGCCTGGGAGTAATTCGTCGTCTGCCCACTGTTTTGACATAAGTTCAGAATAGCTCACTGCTCCGAGAAAGGCATCTTCATCTTCGGAGCCCATGACAGCGTGCGCCTGGCGCGTCGGCATCTTCGTGTTTGCGCCCTGACCTGTACACAATCTTAATATCAAACTCCTGCAAACGCAAACTCCACTGAGCGAGACGGCCAGATAGATCTCTGAGACTTGCCAGCCAGCAGAGCGAGTGGTAGTCAGTCAGCACTTTGAAGGGACGACCATAGAGGTAAGGCCGAAATTCGGTCGTCGCCCACACGACTGCGAGACATTCTTTTTCTGATGTAGAATAGTTGGTCTCGGTTCGAGAAAGAGAACGACTGGCGTAAACTGTCACATGCTCGACGCCGCCGTGTCGTTGTACAAGGACAGCGCCAAGTCTGACGTTGCTGGCATCTGTATGAATTTCTGTAGCAGCGTCCTTATCAAAATGGGCAAGAACAGAAGCTGTTTGCATTCTCTGTCGTATCTCTGTGAACGCAGTATCATGTTCTGCGCTCCAACTGAAGGGCACGTCATCTCGGGTGAGTCGCGTAAGAGGTTCAGCTATCTTCGAGAAGTTGACGATAAATCGGCAATAATACGCGCACAAGCTGAGGAAACGGCGTACTGCTCTTTTATCTGATGGAACAGGGAAGGCGGCGACAGCAGCAGTTTTGTCTGGATCCGGTCGCACTCCTCCACACTAATGACATGTCCCAGAAATTTCAGCTCATCATATCCGAAATGGCATTTTTGGGGTTTTAGCGTGAGTTCAGCGGTGCGAATGGCTTCCAAAAACTTTCTCAGACGCTTCAGATGTTCTTCGAAGCTCTCGGAAAAGATTACCACATCTTCGAGGTAGACAAGGCCGCTTTGCTATTTCAAGCCAGCGATAACTATGTCCATAATCCTCTGAAAAGTGGCTGGGGCAGAACAGAGGCCGTCTGGAGTCACAAACATGGTTTTTTCTCGGTCACGTTCATCCACTTCGATTTGCCAAGCCACTGTTTAGATCGATGGAATAAAAGTACTTCGCGTGTCCTAGCCTGTCGAGCGAGTCATCGACCCGTGGAAGCGGGTAGACGTCCTTTTTCGTGACGCTATTAAGCTTCCTTTAGTCAATACATAATCGCCGTGTTCGGTCTTTTTTTCACTAGAACGATTGGCGAGGACCAAGGGCTATTGGATGGTTGAATAATCCCGTCATCGAAGATCTCTTTTACTTAGGTCTGAATATCTTCGCGTTCTTTGGCAGAAACGCGATAAGGCTGCTGCCGGATGGAGCGGACGTCATCGTCACTAATAATTCAGTGCTTCATGAGGTGTGTTTGACGGACTTTGGAAGAAGAGGCGAAGCAAAATCGAAAATCTCTTAAAAGGTCATGAAGTGCAGCCTTCCTCTCGTTTGACAGAGTCAAATTAATGTCAATATGGTCTAGAAATTCCTCATCCTCATGCGTTTCGTTGGACGTGAAGCACTCCGTGACGTCGGCAACAGGGTCTCCATAGGCTATGGTGATTCCGCGGAAAAGATGCCGGCGTTCGTAGTAGAAGTTCGTAACTAGTATCTGTGACTGTCCGTTACGAACACGCACAACACTTCGGGCGGCGCATACACCTTTGAGCAGCAGAAGTGATAGGTCGCTTTCAGCCACCCCGCCACCGTCTCGGAGGTCCTCACAAGTGATTTCTATGGGAAGAGTCGCTCAAGGTGGCAGCGTCACACTGTCGTCAGCAACACGCTGCGCAGAACTACGGCAGTTATCAGAGTCTCGATGTGTTGCGCCTTGAGTCGAGAAGGTCACGATGCGCTCACGGAGATTTATGATGGCACCGTATTCCTGGAGAAAGTCCATACCGATAATCAGCTGACGTGGACAGTCATGAAGAACGAGGCAGTTGAGCACCAACGTTGATGCACGAACTTTCACTCTTGCGGTGCAGCGACCCAGCGGTGTTAAAACGTTTCCTCCAGCTGTTCGAATTCACGTTCCATTTCACGGTGTAATCACTTTCCTGGGATCTTTCGCTAGCCTCTCGCTGATAATCGAATAGTCTGAAACAGTGTCTACCAATGCATTGACCTGAAAACCGTCATCAGCACAGGTATGTCGAATGACACGCGGCCACTGGGTTCAGATGTAAATTTCAGTGTTTCTTCGGTACTGCGATTTTTCTCTGATGAACTGCCTTCCGCGTTGCGTGCAAGCGTGGATGGGTGGTCTTCCGCACTTTGAGTCGCAGCGACTTTGCCCCCGAAGGCCGCTGCCTTCAGTTTTCCCGACGAAGGCTCGGGGAGCGTTCCCGTGCCGTCCCCTCGAAACGTGGCCCAGTGGCTGCGGGCCTCCTCGGAGATGGTGACCGTCATTGGCGTCGTGTAAAGGGTGCACGCTGTTGCGCGAGATACTCTTCGATATCCTTTGGCCTTTGACCAATTTGGGAACAAGGAGAATTGACGGAAAATCCGCGCAGTCCAAGTTGCCGGTATGGGCATTCGCGGTAAATGTAACCAGCCTCACCGCAATGATAGCAGAGGGGTCGTCTGTCCGGCGTACGCCAGAGATCAGACTTGCGCGCCGGTGCACGGCGACCAGTGATGCCCAAACCAGCGTGCGCTGACTGAATCGCGACTGACGGCATCATTGTCGGGATCGGGACGTGCAGCACTGTCTAGATTGGGACGTGTGGCACTGTCTGGATCGGGACGTGTGGCATTGTCTGGGTCGGGACTCCTTGACCAGAAAGAGGCGTGGCAGATCGCAAGGCTTCCGCGTACGTACGACGGTGACTGTCAGTAGATACAGGAGCCGTTTCCGGATCAACTGACATCGGCGGAAAAAGATGGACGTGCAGCACCTGCTGGACCTCGTCACGGATGGCAGTGGTGATAGAACCGACATCGCTTTGCCATGTCCAGTACATCTTTTCCATTTCTTCCCGGACGACAGAGCATCTGACCTGACAAATCCAATCGGGGCTCTTGCTCCCAGGGGTGGCGAAAATTTCGGGAGTTGAGGAGCAGCATTCACTTGACGGTCAAACAGGGCAGACTGTTGTTGCAGTACTTGCTCCATTGTTGCCGCTTCAGTAAGAGACTCAGCAACACTCCTGGGGGACTACGCACCAAACCAGCAAAAAGTTGTTTCTTCACACCACGCATGAGGTGATGCAACTTTTTTTCTTCTGCCATAGCAGGATCCGCTCGCTTGAAAAGCCATGTCATGTCCTCGACGTACATCGAGACGGTCTCGTTGGACGTTTGCATGCGCAATAGTAGTGCACGCTCCACCCGTTCGCGGTGGTCGGCACTCCTGTAGGTCTCCAGAAGGCGACGCTGGAACTCGCGTCAAGATGTCAGAATATCATCCCTGTTCAAAAACCACGTCTTGGCACCGTCCTTTAGGCAAACGTACACGTCCCGGAGCTTCGCGGTATCATCCCAGCAATTGATCAGTGAGACACGTTCAAACTCACTCAGACAGCCGTCAACATCTTCATGCTGCTCTCCGTGAAAGGGGCTAGGCATGAGCGGGTTCTGGACGGTGCAGTGAATCGGCGTGGAGGGTGTCTGAGCTTGCACGGGATCTTGTGCCGAAGTCATAGTCGCTGCGTCTGTGGTTGGTGTCTCAGGCGGTAGGCCTCGTTGGCGGCGGCTTACTCTGTGAACAGGAGTGTGCATGGGTGCAGGGCTTGTGTTCCGGCTGCTGCGCCGGGTCTTGGGCATCGGGTGGATCATGAGACGTTGTACCAAGCAACTCCACCGGTCTTGTCACATTTCTCACGACAAACTTGATACAATGGGCTTGTTGAGTCGACTAGCCAAGTAGCAGCTCAGATAGATCGTCTTTGTCCTCTTTCGCTTATGAATTTCACCTAAGCAAACCATGTGGCAGTATTGACTCATGTCATCTTCTACCATCTCACGTCGTTGCTATATGCGTGATGCAGGCTGCGCATGTACAGTATAGGCATGCATAGCATATCCATGCATAATATGGCATGTCAAGGAGACGGAAAAGGCTGGTGGTGAAAGACTGATGTGATAAGATGGAAAGAGGGGGGGGAAAGGGTACATCGCAGCATAGCCATTTATAGTGTCACACAGCCACAGTGATGTATCCAAGAAGTAGCACACTGAGCCTGTGCCCCCCATCTCTCCCGAATTTTTTTTTCTTCCTGGTGATACAGAAAACGAAATGACACTCGACCGCACTGACCTGCCAAGAATTCATGTCGGTTTAGGGACGTGTCCCGACGGAACAATTTTTTTGCCTATGCCACTGCTCAGGCAAGATCATGTATACCATAGCCATGTGTATTCAGCCCATGCAGGCATAACTATGGAGCCGAAGGGGGTGAGGGAGAAAAAAAGAATGTGAGGGTAAAAAGGATATGAGAAACGGAGGCCATGGCATCGCTCCACAAATGGACGTTCGGAACTTTAGCGCTCACTTGACCGTGAGCACCAGCATCACCGTAGAATATATGAAACACTGCTCCACACTGCCTACAGGTCTGAGTGCTACTGTATAACGTTTTTTATTGGCCAGTAGATTTACGCACTTTTTTATGATATGTCTTTGGAAAGTTTCGCACATGTATGATTGCTTGAAATGAATTTGTTATAATTTTACACTGTAATTGAATTTCAAAGATGGTAGTGGGGTTACTTTTCATGCGACTACAAGAAAATAGCCATCTGTACGATAGGGTACTAAGGTGCTCTTGAACCTTCTGAAAACACGAAGTCAACCTTGCGGCAACAGAAAATATTTTTCAGCATATATAAGCATATAATAGCTCTGAAACGACACTGAAAAATACCCATGCTTGGACAGTACGATTTGCTTACCATTGAAGGTACGAACCAGAAGAACAGGTTACTGTTGAACTCTGGGTTAACAGTGATGTATCCGGCATAGCTGGTGACTTATTTGTCTGCTCCGATGCGTCCCACCTGGTGAGCGACTTCGCATGATCGAGGTCGCCTGCCCTAATGAACGGCATCAGATACAGCGTTTTCTCTGCAGTGGAAGCGGGATGAAGATCCTGAAAGTGGTTGTGATGCATTGCTTTGTAGTTCAATATGCGTCTCAAGGAGATTCATCGCTGAAAGTAACATGTTAGTCGAATTTTCTTTACATAAAACCTATATAAAACATAAAACATATGTCAAGATATACTATGAATTCATGCAGCGTATAGGTATCAAATTAGGCTATATTGTATATATAAAGGGGTGTAATATACCATTGACTAAGGTTATTTTGCCCAGAAATTTCACCTCGACTGGCATCAGAAAGCTGTTATGGGTATTGTTCTACCACAAGAGCTTAATCAATTGAACTACACTCATTTAAGGTTAGCAGATTTGTTCATTTACATGTCCCAGTAGAGACCTTAAGCAAAGAAACTGTACTCTGTGTTTGGCTTGCTTTATTCAATACAGTTTCACTGCTTCTCTTCAGATATAGGAATAATGCAGTTCCCTCTATTAAGTTTGACCCATTCACTGTCGATGGATGCTGCAAACTTCCCGACACAGGTAGGCTTGAATAATGTCAAGTGATTGAAATGTAATCTTTTTTTTTCTCACAACGAGAAGTAACGGTACATGACGCTTACTACTGACACTTTTCGTGTTTACTGCTAATGCTTGGCGAATGGCAATGATAGGCACATAGTTAAGTTTCCGAAGTACAGCTGTTTCTATGGCCAGTATTACTACTTATCACTCGAACGATTTGTTTGTTCGTTTATAGGCGAAGCGTCTCAAGGCCACACCAAACCATCGTCGTCGAAGCTCCCTGCGCCGTGCAAGCGCGCCGAGCAAAATAACAGGTGTGCGTTCCCGGCGTATAGTGGGAGTGCAGGCGCGGTGGCAGATGGCTCGATCTGCACCGCGCCCGCCACACACTCACCCTACCGCCTCCATGAAAGCCAGCAGCTAGGTCAGGCTGACGCGTTTGCGTCCAATTTCTAAGAAGCTTCACTCATTGGTTGTATTCGTACACAGAACTGCCACTAGCTTTTCTTTAAACTGATTCTTTAGTTAGCTTCACTTTGTTAAGCTGTTCCTCACTCTCTGTGTCCACAGCTCTATTGAAAAAACAAGAGCACTAGTCGCTTATTCTTATATGTTAGCTTTACTTTTACTGGTGCTGTGTCGCAAATTTTACCTACAACGCTGGATTCAGTCACGTCTGGTGTCATAGAAACTTTTGTCGAGGACCTGCAAATGTGAACGTTATAGGATCACATTTAACTATTGTTGAATAGGTTCTATAGATGTTTTTGGGCTAAAACATAAAACTGCCAAGGCCCGAATCAAGCAGCGATGCTTTGCTTTGAATGCTAAGCTGGTCGTAGGCGTGCGCAGCCTATGATCGTGGTCTCCTAGCTGTAATCGAGTTCATGGCAATGAACCTCAACCTAATTAGAAAATAGTAATTCATTCATTCATTCATTTTTCAAAAGCCCGGTGAAAAGTTCTGTGGCGTTAGAAATGGTGTTCTTTTATTGCTCACAAGCCAGGCTTAGAAGACGAACAGATGGAACTCGAAGAGACGCTGGTACAGGAAGTAGCAAAAAAAAATGAATGGAAAGTCAGAGGCAGAAAACGACGAATCACTGCAAGAGCTAAGAACATCGGTATTATAACGCAAGACTAATTGTTGTCCTATATTATACGTGTAATAGAATTAGAGGTACAAATTCAATTCACGTGAGAACTGTTGGGATCACGCACATCAGTACCCTTATACGATTTGACGCTGTCCATGTTTTTTCCCTTGGCTGGGTTAATCGATCACTTGCACTGAGCTTTGGGCTTGATACATACCGAGCGCTTGCAGCTCTAAGAAACTATGACCAAAGAAGACACAAACGACACGCACTTGTGCTGCTTCCAACTAATATTTATTGAGAGGCATGTTTGGTTCTTCATTGGTTCTAAATTCTTTGCACTGCAAGTACTCTGTATATATTAAGACGCGTACCAACAAGCCGATCAACTAATTCTTCTTGAACAAACCTTCTAGTCCCAGCTGCAAAAAAGGTCTTCTGAGAATGCGCTCAAAACAACGCATTATGAAGGCTTAGCTGCGCAGTAAAATAGCATACAGACAACAACCCAGAACAACAAACAAGTACTCTCATTCATACTTGCGTTTTCGGTCTTCATGCCAGCATGGTACCCATTAGATGTCCTTGTCATACTACACAAAATGACTAATAGCAAAATTTCGGGAAGTGCTTTCTTATTAGTGAGGTTCTTTTTTTATTCCTTTGCACAAAGGCACAGAAGATAGTCTCACAGCTTTATAAATTAGAACTTTCGGACAATGATGTCAGTGACAGTATAGGGTACATGATTAGAGCATTTGTAATCTAAATGTTAAGAAAGAAAAGTTGATAAAAAGAAAACTTTCCGCCGGCATGCAGTGACTGCACGTGGCAACTTTGAATAACACCTTTGATGCTCTAGCTACCAATCAGCTACCAATAATTAAGATTACCAATCAAAAACATGTGCGCGGACAAAGACGTACGTGTCACAGAGATAAGGCAAACGCCCCTACACTGAGCACTGATCCAATTAAGCGTCGCGAAGTGGAGAATGGAGCAGAAAGATTTGTGCTGCTTAAATGGCCCCTCAACATCGTGCAAGAAATGTCAAGTGCATGCGGAGATCCAGACAAGATCATCTACGTCACGGTATAAAAAGGCGCATATGCGGCTCAAATAAGAAAAACTTCTTGGCATGTGTACTTTGTGAAGAAGCTCGCACGTAGCAACTTCAGGATGATGTTCTCCCAGTTCCAGCTAGCGAGGTATGATGGGGTGCTTGAAGCGACACGCAAATGCGTCATATAGCGTAACACAATTCAGAAACACTATACGTCTGTGGACTCAGCTTTTGGCCATGAATTTCAGCGGCGAGTACCAACACTTGGCAAAGCAAACAGTAATCGCACACTTCGAAACCGTTGGTGACGAAGCATTTCCTACTGTCACTACGATTTCCGCAGCCACTGAATGTGACACTCCAGTGGCCAGTACCATTGATGTGAATTCATAGCTCTCCTCCGCGCAGGAGGAGCAGATTCGCATGACATTACACACGTTTAGTGGCCGTTTTGCGTCGACTTCAAAAATCAAGCAGACTCCAACCATGAAGCACTGCATTATAATAGACCTATACCGAACGGCCAGTCCGACAGCATGACTACCGAGTGTCGCAAAAAGAAGAAGAGGCAATACGTTCGCGGGTCTACCAGATGCTCGACGACAACGTCATCCAACCCTCTAACAGACGATCGGCATCGCCCATCGCACACCTTAACAAAAAGAACGGTAGTCTTCGATTTTGCGTGGATTACCAGAAACTCAAAGAAGTGACGAGAAAGACGTCTACTCTCTCCCAAGCATAGACGACTGACTGCACGGACTTCAACATGCCCGGTATTTCTCATCAAAGGATTTGCGATGCGGCTACTGGCTGACTGAAGTCGATGAACGGTACAGGAAAAAACAGCATTCATTTCTCCCGATGGCCTCTACGAATTCAAAGTTCTACCACTCAGATTGTGCTGTGCCCCGGCGACAATGATGGACACCGTGCTGTCAGGTCTGAAGTAAATTACGCCTCGTCTATCAGACAAAGTTGTTTTTTTTCTCAAACCTTTGAGCAACATATACAGTGACTTCAGTCTGTCTTTGTCACTATTAGATGCGCAGGCTTATCACTAAAACCAGAGAAGTGTCACTTTGGCTACGAGGAACTAAAGTTCTTTAACCACCTTGTCAGTAATTATGGCATTCAGTCAGACCACAATAAGACAATGGTGGTTTTTGCATCCCCCCTTCAAACAAACGAGGTGTGCCCCGATTTTCGGGTCGCAAAGCATACTACAGGTGCTTTGTGCAGAACTATGTGAACATCGCCGAGCCCCTTACTCGCTTAACGAAGGAAGACTCTCCTTTTTTCTAGGGTCTCGAGCAAAGGCACGCTTTTTCCGAGCATCAGCAGTGCCATCAGATTGAGCCCTTACTGGGCAACTTGAACACGCCCCCACCAAACTGCTCACTGACGCAAACAACATCGGTCTTGGTGAAGTGCTCGTCCAGTGTCAAGAAGGCGTCGACCGTCCCATCGCTTATGCTAGACGCATTTTTTTTCATCTGCGGAAGCTAACTAAAGTGCCTTGCTGTCATTTAGTTGATCTCAAAGTTCCGACCCTATCTGTATGGTTGTCTGTTCAGGGTTGTTACAAACCACCATGCCCTCAGTGGGCTGGCCAATCTCAAGGACCCTTCAGGGTGCCTCGCGAGTTGGAGCTTGTGCCTTCAAGAATTTGACGTAACAGTAGTCTACAAGTCTGGCCGCGAGCACACTGATGCCGATTGCCTTTCGCGCGTTCCACTTGCCACGACATCAAGCGATGATGACACCGATGTCAGTTACCTTTGTGCGGTCAATGAATCTGACTTGGCCCAACAACAGCAGAACAATTCAGAGCTTGGACAACCTATCGAATGCATTGAAGGCCTCCGCCTTGAGTCCTCTGTTGGCATCTACGCATTCAGGGTCATTTGTCTAGGTAACAGCGTCCTTTACAAAGGGAACTTCGAACCTTATGTGACCGAACACCTACACGTCGTTCCGTCAGTGCTACGTGATGACATTTTACCTGCAAGCCAGAACGAACCTTCGTCCGGCCATATGGAATTCGCACGTACCCTAGCCCGGATTCGTACTCCCTATTACTGGCCAAAACTAACTGAGGACGTCAATAATTACCCGTTGCCAGTACCGTAAACACCCATCTGTGCACCCCGCTGGTTTTTTAAATCCTGTTTCACCACCATCACAACCATTTGAACAAATTTGCATGGACTTGTTGGGGTCTTTTTCGAAGTCACATGATAGTAAACACTGGATCGTAGTCGCTACTGACTATTTGACGAGGTACTGCGAAACCAAATTGCTAAAAAAGAGACACTGCCAATGAGATTGCGCACTTTTTTCATCGTTAACAACATCATCCTCGGCCATGGAGTGCAACAGTTGTCCTCACTGACTGTGGAACAGCCTTTACAGTGCAACTGGTGCAAGACGTCATGAAGGTTAGCGGAACCGGTCATCGCAAAACGACCACATACTATCCAGAAACAAATGGTCTGACTGGGAGATTAATGAAGACGATCGCTGGCATGCTGTCCATCTAGTTTGACCGCGATGAAGAAAGCTGGGCTGGCGTTCTGCCATACGTTACGTTAGCCTACAGCATTGTGGTTCAAGAGACAACAAGGTTCACCCTTTTCCGGTTGCTTCACGGTCGAGAAGCAATTACGCGATAATGTATGCCTTCCTCCTCGCTGATATGAACATTACTACTGATGTGAACGACGTTATTGCCTCGCAGACGCAAGCCGCAAGCTTGCACATGAGCGGATTCATAACAACCACTCATCGACTCGCAAAGGTACAATTCTAGTCATCGCCCTGTTATTCACTAACCCAGTGATTTTGGACTGTCATTCGGCAAAGGGGCCACTCGGAAAAGTTACTTCACCGCTACTCCAGTCGGTATTGGCTAGTACGGCGCCTTAACCATAGAGAAACACATGATATGCCTCAACGGCGTCAACTGTACGAAATCCTGCCTGTGAGCCACAACTCTGCGATCCTGTCGTTCCCAGTAGGCGCACATTCTCCATCTGTCGAAAATAAAGCCACACTACCCTGGGCAAACTTGACCCATCATGCGTGTTTGTGCACGCGCGGGATTTCTTTCCATTCTAGTAAGCGTTGAAGACCCAGAGAGTATCTTTTGGAAGGGGGGATAAGGACACTGGCATAGAACGAGATCGGGCAATGCCGTAGTGTGTCTGCGCCATTGTGTAAAAGAAGATAGGACAAAGAAGAGAGAACGATGAGCTCGTGTTTCTGGTGAATGGTTGTGTGTGTGTGTGTGTGTGTGTGTGTGTGTGTGTGTGTGTGTGTGTGTGTGTGTGTGCGTGTGTGTGGTGTGTGTGTGTGTGTGTGTGTGTGTTTGCAATGCGGTACCTTTCTGCTCAGAGATGCAAGATTGCTGATAAACTTTTCAAGCAAGTCAGCCGATGCGAAAAGAAAACCAGAAGAACGCGGTGGGCTCCCTAGAGGGTATTACCGAACAATTGTGGTTGATCCACAGCTTGTCTTTTGTTCTTCCATAGTTCATTTTTAACAGTAAACAAGCTTCGCTCGAGGTTTGCCTTGTGTTGCGGACAGGAAGTTGTTATGATCATCATCAACGAGCTTATGTTCATCATAATCATAATGAACGCGCAAAGCCAGCCCACATTTACATGAGACACGCCGCGGTGGTCTAGTGGCTAGGTACTCGGCTGCTGACCCGCAGGTCGCGGGATCGAGTCCCGGCTGCGGCGGCTGCATTTCCAATGGAGGCGGAAATGTCGTAGGCCCGTGTGCTCAGATTTTGGTGTACGTTAAAGAACCCCAGGTGGTGAAAATTTTCGGAGCCCTCCACTACGGCGTCTCTCATAATCATATGGTGGTTTTGGGACGTTAAACCCCACATATAAATCAACAGCTGGCGCCACAAATGGTGCTGCAACGACGGCAGCGCCGGGAGTCGCCGGGATGGGATAATGCTCTCGTTCTTCGGTATATTCAAAGATGGTTTAAGGGCCCTTTGAAAAAAATAAAGGGCAAAGTGTGATCAATTATATCGGTGCCCACTTTGTACCTCAACCTCAATTACTTACATGCCGTGAACAAAGATACCAGGCACTAACAGTAATCCTACGTGGGAAATTAGAATGTAGAGAAGATTCATTGCCGCTGCAGCATGCACAACTAGTGGCATCAGGAATGAAGGAAACCGTTAAAGAACGGGATGTATACGTTTGCACAAAACATTTATCGCATGAGTCGTCCTGAGAGAATAGTCATCATTCCAAGCGGCTTTTGCAAAGAGGTCATCTCTTCCTGCGCAGATAATGCCGCTAAGGGAAACAATACGCCGTTATCACTTGATAAATATAAAACACGCAAATCACTTTTTTTATTGTTCCGACACGGCAGCCCGGAGTGTGGCCGCATAGGGTAACTGCCGTCCATCTTAGCGAGGACAGGCCACTAGATCCCACCGGCCAATGCCACCATAAATATGAATATAACGCTTACTTATTGTTGTCCCGTCTGACGTTCTTACAAAAGAAATGTGCCCACCATGTAAAATAGCGCGTAGGAGTGTAAGGAAATGTCTACGTTTTTTTTTTTGTTCACGCCTCTGTTACAGGCAGATATTGCTGAAAAAATGAACCATACCGAGCGGAAACTGAAAACCTTGCAATCGCATGTAGGAAAACGCATGTATCCAGGACGCGCGACCAACTTGAACTACGCGATAGGAAGCTGAGACACAAACATGAGCACTTTGTTGATCAGTGCCTGGTGATGAGCATAGTAAAGTTTTTTTTACAAGTTTCTCTGATGTTATACAAAATTATTTGCAAGCATGGCACATGCGAACGCAAGGTACATAATCAATAATAGGAGTTAGCCTGAACGATGCCTACTCATTGTACCAGGAACCATTACTTTGAATGCGTGAGAAGCGTTACTTAAGGCCTGAGCTGTCCGCGGTGGTGGAGCAGTGTATATCGTGATCGGCTGTTGATCGGGCCGAAAGTTGTCGGTTTGGTACCGGCAGTCATGGTCACTTTTCGATGGAGGCGAAATACAAGAAGCTCTAACCATGTACCCACCGCAGCGGTGGGGCGGCAAATAGGAGATAGAGGAAGAGAGAGAGAAGTGTGTTTACAAAAAGGCAGATAGGTCGGCAAATATGAATTTCTTCATGTGCTTCATAAGGCGCCACTCAATATGCTGACCACGTAAAGGAACTTTGTGATGAACGTTACCCAATTGGCGAAAATCTGATGCCTCAGTTTACAGTAAGTCTACGCTGAAGCATCCCTTAGACAAAGCCCAAAGGATAATTAGCCTTCTCTTGGCACCGATCTTTAAGTGACGGAATGGTTTCGAGTTTTGTTTTGTTTTTATATTCGTAATGCAATAAACAAATTTTATACCGTTGCTTGATGTGAATTTTATGAAGTATAATATTTGTTAGTTATCTTTTACGTAGAGCTGTACGAATAGCAAAATTTTAGGTGTGACGTGATTTCGGATATCTCAGTGTGAGTGGGAATCGAATCAAATATTTTTCGAATATATTTTTAATAATTCTAGATAAATATTTCAAATGCTTCGAAGTGATTGTCCAGAAAAAATTTGGAGAGGATTCCATAGCTTATCATTATGAGATAGCCACATAAAATTTTTCATTCAGCTACATTGTAGGTTGACGAAGCGTTGGGGGGTGGTGTTTCATAGTTGTCTTATCAAGAATGAGGCAGTGCTGAGGCCGAAACGTATTTATATGTAGCACTTGATTTGCTGTAACCACAGTGTTCCCAACAACACTTTACACGGGAAAGGCAAAGAAGTTATTTGCTCAGCTCTCAACTTCTGTGGAAGCGCAACTGATGTGGTGGACAAGAGTTTGGTCCCTTCATGTCCGGAGTTTCAAATATGCCTCGTAGACGTCAATACATCATAATACCATATAAAAATTAGGATGCTAAAAATTGTTAATGTTCAATTTATGAACTTTCTGCTCAAAGTTCAGGTCCAACAAAGCAATAATTGAACTCACAACTCTCAGCTACATAGATCATCTTCATGTTGTAGTAGAGGTTGAGAGACAGGTTTGCCGCATATTAGAAATGTGATGGGGCATCATCATCATCATCATCATCATCATCATCAGCCTGTCTACGTCCACTGCAGGACAAAGGCCTCTCCCATGTTCCGCCAGTTAACCCGGTCCTGTGCTTGCTGTTGCCAATTTATACCCGCAAACTTCTTAATCTCATCTGCCCACCTAACCTTCTGTCTCCCCCTACCCCGCTTCCCTTCTCTGGGAATCCAGTTGGTGACCCTTAATGACCAGCGGTTATCCTGTCTACGTGCTACATGCCCGGCCCATGTCCATTTCCTCTTTTTTATTGCAGCTATGATATCAATAACTCCCGTTTGTCCCCTAATCCACTCTGCTGTCTTCTTGTCTCTTAAGGTTACACCTACCATTTTTCTTTCCATTGCTCGCTGCGTCGTCCTCAATTTAGGTTGAACCCTCTTTGTGAGTCTCCAGGTTTCTGCTCCGTAGCTAAGTACCGGCAAGATACAGCTGTTATATACCTTCCTCTTGAGGGACAGTGGCAATCTACTTGTCATAATTTGAGAGTGCCTGCCGAATGTGCTCCACCCCATTCTTATTCTTCTAGTTACTTCAATCTCGTGGTTAGGCTCTGCGGTTATTACCTGCCCTAAATAGACATAGTCTTTTACAACTTCAAGTGCACTATTACCTATCGCAAAGCGCTGCTCCTTTCCGAGGTTGTTGTACATTACTTTCGTTTTCTGCAGTATAATTTTAAGACCCACCTTTCTGCTCTCCTTGTCTAACTCCGTAATCATGAGTGGCAATTCGTCCCCTGAGTTACTCAGCAATGCAATGTCATCGGCGAAGCGCAGGTTACTGAGGTACTCTCCATTAACTCTTATCCCTAACTGTTCCCATTCTAGGCTTCTGAAAACGTCCTGTAAGCACGCAGTGAATAGCATTGGGGAGATTGTGTCCCCCTGCCTTACACCCTTCTTTATTGGTATTCTGTTGCTTTTTTTTATGAAGCACTATGGTAGCAGTTGATCCCCTGGAGATTTCTTCCAGAATGTTTATATATATTTCTTTTACGCCCTGATTCCGCAGTGTCTGCATGACGGCTGATATTTCTACTGAATCAAACGCCTTCTCCTAATCTATGAAGGCTATGTATAGTGGTTGGTTATACTCTGAGCATTTCTCTATTACCTGATTGATAGTATGGGTGTGATGGGGCAAAGCCTACTAAAAACTGAAAGCGAACACTGTCAATTGGATGTTGATTGTATTTATCTTCGGGATGTTAGTAAAATAGTAAAGTAGTAGGAATAGTAAAACTACAGTGCGAATCGAATAGCATGCAGTATTCAAAATATATTCGTCGCATACCTGTAATTTTATTTGCTTGGTATGACGCAAACTACAAAGTACACCATGATGGCAAGCTTAATACCTGGGAATTTCGCAAATATATCACAACGTACATGAGTTGAAAGATTCCTTAGCGATAAATTTTAAATTTGCTCAAGTGGGCAGACGCTAGAGAAAAAGAAGTGAGGAGAATTGTGAATCGGGGGTTTCTATAGAACACAGTAATTAAGTAGTTTAATTGTGAGCGCCCCCTCGCCGAAAACGTGGGTCGGCGCGAAGCGTGAGCAAGCGACATATCGCAACGTCGACTGCAAAGAGCATGAACGTTCTGACTGCTTAGTACGCTACTGTGGTATATCAATATGATCATGCACGTTGTATGGTTTTCTTTTCAAGAGCTTCATTTTCATTTGTTCTTACAATAATCAATACATATACAGATACCTGGACTGATAGTCTAGATTCTGTTCAGTGTTGATAATAAGCATACAGTGCAGTATTTTACAGATATGTATAAAATTACATATCTTAACAATCAAACAAAGGAACAATGGTTTTCAGGAACTGCCCCCGAATAGTTATTGCAGATAGGTTAAATATGCTTAATTCGCAAGAACAAAAGAGTTTACTACACTGCTGTATATTCTGTTCTCAAGGTCTGTCATCCCACCCTTGCGAGACGTCAATTATTATTTTTGTATCCATTTTGATACTTGCAGATAACGGGCTGCAGAAGAAAGGCGAAGAAAAAGCACTTGTTATCTGATACAAGCTTGTGATGTATCGCCCAGTTCCGAGAAATGCACGCGTGTCATAATGGTTCATTTATTATGGGGCATTCCCCGAGTTACGGGCCAGGGGAGTATTCAGGGGGAGGGGGTGGCACACCAGGCACATATCCTCTTCTCTCTGCAAGTGCGTAGCCATACATTTTTTCGGGGGGGGGGAGGGGGAGGAGGCACCACTTTGAATTTGGGAGGGGCACCCCCTAAAATGGCCATTTTACGCCTTGTATATATGCAAAGGCGAAAAAAATTGGGGGGGGGGGTACGTACCCGGTGCGCCACCCAATGGCTACGCCCCTGCCTCTTCGAAATGTTTTTCCCCATGGGATACATAGCGCAAACGGGTCATTCGCCTGCGCGGTCCCCCACATCATATCAAAGAGGTGCTCATTCCCCCCTCCTTCTCCTGCATCACTGCTATATGTGGGTGCATTGCAGTGAAATTCCTTTGATATGGAGTCTACAACATAAATCTATATGCTATGCAGTGCTTCTGCAGTTTGCTCGGCTAAGGGGCGCCCGAAGTGGAGCTCGATCATGTTTGAGCTATGACCATAGTGCTAGCTGTTCACATCGTGCTTCACGCAAGTGAACAAAAAAAATTGAGAGCACCTGCGCTGCGCTCACATACCCACACTGCACCATGTACAATGAAATCCGATTTTACGTACAAAGCACGCGCACGCATGCACACATGGATGGGTGAATTTCTTTGGGTGCGTATTAAACATTAAGTCCCGGAATTTTCAGCTCCGGATTTTTCAGGTTTGCTTGCATATTACACACACATACTAACGTGCGCATAAACATACATAGGGTAGGCTTGAGCTCCCCCCCCCCTTCTGAAAAATTGACCCCGCATCTGCAAGTTTCCCTGCAAATGTCGTCGAAAGATGATAGTCTTGCGTGTGGAGAGAGAGAGCAAAACGTTTATTTGATGTTTTGCGCGATGGTTTTCTTACTCAGCACTGCACTGAGTGCAACTGTGTGCCCCTCTTTAAGGACACAGCGACGCTCTACAAGCACAAAATTGAGCGCACCTAAGTCATTGTCAAGGCCGCGCAGATGGCATGCGAACAGCTAACTTGCATAAGCAAGCATTCCGTGTCTCTGTCCGAGAAGGAACTAAGGTTCCCCGAAGGTTTCGATGTGCGCAAGTAGTTATATTATCTTTAGTTTTCTGTTTCGTTTCCTTATAAATTTTTCTTTGCCTTTTTCTGTGCTTTTGTTTTTGTTTTTTGTTTTTCTCTTACTCATGCTTTGCTTTTTGTGCCATATGGTTTTTGTCACATGGTTACTGTCTCCTCAATATATTTTCGCGCTCTGCGCAATAAACACAGTTGGAAGCTAGCGCTCGTGTGCTTCGTGTCCGTCTTGTCTCTGTGTTGTAGTTTTGTTCTCGCGCTATAACTATAGTCATGCCAAATTTGACTTCCAGTTAGTCCAAACATAGCGCAACGCGTGAATTAGAAGTAGCCCGAAAATAGCCCAAGTCAGTTGCTTTTTCAACATTTTTTTGCGCCTATGTAATTACTTCTCGCAAAATTGTATACCTAATAGCTTAACAGTTATCAACCAAAGTTTGGTTATTCTCATGAAGATGATATTAACACAGCCCCGTCACTCCCAAGACACTTGTAAATTGGGCCTATATAAATTTTACATTTTGTTATAAACACACAGAGCACGTAAGAAAAAAAGAACAACTCACAAGACTCCCTCCATCGTTTGCAAAATTCCATGCGTCGAGGGCTCTTCTTCGTAAATTGCCGAACCAAAGAACCTATCGGAACGAATCTGACAACGTGCAGAGCAGAGCCATCGCCAAATATTGCGTGACGTTCGACAAGATAAATATCAACCATACAACGAGCCTGGAAAGCGAGACTAACTGGAGGACAAGAGTACTACTGAGAAGTGTGGCAGCTTGGGCTAGTTGGTATGGCATGACGATAGTTATAGCGCGCGAACAAAACGACGACACAGAGATAAGAAGGACACGAAAGACATGAGCGATAACTTCCAACAGAGTTTATTGCTCAGAGCGCGAAAATGTATAGAGGAGACAGTAACAATGTGACAAAAACCATATGACACAAAGAGCAGAACATGAGTAAGAAAAAACGAAAACAAAAAACAAAAAACAAAAGCACAGAAAACGGCGAAAAAATCTATAAGAAAATGAAGCAGAAAAGTAAAGATAATATAACTACTGGCGTGCACAGAAACCTTCGAGGAACCTTAGTTCCTTCTCGGACAGAGCCACGGAGGGCTTGCTAATACAAGGCACCTGTTCGCGTGCCATCTGCGCGGCCTCGACAATGACTCGGGTGCGCTCATCTTTGTGCTTGTACAGCGTCGCTGTGTTCTTGAAAACGGGCACACAATTGCACTCAGTGCAGTGCTGAGCAAGAAAACCATCTTTCCCGTTTCTAACATTGTTAGCGTGTTCTCTCAGCCGATCGTTCAGACACCTTCCGGTCGTTCCGACATAACAAGCACCGCATGAAAGGGGGGTCCTATAGCCAACTTCTGAGGGCATGCCGCATACCTGTTTTTATGTTGAACTCTGCATTCCGTTGATGACCGCATTTTCAGGGGGTTTGTAGATTTGGTGAGGCTGATTAATTTGAACGGTGCCGAGAACAGGACGCGAACTTCAACACGTTTTTTTATTTTCTTGAGCCTATGTGATATCTGGTGTGTTTATGGAATCACGGCTATCCTTTCACGCTCTGTATCCATGTTGCTCGAATTCTGTCGCTGCCTCAGCTCTGCCTTATTAGTCCGCAGGATGGTCTCAGCAACGGAGTCGATACACGCCTCGGGGAAACCCGAAGCCTTAAGCCGGGAAACTTGAGCTTTGAAGCTCGCAGAGATATTGTGGGCGCACGACCTATTTTCGGCATTTTCAAGACAGGTTCGTGCTGTGCCTCACTTAACTATCTTGCTGTGAGCGGAAGAAAAAGGAAGTAGAGGTTTCTGCGCACGTGGTTCGTAACACCAACAGATGTGCTGTGGATTAAAAACCAGTCTTAAATCTAAAAAACGTAACTTGTCATTCTCAGGTATTTTATGTGTCAACACAATAGGCTTTAAACAATCTTTGAACCCACCCATTGTTTGAGTTGCAAACGAGTGGAACATAAAAGAATTACAATTTAGAAGAACCAAGAAATCATTCACGTATCTGAATACTTTGACCACATACGAGCCTTCTAAATTTTCCTGCAGTGTTTTTGCCCATTTTTGCCAGTAGAAGATCACTGAGTAGAGGTGCTATGCATGAGCGTATTGAAACACCCTTTTTCTGCAGATAAATGCAATCATTACATTGAGCGAAAGTAGAGGTAAAGTAACGCAAAATCAGGTCAAGAAAATCTCGTGCACTGATGCCAGTTTTTAATTGGAAGTTCAATTCCCTGAAAATTTCTATGTAGTTATATGCATCCAGGGTCAAAACTTGGAAATTAAAATAAGGATTTGTACAAACCAGAGAGAACAACTTTATGTCAATGTCTTGAAGCACGTATCCCTCAAAGCGTTGTTACACCCTCTGGCAACTTTTTTATTACCATAAACCATACACTGATCTAACCTTCGATATTGGCATGATTAATAGCTGGCAGGACGACAGCGGAGAATGAAGTGAGCAGCACGAGCTAGTATTCAAGGTATGCGCAGGGTAAAATTACAAAACGGCTCAAGGAATGCATAGCCACTTATGCATTATCATCGAATATAAAATGAAAAGTTCTACTGATTTTTAAAGACGCTTCAGGAAAAAAAATATGCCACATTTCACCTATTGCAAGCACTCATACTCTTGTTTCAAAATGGGGTTGTTGCAGCGTGTACCTTAAATTTTCTCATATTTCGCTCCGTAGTCGAAAATCTCAACATGCCACTTTATCACAGAATCAGTGAGTCTAATAGCTTACAAGATAAGCAGGGAGTTAAATGCCAGAACACTGATACAGTCGAACCCATATATAAGAGGCACTAATGTAAGAAACAATTGGATATAAGAGACACTAGTGTGCGTAGATTTAAATAGGGGTTTATAAGAAAATGCTTACGTGGTACTCTGCTCATAAAAGACATCTCGTGTACATGACAAGAATGGCTCCCCGGTGTATGCCTCTTATAAAAGGGTTCAACCGTATGCGCAAATTCATATAAACAGTATAAGATCATGGCATCACACTATGGCACGCATCATCATTCGTTAGGCAACTGTGTTTACATGTGATGCTATGAAGCATTTAAAAACAATTACAAAGCCAAACAAGCTATGTAATTGCTTTTTATATTAATTAAGCCAAAACAAGGTGAATCATTTTGACGTCATTTTTTCCAAGAATGAGAAGATTCTCAGCACTCTTGCATTGGCTTGAATCTGTCTTTATGGGAAATCATTCTTGCGTGCAGGTACAAGAGCAGGGCCAGGAAACAGCATCACATCCATGTGCTAGTGGTGCAACTGCTACAGCTGTATCAACAGTGGAGGTTGCAGAAGCCCTTCTACAGCTTTCGCAGTGCATGAAGGATGTACCAGACATGCACACAAGACGTGCACACAAGACCAAGGCATCCAGGTCAATGTAGACTCCATTAGAGGGAAGCAGTTCAGGCTTGTAGATATGCTGACATCAGATAATACTGTGCTTGCTTTTACTGGTGTGTTATCAATGACTTTGCTTGTAGCCATTAGTATAGAAGTAAGCAGGATTGAAGACGCAGTAGCTATAATGTCTACTCTTGAACGAGTTATTCTCGTAATCGTGCGATTGAAAACTTGCTTACCCTTTGTGTGTATGGCACCACTATTTTCTATGAGCCAGAAAACAATTTCTCGCACTTTAACAGCACACTGTGTAACCTAGCAGCGGTACTGAAATGTGCAATTCTATGGCCAAACAAACAAGAAATTGCAAGTAATCTGCCTCAATGCTTTGAAGAATATAAAGAGAGGCGTGTTGTGCTAGACTGCACAGAGGTTGCAGTAGAAAAATCGCACTGTGCTTCTTGAAGAATTTTAACATACTCTCATTACACAGTTACACACACAGCAAAGCTTCTTGTTGGCGTCTCACCTGCTGGCTTAATTACTTTTGTGAGCTGCGGTTTCGGAGTCCGAGCATCGGACGGGACTTGCGTAGAGAAATAGGGAGTTCTAGAAAAGCTCGACAGTTCTGAAGATGATGTCATTGTTGACAAAAGTTTCAACTTGGACTCGCTATGCAAAAACCTTGGGCTGGGATTTATGCAGCCTCCAGTTTCTTCGTGGGCAGCTGCAGTTCACGGCGAAAGACTCAGAAAAGACTCTGAAAATAGCCAGGGACACGTGTGCACATTGACCATGCAATCCAGAGGATGAAAGTTTTTAAAGGTCTGAAGGAACCTGTACCTTAGGAAGTTGTCAGCGCTGTTGATGAAATATTTATTGTGTTTGGTGGAATGGCAAATTTCTCCTTCCCTATTCTCTCTGAGAAAAGGTTTGAGTGATATTATGGAACTTGTGTTCGCAATGAAATGTAATAGAACTTGTGCAGGTAGTCAGAAACTGAGGTCAATGAAGAAGCTAAAGAACCTGAGCACCAAAACATGAGGGATAACACACCATTGTGCTATGTAAAGACTATTGAGTTAACGGACAGACACACAGGGTCCCTTGGGCAATCACCTAAGGAGACTTGAAAACGAAAGCTATCTTATTTTTCTTCAATGTTGATGCACAGCCGTACCCCCGCCCCCCCGGACACGTGTGTTTGTGAAGAGAGTTATTTTAACTGCATTTCCGAGCTAAAAAAGTTATTTTCGATGTACTCCTAAGCGTATGCATAGCTGTGTGGTAGAACACCTGCTAGCCACGCAAAAGGCCTGAGCTCAATCTTCACTCAAACCCGGAAATTCATTACTTAGTTTATTCGCATATATCTCGATTTCTCAATCATGTACAAGATGATTGTTCACTCACAACCAACGATCCCGACGCCGGAATTTCTGTGAAACGAGCTCTTTAATGCTACCACATTATTATTCACAAACCTATTGATGCTTCCGACTGCTCCCACCATGGCTATGTTTAGAGCACATGAGGAGTGACATTACACATATCTTACGGGCAGAGGGTCGGCCCATATCTCTCATGTATTCTAAGGCTTCAGTAGCATGCATTTTTTCTTTACTGCGTGCAAAGTGTTTGGGTTTGTTTCATTTTGTGCATTAGCACGTTCTTGTAGTGGAACTAAATGATAATAATCTATCCACGGTTGATATTTTTTACATTTCTTTAGCAAAGCATGTACATTTCGTCATTATCTCATTATAGTTCGGTAGCTTCCTACTGATGTTTGGTTTATTTGAAAACAAAATTGATCTTCTGTCTTAAATTGGAAGTATCTCTTAGCGAACTGCAGGCTATCTGTCTCGCCGCCTAAGCCTGGATGCTTTGCCTCATGTTCGCCTCCTTGACTTGGGGTAGACCAAAACTAGTATGGAAGGATAAGAGGGTTTTGAGAATATATGTTGCTGATCATGGTATGAATAACGGGGCAATCATGTCACGTACATCGTCTGAACCTTTCTTCAAGACACGTGTGGCCCATACCTGTTTTATATGGGTCGCGGTAGACAGGTAATGCGAGAAAGGTGATTGACAGTTTTTGTCTACCTAGGAATAGCGAGAAGAAGCATTGGTGATTCTTTGGGGCATTCAAACATTCTACCATAGTACCACACCAGGTCTCGAAACAGTTTTGGAAAAAGGCCCTGTGTAGCCATAATGCCAGTGCAGTGTCAATTGTGGTGCTTGCTACTTAATTATATAAACCTAAATATTACCTATGTACTCCAATGATGGAGGCGTCATGCCGAGTTAACATCGTTTGGAGTTAGGCGCCATCCTCCAAAGTAAGTTTAGGTTGCACTAGCCAGGACTACTATCCTCGCAAGCATAAGGGATACATATCAGTTAACCACTTCTGATGTTGGTAATATCCACGTTGCTGTTGGAATTGTTACAGAACGCTTAACAACTAGTTATATAAAACACATGTGACTCTGTGTGCGTACATTTGTGCATATCTTTAGCATCATTTTGTAATGTTTTACTGAATGAATCAATTACAGCACAGTCACTACCCTTCCGCATGTTTTGTATAACATAAGATTCTCATGGTATGTCGGATCTGCCAAATTGTTTTTAGGTTGCTCTGATAATTGGTCAAAGGTAACAAAAAAATAGCTTCAACATATAGAGAGGTGAAGTGAAAAAAAATTTCATTTCTTGTTTTGTTCGAATAGATCATCTGCCATGAAATTATGACATGAATCATCTCCCTTTCTTTGTTCCTGGTTTGCTCTGCTGTAACTTCTGTCTCTATTGGCCGAATACTGATAATGGCGGTCAATTGCACCAAATCATATCGCAGCGTTACGCCCAAACGGCCTTGATAGTGTTTAGTGCGGCCCTTTTAAATAGTCAGAACAGTTTCAAAGGTGGCAGTTTTGGGGACTTTTCATTTAAATAAACATGACACATTGTGTTCACTATGTGTTCCATGGTTCCTTTGCATCCTTTGAAGATACAATTCCTCGAAATCACGGTTTGTGGAAGCTCCACATAAATAAAGGGAGAATATCATTTGCCACTGCAACAAAATCAACAGTAGTGCAACTAAACTGAAAATGGATGCACAGAACAGCACCTACATATACGTCCTGGACACACAAGGCAATAGGCCTAGGTGAATGCAACGCACGGTAAATGATAAGAAAAGCAGAGTCAAGTACCTTTAGGTAGCCTTAATGCTTTTCTGGAAGTCTGTTACGCTAATTACAACTACAGGTTTCAATTTTAAAACCATTCACTTTATTTTTAAGCTATTGCACACTGCTTAGACGACAAAGACTGAACCACACGTACACAAGCGCGAACTTTTATCTGAGTTTATTAGACAGACACATGATGCTTTTGTACAATCGTGTTTCATGGTTAGAAAAAAAATGTTAGCAAAGATTGATTTACAAAAATGTAAACAGTACACTGCTGATAACCACACATGCCGAGAAACCACATACCTATCGCACAACCCTACATTACGAATACAGATACTTTACATCCTTCTGCGTTAGTCCCAGAGGTGGCATACTGACGCTGCCATTCCGCAGTTGAATAATCTGTGACACCTCAATGATTTCGCGCATCTAATAACTGTGTATAGCGACCACCTTGGTTTCATGGAACTTCGGCTGACATCTGCAATCTTGACAATGCAAGCAGGTGCCCTTGTACAGATTTGTGCACAGTGTTGTTCTGCTTCTGGAGTCAATCATTAAGGGACCTTCCCCTCTAGCCTACGTAACTCTTTCCGCACGGGAGCGGTATCTCATCACCACTTTCTGGACAAAATCCACAAATTTGTTCGTGTGGTTAGTTGTGCAAGCATTTGTTCACGTCGCATTTTTCTTTGTTACCCTGCAAAGTGATGAGAACTTACGGGGTGCCAAAAGAACCACTTCCACTCAGACACGGCTCCCAATCTTTTTCAGGCTATGGGAAACATTGTGAAAGTATGGTATCACAGTGGTCCTACGAAAGTCTTCGTCATCAAAGTGGTGCGCAATAACGTAACATTGAATAGATACTAACTTGCTCAAGCAAGTACCCTTATTTTCACTTGAGCCAGGAACCCCTGGTTGTGCACGCTCCGAGAAAAAAAGGGACTTGGCTGCTCGTCAGTTGGTCTTCAAAACCAGGTCGTTCAGCTTAATCAAAACACACAAAAATATGTGGGGAATTGAATATTGTCAAGAAAAGCTCTATCATCACAAACAACCAAAAAATATAAATCTGATTTTATTAAACTTACCCTACCTTCAGTCCTTAAGAACTTAACATGGCAGAGCAGGTAAACGAGGCAAAATGTTACTGAACAGAAATGCATAGCCTGCTCATCCTTAAGCAAGCTCGGCAAGTTTCGGCAAAACATGCTTGAAATACACGAATTGCAGCTTGCCGACATGTTTGTCGATGTGGTCATCATTTCTATTCACAGTTAATATCATTGACTCCAGTTCTGAATACACTACGAAGTGTGTAACAGCCAAGTTCAAAAGAAACATTCCAAGCTGCACCTGCGAGAAGTATACATGCCTAGGGTTCACAGTGAAGTTTTCGCCGTTCTCCTTTATGTAGGCAAGCTTCTTTTGCGTAGCAAGTTGAGCAGCAGTTGAAGTTTGTCCCAGTACAGGGCTCTTGACTTCCAACAAAATTGCAGGGTTGGAAGTTTGAAAACAACATCATCTGGGCTGTATTCAAGCCATGGAACCTTGGGGTGAACAACGAAACCGATCTTAGAAACGTCGTTTCTGATTATGCTACTGTATTTCTCAATGGCTAATTGTTCGCAATGTTTACCATAACGAGTAGCATCATTTTCCTGGAAGCTTTCGGAGACCATTTTGGACACCTTGCTTTCCCAAGTTGTTGGATTGTTTGGAATGTATGTAAAGTAAGCGTGACATATGCTCCCTGTTATCCTCACTTTTCGAGCTCTTCGCCACTTTGTGTTGTCCCGATGCCTTGTCTCGGTGCACATTAGAAGTGCCTCCTCTTCAGTGCGTTCAATGTTTGTGTTGTAGAATGGAAGCTCATTTTTCGCAAGGTCATTTTCAGAAAACTTATAAATTCTCATTGCTGTTGCATCACTGGATGCCACGTCATGAAACATTAGTTCACTGTATTGTTCCATTTCATTCTTCATGATCTGCTTGATTAAAATTTGCTCCTGAATAGTGGCACACTCGCGAACTTGATTGCTTTCCATATGGTGCATTCTGCCACGCTGATGCAGCACAATTGCACTCTAGTGTGCTGTCGAAATCAGTCGCTGGCGTATTTCCTCTTGTTGTTTGGTGCCCAGAATTGGCAGTGGTTTGGACTGTACATGGCACAGTTCTTTGAGTTTACAGGCCTCATATAGTGCATTTGTCTTTAACTTGTCCCAGGCTTGCGTACCATTAGTAGACGTCAGCAGGTCCAAGTTCTGGATGCCAGTCCAATTATTAAAATAAAAGGAACCACAAATAACACTCAAGATAGCTTCTGCTACAATGCAGTGCCGCAAAATAGATTACTTAGGAAGCACGTGTCAAGCATGTTTTGCAAAGTCGCACGTAGAGGTTTACTGGTTAGTAACCTGTGATGTTGGCCCCCTTTCTGAGACGTGCCTGTCACACAGTTATCTTGAACATTTTATTGTGAACGTTAATGTTCCCGGTATTGAGAATTTATTTTGCTCTGTATCAATGAGTCTTTAGCAGTGATTCTGGCATAAACCAAACAGCACGAGGAGACCATAGTGAACCATAAAATTACTTTTTTACTCATTTGTAACTTTAGCTACTTATACAAAATATTTATGTGCAGTCAGTCTTGAGCTACTTTATTGAGGAGACGGAAATTGAAAAAAAAATGCTGCGAAAGATTTTCGCACAAATATTTTTGGTGGTGCAGCTCCTGGTACTACTATCAAAGTTTACGAACAATTTCTGTTGAGACAGTAGCCCCATTCAATCGTACTAGAGGCACCAGAAACATGAGTGCATTTGAATGCTGGCTGCTGCAGCCTTAAAAGCCATAAGCCGAAAGTGGCGAAGGGAAAATTAGAACCACCTCTAATGTTTATTTGTTTGTGAGTTTTGGACACCATGGATTCGAATAGCGTGTATGCTTTGGACACCATGGATACGAATAGCGTGTAAATTTGGGCTTTTTGGTGCATTGTGACGACCGAAAATAGCGCTAAGAAACGGGGACACAAGAAGAGGACACATGGCACAGGCGCTAACTTCCAACATAATGTTTATTACCACCGCACACTCGCCTATATCACCAAAAAATAACATCACATGACATTAATGATGCGCACAAAAAATTAATTTAGAAAATACAATTCTTTATCACTGAGCGTAAGAGAGGGAGTGCTGAAGCACTTAGACCCCAGTGAAGCAATAGCCTCAGCCTCTATAATCTCTCTAGTAAGCTTGTCAAACATTCCCTTGATAACTGTGCATGCATTGAATATTGGCGCGCAGCCGCAGGATTTCCAGTGTGTGGCCAACCAACTCCGCTGGCCGTTTTTCACATTATTACAATGTTCTCTTAACCGATCATTAAGGCAACGGCCCGTCTGTCTAATATACTCTTTACCACAAGAAAGCGGGATGCGATAAACAACGCATATGATGCAGGGAACATAAACAGTTTGATGCTTTTTACTACAACCTTTGGGTTTTCCGTCACGGTCATGAAGGCCATAAAGGCTGCCCAACGTCTTGGGAGCCGAAAAGACAACCCTAACTTCAGAGCGCTTAGCTAATTTCTTCAGGTTGTGCGATATCTTGTGAAAGTATGGTATGACGACTAGGTGCTTCGGTTTCTCGGCATCACGACTCACTGTATATCCTGGGTTGCGAAGCGTACGAAGCAAGCCTTCTGCAACTGAAGTTTGGACATGCATAGGATAACCTGCTTTCAACAAACGGTCTGACTGATTATGAAAACTATTGGCGATTTAGTGCTCACAAGATTTGCTTAAAGCATGACGAAAACAATGACTGATGATGCCTCTTTTCACTAGTTTGGAGTGAGCTGATTGGTAAGGAAGGACCGGATTGTTCATACGTGGTTGGTACGCCCAACATATGCGATTAGGATGAAAGGTGTAGAGGACATCGAGGAATTTTACGGCATTGCTCTCAGGCAGTTCGTGTGTGAGAGTCAAGGGTTTAAAACACTCAGAAAAATGTGAAATTATTTTTGCCAAACCTGCCTCGTCCGCTACCGTGTCGTTAGTTAATAAAACAAGATAGTCATCGACATACCGGAACACTTTTTTTATCTTCAATTTATCAAGATGTAGGTAAATCGATCTGTCAATTCTACTTTAAAATATGTCGCTTAAAATGGGCGCAATGCAAGACCCGATACAGATTCGGTCATTTTGAATAAAAGGCTTGTCATCCCATGAAATGTAGGTCGTCTTGAGGTAAAATGATAAAAGTTCTAAAAACCGACTGACAGGAACACCACACTCGGTTTAAAATCTAACAGAGCCAAACAAATCTATGCACTCTTCAACCGCAGGAAGACACTGATCATGGGGAATAGAATAATACAAATCAGTCACGTCGACTGAAGAACCATTAACATGCTATATATACTGTGGCCATGCAGCAGCTTCGACAATTTCAGCGCCTCGCCGACCAAAGCGCGGAATTCCTCAGGGCTCGACATTTGCCGGTGCTACGCACAGGCGTCGCCAAAAAAGTAACCGATCAAAAGCCAACAGTTCACGTGCCTGAACAGATCACCGTGCCTCCCGACATCCTCCAGACTTTAAGCCTCGGGCCCAAGTTTGCGGTGGAACCTAAAGCGTCTCCACCGGAACTTCTAGCCATGGTGCGACAAGTTTCGTGCCATGTGCCCGAACAAGAGCAACCACACTCCGTCTCAGAAGGCGTCGACACCGTTTCGCGCTACAGACCAGCTGGATCTAAATTCCTCTAGGAGAGTTGAGGCTTTTGTCAAGGAGCACTCGCTTACCGTCCTTCCCGCTGATAAGGAAGGAGGCTTCGCCATCCTGACTCTGGGACTGTTTGGTTCTAAGGCTCACACTGCCGTAAGCTCTGTTTTCTGCTCTCGCGAGGACGTCCGCATTGAAAAAGTTAAATCGGAAGTAAAAAAGCTATGCAAAGACCTTAACCTCTCTCGAGTTGTCGGTGGCATCATAAATATAAGCATGACTTTTTAAAAGTGTTTTTTAAGGCAAAGACTCACAAGAGCAATATGCCTTTTAGGGTAATTGTTTCAGAATGTGATACATGGCAAAAATCAATTGCTACTTTTTTGCAAGAACAATTGAACCGGCTTGACGTTAATGATCCTTTCATAGTAAAAAGTACTGATCAAGTCATAGATTATGTGAAAACTTGTATCGATGAGCATGTTTATGGTTTTTCAGTCGACGTGACTGATTTGTATTATTCTATTCCCCATGATCAGTTGCTTCCTGCGGTTGAAGAGTGCATAGATTTGTTTGGCTCTGTTAGATTTTAAACCGAGTGTGTTCCTGTCAGTCGGTTTTTAGAACTTTTATCATTTGACCTCAAGACGACCTACATTTCATGGGATGACAAGCCTTTTATTCAAAATGACTGAATCTGTATCGGGTCTTGCATTGCGCCCATTTTAAGCGACATATTTTTAAGTAGAATTGACAGATCGATTAACCTACATCTTGATAAATTGAAGATAAAAAGTGTTCCGGTATGTCGATGACTATCTTGTTTTATTAACTAACGACACGGTAGCGGACGAGGCAGGTTTGGCAAAAATAATTTCACATTTTTCTGTGTGTTTTAAACCCTTGACTCTCACACACGAACTGCCTGAGAGCAATACTGTAAAATTCCTCGATGTCCTCTCCACCTTTCATCCTAACCGCATATGTTGGGCGTACCAACCACGTATGAACAATCCGGTCCTTCCTTACCAATCAGCTCACTCCAAACTAGTGAAAAGAGGCATCATCAGTCATTGTTTTCGTCATGCTTTAAGCAAATCTTGTGAGCACGAAATCGCCAATAGTTTTCATAATCAGTCAGACCGTTTGTTGAAAGCAGGTTATCCTATGCACGTCCAAACTTCAGTTGCAGAAAGCTTGCTTCGTACGCTTCGCAACCCAGGATGTACAGTGAGTCGTGATGCCGAGAAACCGAAGCACCTAGTCGTCATACCATACTTTCACAAGATATCGCACAACCTGAAGAAATTAGCTAAGCGCTCTGAAGTTAGGGTTGTCTTTTTGGCTCCCAAGAAGTTGGTCAGCCTTTGTGGCCTTCATGACCGTGACGGAAAACCCAAAGGTTGTAGTAAAAAGCATCGAACTGTTTATGTTCCCTGCAGCATATGCGTTGTTTATCGCATCCCGCTTTCTTGTGGTAAAGAGTATATTGGACAGACGGGCCGTTGCTTTAATGATCGATTAAGAGAACATTGTAATAATGTGAAAAACGGCCAGGGGAGTTGGTTGGCCACACATTGTAAATCCTGCGGCTGCGCCGATATTCAATGCATGCACAGTTATCAAGAGAATGTTTGACAAGCTTACTAGAGAGATTATTGAGGCTGAGGCTATCGCTTCACTGGGGTCTAAGTGCGTCAGCACTCCCTCTCTTACGCTCAGTGATAAAGAATTGTATTTTCTAAGAAATTATTTTTTGTGCGCATCATTCATGTCATGTGATGTTATCTTTTGGTGATATAGGCGAGTGTGCGGTGGTAATGAACATTAAGTTGGAAGTTAGCGCCTGTGCCGTGTGTCCTCTTCTTGTGTCCCCGTTTCTTAGCGCTATTTTCAGTCGTTATGTCTGAGAGTGTGAGAAGGCCAGCTGCTGTAATAGGCAATGCTTGCGATCGCGACAGATCAGTATCATCATTTGATAGTGAATGCAAATTTTTGCATGCCTTTTTGTAACCTCTTTAATTATGACTATGTGACTACGTGCACTTGCAGATGTTTGTATCATGATTATGCATTGTATGGTGATGATAAATAAAAGCTGACAGTTGGCGCCTGTTCATGTCCATTCTTTCCATGTCTCTGCCGAATTTGTAAGCACATACGAGTTTTACCTTCAAGTGTGAACCAAAGCGCCCAGATACAAGCTTCATCACTGTAGGAAACATTGTTGGAAGTTTAGATGGCGTTCTTTTGCTATCTGTATGTTTGGCTGATGTTTTATACGATTGAATAAAATGAGAAAACTGCTCCTTGCCTGTTCACATGTAGCAACATTGCATTCATATGTTTGCAATGCTCAGAGTTTCCGGCCTTGCAGAAGCAGTGGCCCTGCAGAAGAAAGTAGGTTATGCACATAAGCCACCTTTGAAAACATGGTAACACTTCTTCCAAATAAAGATTGCACTACTGCGTTAGTCACCTAGGCTAAGAAAGGAAAGCTGCTTCCAGATGGCAGCTGGCAACTGTCAAACTTGGTCCACCATATCCTCACATGCACCATAACCACCCAAAGTTTACCTAAAATGATTTATTGAGTCAGTTATAAAAGCATAAAATCTGCAAACTGATCTAAGTATTCCTACTACTGCGGTTTTGTTCACGACAAACAATTTGGTTGCTTTGGGTAACGTTTCATTATTTAGGGGCGCCATAAGTATAGTGCGCTGAAATTCAGTCAAGAACACTGCTTTACCACTTGCATCATACACACAGTTTATCGGCGCTGTGCATGAATTCTGAGTGTTTGATAGTTTGGCAGAAATACAATAAAATTTTGAAGTAAAAAGTGCAGCTCGCAATGCAGGAAAAAATGGCAAGTTACAGCCTGTATCATACTCAACGGAATACCAGCAACGCATTACAATAAGTTTTTACCGTAACGTACACTGATTAATGCTTAAATTTCGGCTAATCGCGGGGCTTTTTTTCTAACCCACGTAGGCTGTACGATAGTGCTTTCAACCCCACCCCGAGCATCTTGCTTTGTTTTCGTTGCTGAGGCAGGCGAAACAGAATGGGCAAATTTCAAGGGCGGCACGCTGAAGCGCACGTCCTTCACCTCGCAGACTCATTGCATACGAACGTAAACAGGGTCCGCAGCTCCGCGCCGTCGCTAGCTATCTAATCTCTATCTTATATCGTGCACTAACTCCCTCCGATCATAATACAATTTGCAAACGAGAACATCGTACTTTTTCTGGCCTACTCCAAAAACGCACACAGCCATATCGTCGTTTTCAGATACTGTGCGGTAAGATAAGCGTGTAAGCACTTCTTGTTCGTGACGGCACAATGTCGAGCCCGTACGCATTACTTATTGAACATGCTAGTCATCGATATTTACATAGGGTATGTGACGGTTCGGTGTAGACATATGTGCAGTGACTGTGACCGCATAAAGCTCACGTAGTACGTACCTTGATGCAACTGTTCACGTCGAAAATGAGCTCCAGCTCATGAGGCTTCCCTCGAACATGGGACGTTTGCAGGCAGAGTCTTTGAATGGCAACGGTGTCAATCTTGCATGCTTTGACGCCACAACATATAAGGTGGACGGCGTTCAAAACCTCTTCTCCCTCGATGAGACACCGAATCCTTTTTTCAGAAGCTTCGAGGTGTGCCATATTATTCGCTAGTGATAGCTGCTTTGTAAAAGGCAGCGACATTTTACAGCCGTTCAGAATCAACTCTGACAGAGACTACAATACGCCGGCTTGCTACGACACGCTACGTTCAGTTAACAAGTTGATCATCTATCGGTCCTCCATCTTGAATCGCCACGCGCGCCCCCTATAGTTCGTGTGCATTGCGAATAGGACCACCCTTTCATGCGGTGCTTTTTATGTCGGAACGACCAGAAGGTATATGAACGATCGGCTGAAAGAACACGCTAACAATGTTAGAAACAGAAAAGATGGTTTTCTTGCTCAGCACTGCACTGAGCGCAATTGTGTGCCCCTTTTCAAGGACACAGCGACGCTGTACAAGCACAAAGATGAGCGCACCCGAGTCATTGTCGAGGCTGCGCAGATGGCATGCGAACAGGTGCCTTGTATTAGCAAGCCCTCCGTAGCTCTGTCCGAGAAGGAACAAAGGTTCCTCGAAGGTTTCGGTGCGCGCAAGTAGTTATATTACCTTTACTTTTCTGCTTCGTTTTCGTATAGATTTGTCTTTGCCGTTTTTCTGTGCTTTTGTTTTTTGTTTTTTTTTGTTCTTCTCTTACTCATGTTCTGCTCTTTGTGCCATATGGTTTTTGTCACATGGTTACTGTCTCTTCTATATATTTTCGCGCTCTCAGCAATAAACTCTGTTAGAAGTTAGCGCTCCTGTCTTTCGTGTCCTTCTTGTCTCTGTGCCGTCGTTTTGTTCTCGCGCTATAACTATCGTCAGTACTACTGAGTCGTGGCATAAACAGCGAACGGCCAAAAGCATTTATTGTTCCCTCGGAACCCTTCCCCCAGTGTAAGACTCCGCTCCAATGCAAAACATTGTTACCCGCTGCGCAGTGCTTTCAAGACGCCGCTGCAACGTCCCCATGGTCCCCCTGTCGGAAGAACCAAATCGGTTCTGATGCGTCTGGTTTTTACGTGTTTTCACGTATTTTACATGCGTTGGAATTAAAATATTTTTTCTCAGTTCACATACCCTCTGTCTAATGCCTACATTTAAAGGCTCCCTTTGCTCGGTCACAGAATAATCAAGGCGAGCCGGGGCGTGAGAGAGGCAGGTGCTCGTTCGCCCTCAAAACACGTTTTCAAAGTGGCACGTCAAGCCCTTTCTTGGACTATGTCTCCAAGTGCAGTGATCGTTGAAGACATTTGAGTATTTCGGTGACGGGACCCCAAGCAGCGCGCGCAAGTTCTTGTGGCCTTGTGTGATTTGTGTATCCATTGGGGAGGCTGAGATTACAAATGAACGCGTGTCCCTGCTTAATTCAAAATTTCTTCACCATTGTGACTTCTTGCCTAGTCGATAACAATATTGCCCAAAAAGAGAGAGAGATAAATAGAGAAGAAAGGCAGGGAGGTTAACCAAGCTTGGCTCGTTTGGCTACCCTACACTTGGGGTGGGGGAAAGGGAATATAATAGGAATGAAAGAGATAGAAAAGAAGAGTAGTAAGAAAAAGAAGGATGAATAGTCAGCTCAAGACAACACAGCACGGTCTCACACTATTCTTTTCCAAACCCCAAAATAGCCACATAGCCAAAGAGGAAATTTTGACGCTTGCTCGAAGGAAAAGTAGCCCATTTGGTTATTATTAGCCCGATTTTGTAACCCTGAGCGTGACTTTTTTCGGTTTCTGTAATCCCTTTCTCAAGAGAGAAAAAGAGATTGTGGTTATAAAAAGAGAAAAGAAAAGAAAAGTGAGCCCCGTAACCGTCTGCATCAGAGTGCGACACCTCAACAGTAGCTCACAAGAGATGGGTGGTAAGGAAGAATTAAAGGATAGAATTAAAGGTAGAGAAAGAGAGAGAAAGATGCGCAAGGACAGCTAGCGACGACAGAAGAGATAGGAAAGATGAAACACGGTTGCAGGAGTCCGAGGACAGGGCACCACTTCAGAGAGCTCTTGTCGGCAACAGGAGATGGCGTAGGGCTAATCCAGTTGGCCAGAGCTGCGCTGTCGTCGTCGTAGGAGTCCGGCGGCTGGAGGTGGCGTAAGACCAACCCAGTCAGCCACAGATGCGCTGTCGTCGGAGATCGTGAGGGCACAACTGGTCGGCACGGAATCCAGCGAGCGAGTTTTTTTTCATTGTTCCTCAACTTGTGCAATGCAGCTTGCAGTAGCATCGGTAGCATTGACTTCCAGGTTCTCGCACAACCTTCTGTCGTATTTGATGATTTTAACAAACTGAAAAAAAAACTAGTTTTAACCAAAAATTAAAATTAAAATTTGGCTATATTGCTATTGAAAGTGTTGTGCATGGCATCAGAAACTACTTTTAAAGATTAGATTTGGGCACGACTTGACAACACCAGCGCCATCGCTACTTTCCGTCCAACGCGAGCCAGTCCGGTTTGTATCCGCTTGCCGCGAGCCACAAAAAGCCGCCGCTACCCTTGCATGGTGGGTAGAAGGAGTGGTGTCAGCATCGGCGCGCCGGAGAGCGAGCGACAATTCATTCGGATGCAGCGGCGCGGCAGATGCTCCTCCTCGCGCCCGCACGCGTATCAGTCGTTTTTCGTTCCAAATATTTCACGCAACCCTGCGGATTATAACAAAGTCTACCTGTCACAATTCTGGCGGCGTGCTATTGACAATGAAAACTAGTGTTTTCAATTCACCTCGTAGTATACAGCTACGAAGCTTAGAAGATAGAGAATCAAGTGACTTGCCATGAGCTTAACACCAAAACAAAACCGCGCAGCTTTCGCTTTGATGTCGCAGTGTTCTCCGTGACGTCCCAATGCAGATAAAGGTATCGGCAACCGTTATTTTTATGACTTGCACCATCAAGGTCTACTTTTACAAGCAATTAAGACATTTACTTTCATGAAAGCGAAAAACAACATGAAATATGAACACAGTATTTGCAATGAGGTTGAAGAGAACTGCAAGTTATACGAAACTCAGGTAAAAAGCACGTGAATGAGGCTACTAAAAAGAACCGTATATATAAGATGATACAATGGGCACACATGCACACATGACATTGAGATTTGATTGGCAAACATATACAGCCAAATAAACAGCCATGCAATGACATCACTATTGTTAATGGGAAATTCGTAATAATGTGAACAATACAATAGTAAAATCACAAACAACACAGTGTGAAGAATGCACAATAACATGAAATAAAACCTTGTTTGCTGTGTTAACATTATGGCAGTCAAGTCATACGTCTCAACTTCAAGAACTTTATTTTTTTTTCTTTTTTTTAATTGGACGCATTTTTTTCCAGCAACGAGAAAATGCATTCTGGTCAGTGTAAAAAATCTAGATATCTGATTTGTCACTTCCAGTTTCCGGCGTTCAGTGTTCACAGGCGACCGTATTTAGCCTCTACAGACAGCATGCTAGGCAAAAGATAACGTCAGTTATGCTGTCACTTTTCAACTTGTTGAAGCTAAAGCAATAGATGAATGCATCTTCCACAGCGTGGACCAGGTCTGTTAAGGACTTGGAAGGGTACAGAAGGCATGATTCTGTTGGGAGCAAACTGGAATTCTCAGAAAGAAGCAACAACCTGCTACATGCGTTGCGCTTCCTCTTTTTCGCGATCTTCCGGGCCACATAGCCACTGACGTAATAAGTCACCTGGGAGTCACTTTTGCGTTCAATGAGATCAGTGTGGTCAGGGATGACTTCAAAAGCATCAATCATTTCATGAACCTCATTAAGACGACCCACGTATAGCAGCTCATGAAGCTTATTCTGCAACTTTATTGAATTATTGTGGGTGCTCGGACATAGAAGGTTGCTCAGAACTCCAGATGGTATGTTTCCACTGGAGGGTGACTGTGCCGAATTAGAAAAAGCTGAGCCAATTCACAGAGATTGAAAATTGTATCGGCAAAGGGTGATCATTCGATCCAGACATTTGCTTCAGAATTCCAAAAAGATTTTAAGCACGTCTTGGCAGAGGCGAGACGTCATCAAGTATTTGTAGCCCAAGGTTTTCGTGACCTAGTGTCGGATGGAAAGGGTGCTGGTTAGAGTGACGCGGAGTCCTTCGGCAGTTGATTCACTCAGGAACCCACCTTCCTTAGGTACAGCTTTTTCTCAAGTTGCTAAGACACCGTTGATAACATGCTTGTAGCTATTAACGATGAATTTTTCGTCGAAATGAGCTTCACACACAACGTAGTTCTTTTCCTGTGGTTTGTCAGCGTGAGGAATTGCACGCTCCCAGGCCTTGCGCCGTTCATCTTCGGCGGGAGCAGAGAAGAGAGACGCTTTCATCTCTTGTTTGCGGGCCGAAACATATCCCGCATTGCATACAGGTGCTAAGCAGTGTGTTTGCTGTTTACCCATCACTGTGGCATGGCCACATTGGCGCGTATTGATCCCAAACAAGTCCAAATAGCCAAAGCGCCGACGTTGCGACTTGCGAGCACACGAGCAAGTCACTAAAAGTGCCGTGCTAGCGGCTGGCGACAGCTCTCGACTGGTCACGGTGGCGACTTGCACGCCGCTCGGCGGCGAAATGAACTACCAGCACGCCTTCTTTCAAGGCGTGGCCGGGACGATGCTGACACCTCTCCTTTAAGCCGCCACAACCCTACCACTGCAGTGCACTATAAAAGGGGGCAGTGGAGTGAACGAGGAAGGCGCGCCGCATCTTGGCTGATTCTCCGGCGGGTGACAATAGCGGCGGCGCTGTAGTCCCATGGTACTCAGGAGCGTCTGCATGAGGAGCGCGCGCGCCATAGCCTGCGAAAGCATGTAAATGCTTGTTTTTAGCGCATTTATTGCCTTTTTGAGCCTTTATCAGTGGACACACCTGCTACGCGCCATGGTTCACGAGTGAATATGCAGGCACGCCGAAACTGTGTCGATACATTCACTGTTTCAAAAGCCTGCCGACCCAGAAAAAAAATTCAATCGGTATTTGCACTGATCCACCTAGCTTCTTACTCAATCAGCGCTTTGAGTGGCGTTACATTGTAAGTGGCTACTGGCGAAATACAAAGAGAGGAGAAGTATTAAAACCATGATTAAATCATACGCTCGTTTTGTCGGCAGTCTCTACGATATCCAGAGCACAGTGTTCCTTATTGAGCCTACATGCGCTCGATTGTTTCACGACAAACCCGAGTACAAGTAACGTTGTCCCAGCACTAATCGGTGACGAATATGTTTTATCATGTCAGTGGATGAAGTGAAATGATATTAATTTGGTCCTGGTGAACTGGTCAGACACCCCCCTAAGAGGTGTCCGCCGCAGTTGCTGGCCGCGTCTACGCCAGGACTGGAAGACCGTGAATGTCCGCCCGTTCGCAGGCCTCCTACACTGCCGAGTATTGGACAGAGAGTTAGGGGCTTTTAAGAGCCCTCTCCCAGTCTTCTTCTGTGCTGAACTTTGCGCTATGTAACGCCGGACACTGCCAGAGCATGGGAGCGAGTATGCAGTTACGTGCCTCATAACTAGGGCATCCTGGAGTTATGCCAACAGCAAAGTGGCTGAATGTGCTACGATATGGGAATGAACCGACCTGTAGCATCCGAAGAACCGACGACTGTGGCCGAGTGAGCTGTGAATGCTGCGGAAGCAGGTACTTCCGCCTAGACAACTAATAATGGGACGTCACTTCGTTAAAGGTGCCAAGTGGATCTTTAAAGCTGTCCGCGAACCCACCTCCGTACCCGCCCGGACGCGACATTACATTCCAGCACCGTTCCAGACAGGTGACTGCAGCGCCACGGCAAGTCATGGGGCAAACTAATAAGAGCAGCAACCCGCTAGGTGCTTTTTTCATGACCACGCGCAGCCTAGGTGCCGAATTGCGCGAACATCCCTAGGCACTTTAGTCCCTAGCGGTGCGGGCACGGGGTGCTGGTATGTAAAGGCGCCGCTGGCTGTGTCACGTGTAGGTCAGCGCTTCTTCTATTTCGGTGTTGTGCGGCGGTTTGTATTATTGCGATATTATTCCTTTCGAATATGGTGATGCTTGAGTGCTGACTGTTCTGTGTGGACGATAGGTCTGAATGCGCGGTGCGCTCTGACGCGCTTTAGTGAACGCTGTCACACGGGTACTTGCTGCATGTGGTCGCGCTGCACTGTATTTGATCCGGATCGTGTAGCGGTGACTAATACCGGTTTTCCTCAAGCAATTTCGATCGCGCGCAACAACTCTGTCGTCGTTGCTGCGCTGTACAGCATCGAGTTTAGCGCAGATGCCGCGACCGTGACCACAAGTGTCTGTGTGACACCGGCGGTATGAATATCGCATTATTTCCACTACTCGCACAGGTAGTCCAAGTAGCATAGAGAGGGAGAAAAAAAGCTGTGACTGCGATATACCCTGTCGGTGATAACACGTGAATGCTAATACCAAGTTAAACCGTTCACTTCTGTACACTTTTGTGGCCTCTAATTCTTTGGCAGCTGCTTACATGACAATGCAAAAAAAGCAGTCCACTAATTACATCAAAATTACGCAGAAACGGTGCATCATATTTAGGCAAGTCTCTAGAAAATATAAAACGTCTGCAAAAAAGCCCATGTACATGTTCAGTCTTGCAAACAAGCTTATTGCTCACGCTTTTGGCAAATTTTGTTGTTAGGGTTTTGCTGACAGGAGCCGCAGTGGACCACCGCATTATACATATATTGTATGATTGGTGTGCCAAGTGGTCACCCGTAAATTGCAATCTGCATAAAAAGCGAGTGCTTTGCCTTCAGCGCAACTTTGGCATGCTCACTTTTGCTTAACACCTAAAATTAAACCTCGTCGTACATTAAAGGTGTCATCATCATCAGTCTGACTACGCCAACTGCAGGGCAAAGGCGTCTCCCATGATCTGCAAATCAACCCGTTTTGTGCTTTTTGTTGCCATGTTATACCTGCAAATTTTTTAATCTCATAGACCCAGCTAAATTTATGTCTCTCCTTCGTGTGTTTGCCTTCTCTGGAAATCCAGTCAGTTACCCTTAATGACCAGTGGTTATCCTGCCTACGTGCAATGTGCCCGGCCCATGTCCATTTCTTATTCTTGATTACAACTATGGTATCCTGAACCCTGGTTTGTTCACTGACCTAACACTGCTCTCTTCTTGTCTTTTAAAGTTACACCTTTCATTTTCCTTTCCTTCGCTTACTCGGTCATTCTCAATTTAAGCTCAACCCTCTTTGTAAGCATCCATGTTTCTGCTCCATAGGTAAATACTGGCAAGATGCAGTTGTTATACACCTTCCTCTTGAAGGTTAGTGACAGATTACCATTCATGATTAGAGAATGCTTGGTGAATGTGATCAACCCCATCTTTATTCTTCCAGTTACTTCACTCTCATGGTTCGGCTTCGCGGCTCCTACCTGTCCTAAGTAGACATATTTTTTACAACTTCCAGCGTCTCTCCACCTATCGCAAAGTACTGTTTTCTGCCGAGACTGTAGCACATTACTTAAGTTTTGTGGACATTCATTTTCAGACCTACTTTCCTGCTTTCCATGTTCAGTTCTGTAATCATGAGCTGTAATTCATCTCCTAAGTTACTCATCGAGGTAATGTCATCAGCGAATCGCAGGTTACTAAGATACTTTCCATTAACTCTTATTCCTAACTCATCACAAGCTAGGGTCCTGAAAACCTCCTGTAAACACGAGATGAATAGCACTGGAGAGATTATATCTCTCTGCCTTACACCCTTCTTTATTGGAATTCTGCCACTTTCTTTATGGTGGCTGTGCATCCACTGTAGATTTATTCCAGTATGTTTATGTAGCGTTCTTCGATGCCCTTATTCAGTAGTGCCTGCATTACTGCTGATGTCTTGACTGAGTCAAACACCTTCTCGTACTCTATGAAGGCTATGTATAGGTGTTGATTGTATGTGAAAGTGTTGTTTGAAATGTTTATGGCACACGATAATGTTAACATTACGGTACATTCCACAGTGCAGTTAAGTGTGGCGTATTTCGGTCGGTGCAACTTTTTTTCATAATCGAGCAGTAATTTTTGGGCAAAAATATCAGTTATTGTCTTGTTGCTTTTTCCCACTTCATAATGCAAACTATTTATTAAAAGATCACATCTCATACATTATATAAAAGGACCAGGGCAGTCGAGGGCCTTGACACTTTGATCATGCACTACAATATTGCAATTTTCAACTGCAACTCAAAGACCACTGCTTGGCATATTTAATGCATAATAAATTCTATTGTTCCAACATCTGTCTGTGTAAACTTTTGGTTGTGAAAACATGCTCAGACGATCGACAACAGCTGGTCCATTAGTTTTTAAAAAAGCACTCAAATGGTACTCCAAGCCTTCTGAATATCGCACAGCGTTATAGTATTTCTCTAATATATGTGGTCAATAGGTACAAAACAACAGCTGCAGCACTTTAAGCAAGTTATTTGCAGTTAAATAAAATCTGGGAGCACTTGATCACAGCACTATTGAGAGTCTGTCACCATGTACAGATCTTTTGTACTTGTATAAGTTTCTGTGCTTGCAGGCTCACGCACAGCAGAGCAGAAGAAACCTACGTTGCTCTCTATTAAAAAAATAATTCAAAAATTCGATTTACCTCTTACAGCCATACATTTCAACTAGGAAGTTTGTCTGGTTATAGATAGTTGAGAAAGTAAAAGTACTTATGATCTTTAGATGCTATTAGACCACCTGAGGAGGCTTTGGTGGAAAGAAAGAAAATGCTTTCTTAGCAGAAAAAATTAGCAAGGCTCCTTTTGATTGTGATTAAAAAAAGCCTTTGCTAGTCTTTGGCAATACAGTTTTAATGACCTTCGCTAACACCAAGGAAAGTCAACTGCTTTTCTAGGTCTTAAGCTCTTTTGCTGGCCTCAGAACAATGTTATACTAAGCTCTATTTTTACTCTTTATATAGCTTCTTTCCTATCCTTTTATAACAAACTACTAATACCTGAACAATAAATGTCTAGAAATTCAAATACTTCTGAAGTCAAGATTGTCACAAATTATTCGGATTTTCTTTAGTGTGTCAGGATGGTGTCATAACATAATGAAATTCACTGTAATGAATAGAGTATTTTTGCTCTGATTTAACAGGTGCTGTTTCGATTGCTATGCATTTGCACAGATTGTCAAACACATCACAAATGATATAATAACAAATGCCTCAACCTAGTAAACAGAAAGATTGTATAAATTCAAATGCGGTGTTTTATTGTATCTCATGAAGAGGGTAACATCATTCAGTAAAAGCATTGCTGGCAATATCCATAGTCATAGAACTAATTGAATTTAAGTAAATAGTATTGAGGTTCCACTTTGTTGCATGTACATGTAGTAGGACCATATTTATCCTCTTCTTTATGCCTCTGCATTTCATTATAGACATTTGAGCAAACCGGAAGTGTCGTATTATTATTGCCTGCCTTTGTCCTAATTCACTCTGACTTGGCATAGTATTTGATGCTAGATGCCAAAAACAGAGATTAATATGTCACATCTTTCATTCACCACGAAGAGGTTTCTTTTTAAGCTATTGTTCAAGACAGTGACGTTACTCAGCATTATGCAGTAGAGCATATGAGCAATACTGCTTGTTTGTACAGGACGCTATACCATCGGTCGCATATACATGCTTTTTTGGACTACTCATGTAGCTTTAAAAATCATCAGTGTGAATGCGGTTGTCTTTATTTAAATTTGAAATAGTGCATTAAAAGAAAGAAAGTCTGTATATTTCATCTGACCCTAAGGTAAAGGCAAATGGTACCGCACAGTCAGGGGTGGATCCAGCCAATCATTTTAGGGGGAGGGGGGTTGCTTAAAGTAACACCGGAGAGAGGGGAATGATCATTACTTTTTGTTTTTTACTAGCTTAAAAACTTTATCATTGTATAAATACTATTAATGTGTGCTTAAATAAAACTCAGTCATTTGTTCTAATTGGTGATAACAGGTGGACGGAAAGCACTGAAGAGAGGGGGAGAGGATACTGACAGGCTTTGGGGGGGGCGATCGCCTCTAGCGCCCCCCTTCTGGATCCGCCACTGCGTGCAGTTCTGCACAAGATCACATGATTGATTCCGAACTTCAGGAGTCTCATTATAATAGTTGTAATATGTACTAGTGCCCCAGTTCCATGTACTCGGGGAGACTATGAGGTCAAAATAATTAAGCTTTAACTTGAAACAGTGCATCTCATTAGCAGATTTTAGTTTTGCGACATGAAGCCGTCGAAGTTAATTTTATTAATTCTTCTCTAAACCAGCATTGATGTACAGTGCTTGCGAAATTCTGCGCCCAGTTTTTCTATGTGAATGTGTGGTTCATCATAGAATTTATGGCATTATTTACCAGTGTGATTTTTCAAGGCCTTCCCTATGGCGATGACCTTTTTTTTCACATTTGTTCAAACCAGAAGACAAGTTCACTAGGTAACATTTATTGCATGCGAGGATGTTTGAAACAGTTCGTTATGCGTTCAAGTTGGCCCATGCACACACATTTTGCAAATCAACAAAATTTATTGATCTTCATTAGGCAAACTAATTCTACATAATTGTGCAGCAGTCATGCAGCTATACTGTCAAAGAAATAATCTTTCAGGACAAATAGAAATGTTTAATAAAAGCTACTGCCAATAAAATGTAAAGTTAGACGTCTGTCATAATCATATGGTGGTTTTGGGATGTTAAGCCCCACATATCACCGAAAATGATAAGGTAACCTTGCCTGAAAAAGTTGCTTGTTATTTACTACACACCTCATGGATCAATATGAATTCTCTGCAATTAGAGACAAGTGCAAATCTAGAAAAGTGTATCTTATTACCAAACAAGGGAGCAGATAAACATTAATGCCACTGAGCACTTTTACTAAATATCCTATCCAAGATTGCAGCAAAATAAGCACCTGCAAACATATGTGCTAGTAATTACAACAGAATGCTCAGCTTGAGGTTTTTGATGCAGAAAAAATAAAGAAATTATGAGAACGACCACATGTTGAATGATAAAGCCAAGACAATGCTTTATTAGCAGTTTTAAAATGCTTATTTTATGGTTCGTTTCAACAATGTTCCTGACATAGCTCATTGTGCACTTGGCTAAAGTGCAGATTCATTTCCACCACTGTCACTTATCCTCCTTTGAGGTCCTTGGCAGCAAGTACGCCTACCTGTAACAGACATGGCAAATTACCCCACCTCTTCCTTTATTTTCCTGTACAATTCAAGCAGCAGCTACACTCCTAAATAAAGGTGGCGGTGAGTAAGCTGTGCATGCATGAACTTCACTGCATGACTCGGGCTGCAATTCAAAGCAAAAACTTTCATAAGAAACTGTAATAAGTGTCGACTTTGTTCGCACTGCAGATATTTAAGCAAAATTGGTTGAACACATTATGAAAATAGGTGTGAATTTTTACTGCAAAGTATCTCACAGTTAAAATACTGTGAAGAGAACACTCGCAGATAGAACAGCTGAATTGGTGGCAAGCATTCCCTGGTTGTACGGGTAGTCACATTCAATGGGCCTCTTGTGCAGCCCTGGCAATGGTATGAAAAAAGCACATGCTAGTGCCTCAATTCCAACTTCAATCACGAGTGGGCACTGTAAAATACAGAGCAAGCGCCCCCTCCCCTCCCGCAGTTATTTTTCAACCTGTTCTTCACTACGGAATTCTACAGCAGCAGTTCTTTGGAAGCAAAGTTATGAGAGTTCTTATATATGCGCCAAGATTTTTTTAACACTTTTACAATGTGATGCCTTGGGGCTGCATTCTGACTTTTCACAAATTGTCCGAACATTTGTAGAACATCTCTCCCGCCTTGTCATCACACCTGAAATTTCACACAAGGATTCTCATCGGGTCTGTAAAACAGTAAATGCATGTGTATTCAATACAGCATTTCATTAGAAACACAAGTGTGCATTTTTCTTTAAGGTATTTTCTATTGAATTAGTGTCCGAGACCCAGCAAGGGCCCTCTTCCAAATCATCTTTCAGCGTCGAAGAAGTGATTTATCGGGAGTTTACTAGTATGAAGTTGGAAGTAGTGCTTGGGCCAGTGTGCATCTCTTACTTTAAAGTACTAAAAACCTGGAAGCCTGTACCCCTACGCAAAGAGAAGAAACACGGCATACCAAATATATTTGCACTGTTTTAAGTTTTAGTTCACCACAGTGAAACTCGCATGTCCATCAAACAAGTTGTGTAAATGAGGGCAATATTCAGCCGTGTGTAGCCTTTGAGCTTGTGAGGACACACTTCCCACGTTACCAGTGATGGTCAGCATGGCTATACACTGTTGTCTTTTAAGAAAAGAAAAACGTGAACACATGCACTGCGCTCAGCGGCGACTGGCTAGAGTACCATCAACCTACAGCTGAAGAAAGCGTGCCTGCTTCTGTTTTTATTAGCGCCTATGCAACGGCCATAATTCATTCTTTTGTTTGTCAATAGATGCCTTCAAAAGGCGATGTACTTTGTTTAGCGGTTGTTTTGGTTGTTCCGATTCAGTTAGTAAATGATGGTAAGAGAGGACTTCCACAAAAACTGGACATGTCATTTCTTTTGTTGCAATGAGTGGCTAGTGACCCAGTTATCTTGACTGCAAACCTTTTTTAACGGAACGCACAACAGTTAAATTGTTTAAAGACATCTTCACAATGCTCTGCTCGGGCGTATGAACGTTGCCTCACAAGATACCACAGTGCTGTAGACTTGTGAGACTGCATATTTTTTTGCTTGTTTGAGAAAAGCAGTGAACGGGCTCATTTAAATGTACATGTAATGCGTGTCTGTTGCAATAAATTGGCCTCTGTGTCACGCTTCCTATCCTCCATCCTCCTAGGATTATATGTATTGAGATGTGATACATTAACGCTATTCAAATATCACATAAAACATCTCCTCATTAATTAAGTAATGTAAACATCATGTTTCCAATAAACTTCTGGCTAGGTTCCACATATACTCTCATCTTTAGATACAAAACGCATGTATATACATATGTATGTATCTACATATGGGCAGATGCATGTTATGAAGATATGAGTGTATTATGTGAATTTAAAAATATGTAAGTATGTGTCTTTTTGGATATGTAATGAAAAGAGCCTCGATGTCTGACTCTGTGCGTCATGGCAGCCTATTTTTTGTATTTATGTGTCACATATTTTTGCTTTTATGCTATTTCTGTGTTCTGTTATTATGCTGCTCCTTATAATGTGATAATTAATAATCAACGTAGCACTGTTTGCTGAACTTTTATCTTTTCGCGGAGCGAAGCCACGTCAGGTCGAATGGCCTTTAGTTTCGCTTCGTTTTTCTGAATCTCACCAGAAATAAAATCTGTTCATTTAAAAAATACACCTAACAATAAAACTACACTGACTTTGGTTTCTCTTTGGGCCAGGTGAATGAGCTCGTCAGCTACTCTACATCATTCTTATTTTTTTGGGGGGGGGTATTGAAAGGACACTAAAGAGCGAAATAATTTTTCGCATACTATTAAAGTATGATTTCACATCACCACTCTTACCACGACACGACGCTTGGCAAGTGCGAAACCGTGCAAAAAAAATATCTCACCAAACACCATGACATCATTAATTTTGATAGCATTTACTGGGTTCTACAAAGCTTATAATCAATAAAAATGAAGGACATTGTCATCTGTGGGTGTCATAGATCTAGCATATGAAGTTTCAGAGAATATCACCGAGCCAATCTCAAAATTGTGAATAATACATTTAAAAACTTTTGACGTCGTGCATGGACATTTCGGCACAACTTTCAATAGTAAAACTTGAACCTTAATTTTCTCCACTAATAATGAACTTGGGATAGTGAAACATATGGCATTGGCATTACAGTACTCAGAGTGCAGTTTGTTGATCTAAACAAGGTCACTATTTATCTTCAGTATCCTTGTAAGGCTTTTGTAAAATAGACACAAGAAGCAATACTTTTTTGCAGACTAGTTGGTTCATACTTGAAAAATTGAATTGCTGCACAAACTTGAAGAAAAAAACAAGAGAGACAGGAAAGAGCGCAGACTACCAACTGTTTATTGTCGTTTTTTGAAGCCAATATATCGTGGAAGCGCAGCGTAGCATGCATATAATGGCTTCAAAAAACGACAATAAACAGTTGGTAGTCTGCGCTCTTTCCTGTCTCTCTTGTTTTTTTCTTCAAGTTTGTGCAGCAATTCAATTTTTCAAAAGACACAAGAAGCTTGTGAATCAAGTGCAAAGCTGCACAGCAAAGTTGTGTTGGGAGTACGGAGATTGTACAACGTCATTTCATCTATGTCGCATTGCTGCAGTGAAGGGAATCAAACTGCTCGAGACTACAAGCAGCAGAGGCCTGTAAATTCCTCCAGAGTTTCCTTCCACAGTTTCAACCACATGGGTTCAATAGTGGCAAAACATGACGGTTATTCCACTTGTTCTTTACCACTCTATCATAAACAGAGACTAACACATGCATTTTTCTTGGTTTAAATGTTGTTGTTTTTTATCTTTCAGTGGATAAGTTGTCTTGAGGTAACACTGATAATATTGAAAATAGAATCATTTTGAAGAATAGATTTATTATCTCTGTTGCTAGCCTCCTTTCTGACATGCATTCATGACAATTGCATAAATTGGCAATTGTAAGAAGTCTCACCCTAGCAGTAAATTTACCATGTACCACCCTTTCAGCGAAATTAACTTCCTAGATATGACGGTATCTGTTTAAACATTTTTTTATGTGAGGTATGAAAAAATACAAATCCTTTGCCCACATCATAAACATATAGCAGGCAATGCCAATCAGAAAAGAAAAATGAACAGGGCAAAGCCAAGTGAAAATTTGAGGAGGAAATATTTGCAGAAAAAGCGCACTCCACCCCAATCGAACAGGGCAAAAAGAAGAAAAAAAAAGATCTTGTTTTGGTTTACAATGTTGTTCTTGCTGCTAACATGTTTGGCCCAATTTAATATTCAGTGGTGAATTCTTGACATGTGCATCTTAGTGGGGCTGTCTTGGAGTTCTTTGTTTTGCAGAGAAATCAAAGGTTATGCTCGACATAATTCAAACGAATAACCAACTATATAATACATAGACTACACAAGCCATCATCTATGACACGGCAAAGAAGAAATATTCATCAGACAGGCAAAGCGTTTAAGAAGCATCTGTAGAGACAATGGACAATATGCTCACCAATTAAGCAAGCCAAAGGATGACATTTGGCGAAATGTCACCTGCACAACACTCTGAACAAAGTCCAAAATGAAGCTTGAAAATGAGGAAATCATCACTAGCTGAACATGTCCCATAGCACAGTCTAACCAGCCGCTAGCCTTTGCAATCAAATACTGAAATGCATTTGGAAATTGAAATAATATCTTTCGCAAGTATTACGCAACATTAACTAGCAACGAGTCGCTTCGGAAAATGTTCCTCGACATGTTAGTGCATGCAAAAGTAAACCCGCATTTTTTTCGGTACATATAGTACCTAGTTGTCCTCTAAGTTTAAGACCTGCAAACACCTTCAAGATTATGTTAGAATTAAAAGCACTAAAAGTGATTTATGCATAGTATAAAATATAGTTTTAACTGCACTAGTTCAAACATTATCCACATGAATAAATATACATATAATCACAAACAGGACATTATTTTAACATGCTGTAGCAGCACAACTTCGACAGGGACACAGAGTATAAGAAAACACAACACTCGCTTTTCTTGTCCTCTGTGTCCCCGTCGAAGTGGCCCTACTACGCCACATGTTAAAATGGTATTTCACCACCTACTACAGCTCTCAACCCCTACTGAACAAACAGGACAACCTGTAAACGTTTCATTAAATAGGCATCAAGAAAGCATAGAAAATGACTGGAAGCAATGGTGCAGCAATTTATTGTGGCAGGACATATCTTCAACAATCTTGAATATTAAATACAGTAACGAGCCTTTCGAAAAAGAAAAAATGCCGCACCTTATTCACAAGTTTAATACATTCCAGCCAACAAGTATAAATGTTTCAAAGGGGGCATTTGAACCGATTTTTCAGGGCACATACACAATGAAAACCTATAAAAAATAAGCCATTCTTCAAGGAATTTTTAAGGATAATTATCCCCATTGTCCGGTGGTGCTTTCTCGAGACAAAGATAATTCAGCAAAATGTCTTCTCCTTTTCTACCCATCTATGCAAAACACTTGCTCCCTCCTGCCCCTCATTTCTTTATGTTTCATGGGCTTTTGATTGATTGCCCCTTTTACCCTGGCGCAACCCATGACGGGGGATTGGCTTTTAACTCACCCAATTCAGCATGCCGACTTCTCGTTTTCGTCTCCCCATTTTCGCATATGGCCTTCCCTGCTTTGCAATTCAGCATGCCGACTTCTCGTTTTCATCTCCCCATTTTCGCATGTTGCCTTCTCTGCTTTGTTTATATTGGAGGAGAGGGTATGAAGAATATACAAAATGCACTAAGGTAGGCAAGGGATGAATTTTGGCCTTGTTGGTACAGTATATGTGAAATGTTTTGTGGTCCTTTGCTGATTGTTAGCACCAGTGTATCCCACATACCCTTCATCTTGATAAATATGCCCTATACAATTCAGATAGGTCGGCAGTTGCAGCCTTCAAAAAGTCTGCATGTTGAGGCAATGGCTCTAGCGACAACCCATGTTCACAAATGTGCCATCTCTTTAAGCTTGTCTTCCTCACAACTTCTGTGTTTTTTGGTTTCATAACATGGCACTTCTGATTTTTAAAAAATAATAAAATTGGTACTGCCTTGTATATTACATGTTAATAATAGCTCATTTTGTCAGTATTTTGGTAGATTTTCAATGCACCCATTGTCTTGCTTTCTTAAGAGCATTCATTTGACTGAGTAAGTGAAACAACGATTGCTCTTCTTCGTTTATTTTTTACCATCTTTTGTTTATTTCCTGCCATCTTGCATCTACAGACTAGTACGTAATATACTAAGACTGAAAATATGAAAGAAACAAAAAGAATGATGTTCTGATGATGCAGCACCGAAATTAGGATATTTAGTAATTGCGTCTTTTTATTTTATTGCCAGCATGTCAGGTGCCGGAGGCATGAGTGCTGGCTAACCAATGAAGAGTTCATTCCAGGGCGAAGGTGAAAAACATCCCCCCCCACCGACACTAATCTGCAATTTTTTCTGTGTTTCTTTAATTCAAATAGCATAACAATTTGAATTATGGGCCAAATGTGACGTATCACCCTAATTTGTTATGCAGCACTGAGCAGCTGACTCGCCCGTCACTCAGTGTCAGCGCAGCCGATTTTACCTGGTTGAAACGCTCCCGCTGTAGATCGGACACAGCAGAAGAGTGGTACGTGATCCTAAACTAGCAACGTGTTTAAATGACACACACAAAAAATGTACATCATGATTACACGTATCGCAACAAGAGAAATACACAACACGTACGGCGGAAGTACGGTAAACAATGAAAGTCTAACTTTTATTGTCAAGACCTGTATTAGCCTTTACAATAGTCTCATCAGGCTGCTGTACAAACCGAGCGACTTGCGCAGCGAGAACGTTTTTGAATTGTGGTACATTAACACAAAGCGGTATTCCCACCACTGCCACGAAACTAATGGTGCAAAAGCGCGTTCACCCGGAGATTAGTTAGAGGTTGACAGCTTAGCCGTCCTTGACACGAGGTGCACTATGAACCTGTGAACATTTGTGTTCATCACTGTCGTCACTGAAGAGTAGATTTATCGCGCGGAAGAGTGCTTGCCGCAAATAAACACGTAGCTTGAACTTCGCGCTGGTTCAACGACAAAACCGGAAGCCGCCATGACACTTTTGCTCACGAAAAACAGACGCAGTGCCAACGAACCAACGTAAGCCTGAGTTGTTGCAAGCGAAATTCAACGCAGCTACCACCTCAGACACAGCAGCGATGACCGGCGATTTGTGCTTAATACGTTTTCGTCTTTAATCTGTCATTTTAAATGTTTGATGAAAGCAATCTCTTCACATGCTTGAATACCAAAGTCATCATCATCCGTAAGCCTGCGAAAATAGAATGCAGAACTTCAAGGCACCCAAAAATGCCATTTTTATTGTTATTCTTATTATTATTATTGCAGAAAAATTGCAAGGCTCCTCTGAAAATGGAACAGAGCCTCAGTCACACGCATTCTCAGCACTGCCCTAGAACACTCATATGCGAGGCCTTCGAACAAAAAAAAATTATGGCTTAGAGGAAATGAACAAAACCATAACTACAATGATTCCTAAAACGCAACTGCAGTTAGGTTGAAGCACTAGGGCAAGAAGTAAGCAAACTCTCACAAATCACAAAAAAGAAACAACAATCTACAAAGGCTACCCACTCACGATCTAAAGTTGAATTAACTCAGCTAAAAGGGCTGATTAACAAAAAGAAAATTGCCGACATGGGGATTTATAGTACCAAAGAATTAGATGAAGAATTCAAAGAAAGGACAGAGCATGACAACAGGAACTAATTACGAATGCGCACTCCAACAGATAGAGTAACATAATCAGCAGTGTCAACATCTATAGTAAGGTGGCAGAAAACTTTTACTACAGCTCATGAATAAGCCACCTAACAAGGAAAGAAGCCAAAGTTCAACAAAACACTTAAACTCCATGAGTGAATATAAACAGTTAGAAATAAACATAAAATCCGAAGCCTAGCCAGGAACGAATCTGCTTGGAGACCCTACCCTGAGAGAATGGAATAGAGCCCTACAAAACATGACCAACGAAAAATCATGCCGTGAAATTGTTGACCCAATCAAAGATGGAGATATTGTGTTTAAAAGCTTGTGACACTTTCTGCGCAATGCCTCAAGTACTGGCGAATCTAATGTACAACCTAACTCTAAAAATGCCAATACCAAACAAATACAGAAAAAAAAAGAGATGAAAGATTTGAAGAATTATACACAGATCAACAGATGTCCCTCTGTGGATCATAGTCATGCGCTGTAAAACTGAAAAATCGGCCAAACGGAATACATCCATTAACTTAGCTAGCAGAGACTAATAAAAGGCATTTAACTTGGTAGAGATACCAGTTGTCTTAGAGTAGCTAGTGCATAATGCATGCATAAATACCCTAGCCAACATCTACAGAGAGTCCACAGCAGACAGACAGACAATGACCTTTATTAAGGTCTTGGAAGTCCCTTTATGGTGGAGGAGCTGTCGCAGAGCAGAAACATTTTATTCGTGAAGTGTATCTAGCAAGGACACGAAATATGAGCAATATTTACAGCATGCTTAGCAGAACTATTTGAGCCAACATGTTTTTGATAAAAAACACGAATAAACATTTACAAAGATTGTCTTGGTACTTACGCTTTGCAAATGACATTTTCATTTTCAGCAGTGGTGCCGTTGAACTACAATGAACTTAGGTTCTAAACCGAGAAAGTGTTCAAGTAGGGCTAGAGATAAAGAAGTAAAAGACAAGGATATAATGTTAGGAGGCCAAACAAGAGAGGAGAGTTCGCAATGGCACACAAGAATCCTTACAGTATACATGTATTCAAGTCACATATTCACAGGACACACTACTCATAAAAAGGAAATTCACCAAACAACATGGATGGGCTAATGCTTTAATGGCAGACATTCCCATATCATAAAAGGCAATTTACAACTGTCCCTAAAGCAGAAAGCGGTAACTATTGTATGCTGCGAGTACTAACACAGGGCCCAGAAACGTGAATGATAGTAAAAAAGAAGAAAAAAAAGGTCTAGAACAGACCAAGAACTATGCAGAATTGAAACAGGAAATGTTTAGCAATACATAGAGCTATTAAAAAACAGAGCTCGATTTAGAACAAACAGGGCTAAATGACATTCTAGCTGACATTAAGGGAAAAAAAAGGTGGACCTGGGCATGTCAAGCAATGTGAGGAAGAGACAAGTGACGAACTAGAGAGATTGTTTTGCTACGGAAAGGAGGGAAAAAGAGCTGAGAAAGGCAGAAGGCTAGATGGGATTTGCACGCATAAGATCGAATAAGCTTGCGCAGGGTGGGGAAAATTATAGGCAACTGCGAGAAGCCTTTGTATAGCATTTGACATAAAAAAGGCTGATATACAAAAAGAGCATGTGTTATCGAGCTGTTGCACATCGCAGGTTGGTTTAAATACCAACAGGCCATTCAACTCACATTGCAGTGCTACTGCTTACGTGTTGTAGTAGCACTACCAACTGCTTTTCGACATGTTTCTAGCAAGGTTGAAACATATTCGTAACATTTAGCAGAACCATGTACAGCCATGTCCACGTCTCTGTATAGTGCATCTGCAGCCAGGCTTAATTCGTGGTACCTTGCGGAAGTTCTGGGCTCCGACGTGGTGTTCCCAGAAGCACGCTTGACTTAATAGACATTCAAGGCTGCTTTGCACAAGTGTGACCATGTTGAAGGTGTGCCTGTTTTACCGTAGATGCATGGTTCCTCAGGGCGCTTTCAGCACGTGAATTCTGAGAGATGACGAGTTTCGACTGATAACACATGCCTGACTAGGCACTTGTTATTGTTCATGATTGAATATTTTTGTTGAAGCGAACTGAAGACAGACGGACAGAAGAGGCTGACAAGGACAGCACTTGCTCTCACAACTGAAGGTTTATTAAACAGAAAAAAAGTATTTAAAGCGGATACATGGTCTATCGTGCATGTGCATCAAAACAGGGTGCAACAGAAACCATTCTTGTCAGGATTACAAAAATTGTACATATTATGTATCGTATGTTATATTTTACAGGTACTAGGTGTCGAGGTACGCGTACTCTTTATCATGCAGTGCAATCGTAGCTTGGCTAGCACAGTCATGTCCCCTCTTTCGGATGTGCTAAGATCCAACTAACTCACGTGTTAGCTGCTCCTTGTGTCTAAATAATATTTCTGTTTCTTTAAACACAGGATAACATCCGCAGTTTCTACAGTGATCTGCAAGATGACTGTTGCCCGATGCCTTAACAGATGCGCGATGTTCTCTAAGGCGGTCGTTCACGCATCTTCCTGACTGGCTTATGTAGACTTTTCCACTAGAAAAGGGCGTCATGTATGCTACTCCCTTTTCTTGTGGAAAAGTCTACATAGCCCAGCCAGGAAGATGCGTGAACGACCGCCTTAGAGAACATCGCGCATCTGTTAAGGCATCGGGCAACAGTCATCTTGCAGATCACTGTAGAAACTGCGGATGTTATCCTGTGTTTAAAGAAACAGAAATATTATTTAGACACAACGATCAGCTAACACGTGAGTTAGTTGAATCTTACCACATCCGAAAGAGGGGACATGACTGTGTTAGCCAAGCTACGATTGCACTGCATGATAAAAAGTACGCGTATCTCGACACCTAGTACCTGTAAAACATTAGATATGATACATATTATGTACAATTTTTGTAATCCTGACAAGAAGGATTTCTGTTTCACCGTGTTTTGATGCAAATGCGCGATAGACAATGTATCCGCTTTAAATACATGTTTCTGTTTAATAAACCTTCAGTTGTGAGAGCAAGCGCTGTCCTTGTCAGCCTCTTCTGTCCGTCTGTCTTCAGTGCGCTTCAACAAAAGTTTTCAATCATCAACGTCATCCAACTAGCCCAACTTGCCACCTTGTTGCACTTGTTATTGTGCCTGGTCAAGTATGATACGGTTGGCATTGCAAAACTTCTTTAGCACCAACCACTCTTGTTCCAAATTCAAGCACACTGCACGAAGGAGGCAAATAAATAAGCGCGCCTGCCACCACAATTCGGATTTTAAAATTTTAAATATTTGTTAACACAACCAGATTAAGGCATGACTTCCCCGAAAGGCCATGTTCTTGTAGAAGTGAGTGCTCTTTTTGGGGAAGTCACGCCTTCATTTGGTCATATTACGAAAGTATGTGAAATCATAATTTATGACAGCAGGTGTGCCTTCTTTACCTGCTTCGTGCACTTTGCTTCAGTTTGGACCTGGAGTGGCTGGCACTGAAGAAGTTTCGTGATGCCAAGCGTTCAGCAGCCCACATCACTGAGGCAAACTGTAGCCTGAAGATGAGGCATGCCCGCTGTTTTATACTGAAGAAGCCTGCTCGCACGACCCAGGAAGGCCTCACTGGGCTGAGAAATGCTCACATTGCAAAAAGTGTACGCTATGTACTCAACAAAGGCCCAAAATTTAGCCACGAAGCTCTGTTGCTGGCTCACTAATTACTGGCATTGCACCGACAAGTTGTGGCAAAGACGATGTCGCAGTTAGGGACTATTGCTTACAAAACAGTGTCTAAGCTCTAAGAACAGGTGAAAAACCCTCTTTGTCAGGAGGATACGTTGGTGGGTGTTGTCAGTTTTCAAGTGCAACAATTTGTGCCCATTTCAAGCGGATAAAAGTAGTGGCTCCGTAGTAATGGATGAAGATTTGTGTAACTTCAAGGCAACACAAGCAGTCTACATGAGCTTCGTCAAGTTAAAAGTCATCAAAACAAGAGTTTTGAAAAGCAAGGCAGTGGCTCTGAGTAAAGACTTGGAACTTGCATGACTAGCATAGTCTATTGCATACTGCAGCTAGCAAAACTAACACCCTTTTTGTGTTTTTGACGGCCAAGGCGCATAAGCCGGGTGTTTCATTCAGGACAATTGTGAGTGATTGACAAATCTGGCAGAACATGATTAGTGAGTTTTTAATGAAGCGGCTAGACTCGGTTGTCATGAGAGACCCATTTTAAACTGGGAATTTCCCATGTATCATCCACTTTCTTCAAAGAATCCTTCGATGGGCACTTGTTCTTGGTATATGTTGAAGACTTTTTTTATTCTGTCCTGCACGGCGAATTGTTTTTCTACATGAGAAGTTGCACAGACCAGAGTGGTGTGGTTGCCTTCAAGAATGCCGCGGGCATGGCAGTATAAGCTATTACGGCCCTTCTAAAGTTTTATGTTAAAGGTAGCTCGTATGTTGCTTCTGTTTTGTGCAATTTCTTATGTTTGACCGTAACCGCTTTTATTACGTTCCACTAACATTTTAATTAGTGGGAGGTTTTGGAAGTTCTTACGTATGACGATAAATTTTCATTATTTTAAAGCAACTAACCACCGTCACATATTAGCGCCGCGTTAACAATGTTCTCGCAGGCTTTCACAGACTGAAAAAGAATTGGTGTTTACACATGAGTTGAAGGCTTGTGGCTTTTTGCAGTTTTTGGCTTAGCGCATTACTTTGCAGAGTCGTCACGGCTGTTGAATTTTTTGTCTAGGTGTGCTGAAAAATTGCTTACATACGAGTTGACGCATTCCGAAACAGTGAAAAGTGCCATAGCTGAACAATGCCCAGTGTATGCATGTGCAGGGTCGTGCTCACACGTTATGCAGAAGAATATTCTAAACCAATTGGACAGGTTGTCAGTGGTTGGTTTCCTTCACATGCTCCTTAACGCTGTAGCTGAGTTGCTCCACTAGACTATCAAGAGAAAACACCACGGTACTGGGGTAGAGCAAGAGTGCAGAACAGCAAGACCTGAGGTTGTACCGTGTATGCACCGAGCTGCACACGACCTAAAAATGGTCGCAAACAGAGGTGGCATGCCGATTATTTTTTCTGCGCCACGAAAATCATCTCAGCTTTCTCATGTATATTATATGATGGAAGCAACAAAGGTGGGTACAGTAAGAGGCACATCAATCATACACAAAATGTGTCAACGTGGTCGTTTATGAATTTCCACTATATCCTACGGCAAAAGATGAACGTTGGCCGGGCAAGAATATGCGTGAATGAGCATGCACAGAAACATGAGTTTTCGTTTAAAGATAAAGATGAGGCACATTTGCTGACGCATTGCGATTCTCATAAGTGTGAGCCTTACCTGGATAAGGTTTGGATAATTGGCAGAAGCAGGGACACAAATACTCGAGAATGCATGGATGCATTCTGTATAAAATCACGAGGTTCATCAGGTATCAGTCATACTTTGTCTTTCTGGTAGATAGAGAACAAGTTCACAGATTGTGATTAGTTAGTATGCTCTCAATGTGAGCCCAGCTTACTCCACACATGTGTGCCTATAATTTTTCATGCAGCATATGATGAGTAAACTGTCCAAACTTTGAGTTCCCCTAGACACCTTTTCTCATTACTTTGTCATTAAAAACAGTCATATATTTGTGGCTTCTACAAGAACATGTACCGATTAGAATAAAAAAGAGTACTTCTAGCCTTACTTTTGTGTCTTAAAAATGTGTAGGGGCAAATTTGACATAGAAGAGGGACACCATGTCTGGGTGATGCAGACCAGGGAGACATGTGGCTATGACAGGTTACCGATATGCAATGACAAGTGGAATGAATGCAGTGATTGTGCGAACATTCCAAGCTAGAAAAAGTCTAACAGTGACCAGTGCCTTCTGTCACATAAGCCATGAAATAACAAAAGCAACCACCGTCACCTCTGCCACCATCTGGAACGTAAGAGCACTACCAAAGGCTGCATTCATTGTTCTTCTGCGCAGGCTTATGGCATGCAGCTCCATGAAAGTAAAGCGAGGGCACATAAATTCTTCAATGTGGTAGTGTCAGAACACATACTCAAATCTGTTGCAGCAAAATTATTAAAAAATCACTGCTTTTTTACATGGCCACATTAAAAAAACTTTAAATCGGTCTGGAGACGTTACATTTTACAAATATTTGCTGGTGACTGGAAATTCTTCGTTAGATTAGAGACTTCGTAAGATGGTTTTGCTAGATAGAGTTTTATTAGTATTTATTAGTAAAAATTGCACATTGAGGAGCCATGAAAATTTTGTAAACGGGAGGTGGGTGCTCGAGACGACGTTTTGACAAGTGGACTTGTCTTTTACAAGGCTCAAAAAAATTTTGAGAAATTTTACTCAATACAAGAAGCATATTACTTTGTCATTGTGCCTATTCCAAGAAATAAGTTTTTTATAGTATAAAGGAGCCGAGAAATGTAACTTCATGCTATTTAATATCGCGCACACGCACCAACGAAGACCAAAAGCTTGTATAGTGCACTGACTACTAAGCGGGGACAACTGTGCTAATCTGATAGTGAAGTAAATATCGCATCCTTTTGATTAAAAATAACACGCAGAAAAACTAGTAATAAGACCCAAAATGACATTGTACTTCCTAAAGAATGAAATGTCCTTCAATTTTCCATGTGATACTTGATTCAGCAAGACAGAACACAAACGTGTGCTTGGCCGTATACATAGTGTTCATGGGATGTAACTTCCGCCGATGTTTCCATCTCCCCCCCATGCCCGGGTACCTCGCTGGGTACCTACAGCAGTTAGCGTGCTGCAGCGTGGTTTGTTGAGGGCTCGTCATTTGTTGCTGTGCACGATGTTTGAAGAGAAGAGTGAAAGCTCAAAGTCTCTCGAGCCGCAATTTTAAAAGTGGAAGAGCGAAGCGCATAGCTCCCATCGAAAACGAGTCATCGTGCAGAGCTAGGCAGGTTTACAGGAGATATATTATTAATAACAACTTTAATGTATTGCTAAGGCCCACACCACCAAAGCGGCAGTATGGCTCCCCGAGTGTTTTAAACAGTGCTGATGTTAAGTGTGTTTTCTTGAATTTGTGGAAACAACCAAGGAATATATTATGCAAGTATGAGACTTCGCGTGGTGCGTGCCGCGATGATGCCGGTCACTTTTTTCGCGTATGTTATGACTAATTTTCTACCTTGTATATTACTTTTGCTGTTGTGCGCTAATATACAGTATTGTCTCTGAAAATGATGCAGACCGTTTTAGGGAATCAATCGACCAATTTTTAAAAAACCTGTCCCCCCAACTCAAACCGATCAGCTATACTTCAAATCGCGAGTGAACGAATAAAGTTTCCCATCCAAAGTCACAGTTTGTTTGAATGCAATACCCAAATTCCCGTGATCACCTTCACCATTTTAGCCACCTCCCTGACACGCTTATTGTGCACGCAGCGGTCGCGGACATGTTTGTATATACAGTACATACCTCTGTTTGCAGGTACGTGCTTGAATATAGCATTTACCCGTAATAAAGTTGCACCTGAAGACGCAAATATCACCGGTTCTTCAAGTCGTTTTTGTTAATATGTGCCAGCTAAACATGCCGGTGCTTTTTCCAAAATCGCAATATGCGTTCTCAATTTTAGGTAATAAATTTCGGCAAAGAGAAGACACTGACGCTCTGCTCGCTCTTCGTGGACTGTTATATCAACTTGCCTCACCAGCAGCTGATAATTGCCCCAACTTGCATCTTTAGGCAAAACTGAAGGGGCGCATGCACGAGGAAACAACACGGCAGTGGTCGGCCATGGAGTCAGTAGGTACCCAGGCATGTCGGGGGCGCATTTCGGAAGTGACGAATTGGCGCTGCGTGACGAACAGGCACACTATATATTGTTACACAGGATTAACGCAGGACTACACGGACACTAGAGAAGGGACAAATCGCTCTTGTGCCCGCATAGTCGTGCGCTGTGTTAAAATATGTTAAAGTATATACTGTCGCCAACTGGTCCAGCTTTCAGTCCTTTAGTGTACATGTGCTTATTTGCGGACGTCCCATCATTACAGAACTAGCTACTCAGTATGATGCACCTTTTCTGCATAATTTTGATAGGATAGCTTTGTATATGTAGTAAACTGTTTTTCTTGCATGCTCGTCTACTGACGCAACCAGCAGCCAAGAAGCTAGAGGCCACAAGAGCGTACAGAAAGAGTTTGAGCATTCGCACGTGCGATCATACCGGTGTCACACGGGCACTTTTGATTGCAATCAGCTAGGGCGTCTGCGCCAAACTCGATCCAGCGTAGCAGTGACAGACCTGTCGATCACGATCGAATGTATTCGAGTGACACCAGTATTAGTCACCGCTAACTGCCGAAACTAATCACATCAAATACGGTGCAGCCGTCATGTAACTGCGTTATAAAAGAGTACGACATAGCAAACAAGAATCCGTGTGACAGTGCTGTTGTCAGTACAGTGTGTCGGACCCTAAATCTTACTCGGAACTATGTCTGCGCAAACGTGATCACGCTTACGCGGGTGTAATTCAACGCTACGGCTGGCATGAACCAGCCAACACTAAGGTATCGTCAAATGTGCAGGGAACTAAATTTTTCAAACCAACCACCACACAGCACACACAAGACAATCAGCACTTGAGCATATCACATCGACGCGGCATGTTGGTCATTCAACGCTACCGCTTGCACGAAACACCCACGGTGCTCGATCTCCCCCCTCTGAATGATCGGTCGGCCGTGAATCACTGCCACATCACCATACTGACAAAGAATAATACCGCGATTCATACACACCGCCGCACAACACCAAAATCAACTTCGACCAAACTAGAGGAAGTGCTGACAGATGACGTCGGCGCACCGCTAGGGACTAAAGCGCCTAAGGTTGTTCACGCGATTTGGGTGCCTTGGCAGCGCGCGGTCACCAAAAATGCACCTAGGGCGCGGCCACTCATATTAGTTCGCGCCATGACTCGCCGTGGCGCTGCAGTCACTGTCTGCAACGGTGCTGGAATGTAATGTCGCCGCCCAAACCGCCGTGGCACGTGATTTCTCGCGCACGGTTATGGGCAAGTTCGTTGGCGTCGGGAAGAGTCGGAAGCACCTCTAAGCCCATGTGGGCTGGAAACCAGGTGATTGTGTGGTGGCCTACTACACCCCTGGAATTCAGAATAGCGGCAGCCTTCCTAGAGAATAACCCCGAGGCAAAGGCCCGGGTGGCAGCCCCGGAGTCAATAAATATCTCTGGACGCGGAAGGTCCGTCATCGCCAAGGCTATCGCTACTTGCTCTGCTACGGAGGCAGATGCTTTCCTCACGGAAGCTGAGTTGAGTACGCGGCCACGATGATCAATGACCACAGCTGCAAAACGATCGGAGCGGCCGTACTGCGCCGCATCGACGAAAGCTACACTGCCCGTGGACTCAGCCACGAAATCAAGGAGAGACTTGGCCCGTGCGTTTCGCCGGCCAACATTGTACTGTGGATCAACGTTACGCGGGAAGGGTGCCACCTCGTACGTGCCCTTCATTGTTTGTGATAAGAAAATCTTCTGTTCCTCCCCTGCTGTATGATGATATCCCAGCGGCTGTAGGAGACGCTGCCCAGCTTTCGTGGAGGAAAGTCGCGTGACCTGAGATCATGTCAGTTTTGCGGAAGATAATAATTATTGCTTTCCGAAAGGCTTATTACATATTAAAATTATTAAAAACAACACACAAAGATAATAAAAAGTGCCAATTGTATATATAGCCCGTCCGTTAATCTGAGTGAATTCATTTTAACCAGTTCTCATTTTGTATCGACAGCTTAAATTGTGCTGCATTTCAAATATTCTATTGGCGTAACGCTATTGCAAGCGAGCAAATTTACGACAATGTTTTGTATTATAAGCGTAGTTCTATGAGTGAGTGTCAAAATTGTAGGCAGGCAGTGGTGCATCTTGTTTTGAGAAATTGACCTTCTTTGTATATGTACACAGTAAACACACACACACTCACACACACACACATATATATATATATATATATATATATATATATATATATATATATATATATATATACAATGCCCCTTAGCACAGCTACTATTTTTAGGCGGTGCATTTCTGGTCCGAATTAGGCTTGAACTAGTTTTGAGACCTCATACTGTCGAATAGGTGAAATATACACTACAGTGCGCATTTGTAGACACGCTATATTCAGCTTCGCCAACTGTAAACCATTGGCGCAGGGCTACCCCGAATACCTTCTTTAGGGGGGGGGGGTGCAGCAGAACGCCTAACTTTGGCAATTAGTAGTCGCTGTGAGTGCGTGTAAATATTTTAGTAACCCCTGGAAAGTTAAATTATGAAAAACATTTCATGGTGTAGGGGGTTCAGATTCCCTTCTTCTCCCCTTTTTATTTATGGCTTTCTGGTGCTGCGTGCGTGTGACACAGTATTTGTATTTTAATCTCAGAGCTTTCTCAGCACACCTAACTTCCAATAAATCGGCTCAGTTATTCTGAATATTGTAGATGCTTAACCAACGAAGAAAGAGTTAATACAGCAGAAATTTGTGTAAGACAAACATTTTCTGAATTATTTTCGATCTCTCACAAGGGCTTTTATGGAGGTAAAATTCAGTATATTGGCGTGTCATACTTCAAGGGCTATGGAATTGTGTGCTATACATGAATTATGGGCAGGTACGAAGAAATCTGCATCAAGAAAGCGCGACAGAAGAGCCGAAGCGCATAGCAGTTCCTGGACGCAGCACGCGCTCTTTCAGTACTATTCGAATGCAGCGCCGCCGCTGCAGGCAACACGAAAGAGATCAGCGGCGAGGCGCGGTCACGCCACTCAACACTTCTAGTACACTCTACTACCACTGCTGCTGCGACCTGGTGAGAATAGCTGGATTGCTATATTCACCCGGTCAAAATAACAAAAACGCTATTCTCACCCAACTTGGTTTGGATCTAGGCAGATTTGTGGAACATTGTGGCTTTTTGTCAAAGTTTACAACGCCTACAAAGCCGGTTCAGGCAACCTACGGAAGCTTTTTTTTTGATGAAGGCATGTCGGGCGTATTTTTTTTTCGTTTTTATGTTCGGCTCAGAGTCCACGTCGTTGGCGCACAGTGTGATTGTGTTTGTCATTGCAATGTGCTTTGTGAACGTAAATAGTTAGATTACGTTCGCGTTGAGAACCATTGAATTTTGTGGTTCGCCTGAGCATGCGTGAAGGCCATGATGTCTAGGACTCGTCAAGCTGTTTGCTATTTGACATCCGTGATATTTGCTTCTGTTGTGTTTGCGGTCGTGATGGTGTAGTAGTCCGTACGTGTTGCCAGTTTTGCTGGGTGCGCTTGTAGTTGTGTGGTTTGCGTGGCCGTTCGGCAACCTGCTCAGATTCTTGCACTTGTTCATCGAATACTTCTTTTTACATGCGTAGTAGCATCGAACTCGTATTAGCTGAGCTGTTAAATGCGTGGTACTTTAACCACTACATCATTCAGAAAAGCTGCCGACCATTTCTGATTTCAGAGTATAGGCACCACAAAATATAATTTCGATTGCTATCCAGTCCAAGTTTCTTGATTGCGTTAGATGCAGAGTTCGTAAATTCACTTTCGATAGAAATTTCTCGTGTGACACCCGCATGCTCAATCAAGCCTCGCTATTCGCTTCCATGGCTGCACAAGCGATGAATTAACATTCGGCTTAGAGCGAGTGGCTAGCACACCAGGGTTTCGGCGCATGGAGCAACATATGTGGCTGCAGGCTATCTGGTATTCCATACTTCAATCTGTTCAGCGGTAAACACAACAGCACAAGTGATACGAGAATTAGCGCCGACATTCAATGAAAATTTATCTCAACTCCCAAATGAGTTGCCTACACCCGAGATAAAAACAACATGCTTATGCTAAGCATAACATTACAGAGACCACAAAAAAACGAAAAACGTTGACATATAGCAGGCCCAGGTAAGCCAGTTCTTTGCAGTCAAAAGTATTGAAGGTTCTGGGTGCCTTCATGAGAATGAGTTATAAGAACTTGTGTTTTCTCAAACAGGCACTGGCAATCGTATTTCTAATGTATGAGAATCCAAAGAAACGTCTCTACTCATGTATTTTACTTTTTGCAAATTTCCCTGTAACCATATGTTTTGATACTTTCTCGTTTTACCAATGCACTGAATAAGAAATCTCATTTGTGTAATTGAACTTGTGATGTTTAAAGAGCTTTTAACCATAGCGAATCTAAGCACGGCAAAACTTTGTTGACTGCACAGGAAGCATCAATTACAGCATATCTTGGTTCTGTGGACAAAGTTATGTGGGTGAAGGAGACAATTGCCTAAGTATACGGTTGCAGGAACATTGTCAAAAGGTAAAAAGCATAGATAGAGATGGTTCTTTGGCTTCGGATTGTTGAGAATTTAGTTGCCAGCCTCTGTTCGAAAAAACAGAGGCTATTGCAGCTCACCTTCACGACATCACCAAAATTATCATTACGCCTGCACAAGCAGCTAAAGGAAGCTGGTGACATTAAGCCTTCAATGTTCCTATCTGTTAAAGAACTGGCTTACCTGTATTCATCGTCATGTGCTATTTTGCGTTAGTTTTTTTAGTTTGTTTCAGTGCACTTTCGCTTAAGTTACTTTTCCTTATCCCGATCTTGTTAATATTTTGGATGTGGGCTATATATTGTATGTTGTATAAAATTTCAGTTGGAAGCCTGTGCTTGTCCTCGTGCCACTAGTGTTGCTTTTTCTGCAGTTGTGCTGACTATTTTCAAATCTCTGCACAGATGCATTGCATGCATGTTGAAATCGGCACAGAGAAAAAACGAGGACGCAGGAAGAACAAATACATACCACTGCGCCATCTTGCAACTAACCTTAAGAGAAAGCACAGCATTAGCAAGAAGCTAAAAGTAATGATTTGATTTGATTTGTAGGGTTTAACGTCCCAAAACCACCATATGATTGTGAGAGATTCCGTGGTGGAGGGCTCCGGAAATTTCGACCACCTGGGGTTATTTAACGTTCACACAAATCTGAGTACACGGGCCTACAACATTTCCGCCTCCATCGGAAATGCAGCCGCCACAGCTGGGATTTGATCCCGTGACCTGTGGGTCAGAAGCCGTGTACTTTAGCCACTAGACCACCGTGGCGGGGCGAAACTAAAAGTATCAAACTCCACTGATCTGGTGGACCACAAGTTCAGTCCTGAAAAGGCTACCATGGTGCAGAAATTTAAAAAGGAGGAGGAGGTGAAAAATGTCAAGTAATGTAATCTAAAAGGCCTCTTTCCCGCATCTTATATATGGGACATTTCTGAGAGAAATTTGTCCTTAAAATTCAAGAGATATGATACCGACATTCAGAATGGCTGAAATACGGATGCTGATTTCAAAATAAAGAACATTTACTTCGTTGGTATGTTATGGCTGCATGGGGTGCTTGCGGAACAAAAGCTTGAGACCAATTACATCTGTGTGATTAGCCTGAACACGTTATCAAGGGCAAGAGGCAAGAAATAAGTGCGAGTGTTATTTGGCAAAATGACAGAAATTTCTTCCTTGTAAAGTACAAAACAGCTGCTTAAGTTCTGAACATGCTTGCTTGATGCCTTGCGAAATTTAGCAGCGACAAAAGAAGAAATCTTTGTATTCTTCTGCAAAGACTATCCTCATGGTTTATGGCAGGGCCTCGTCAATAGGGCAAAAATATCGGCTTTAGAGTGTTTTGTGCAGGCTTCGTCACTCAAGAAAGGTCGGTAGGACACATTTTTCAAGCCTTTGATTTATTCTGCAACCAGTGCCGAGTGTTGTTCTCACTTGATAATAATGAAAAATTGGAGGCAGATTTTCAATACAGGTGCCAAGCCTCAGAGAAGTGACACTGAACAAACTTCCTTGTTTTTGTGTCATCAGACTTTTTTCTTCCTCTTTTTCTTCTTATATGCTATTTCTGCCTTTTTTGTACAATTTATTTTTGTCTCTATTTAAATTCCATTATATTTCTCTTTTTTCATCTTTCTCCCTCACTATTTGATTCTGTTCCTTCCTCATTCTTTTTATGTGACACCTTCTGTCTCCCCACCTTTTTCTCTGTTTCTCACTCTCGCTTATCTTTCCAACCACCTTGCACACTATACTATAAAAAGCTATGATAAATTTCGCTGGCGTGCCTGGATAGCCGAGTGGTTGTTTTCAGATCGTCGGTACATAGATTTGAATGTCGTCTTGTTGAGAATTTTTTTGCCAACATTTCGTTCTCTTTGCACTCATTCTCTAATACATCGGTTTTAATGCATCCCATGCCGGACGTATCAGCGCATATGTTCTGGGAGCGAAGCACAGCAGGACAAAGATGAACAAGAGGCCAAAGAGAGCATATCCCCGTTCATGGTGATAGTTATTTCTGTTCTCCGATCGCAAACCAATGCCCTGCTTAAACAGCTCCACTCTTAATATATGAAAAAGGTTGTCACGTGCCCAATATTTTAATGTGTTCCAAATGATCTTCCAATTTGGTCATAAGCATGTGTGCACCATCCGAATATCAAAGCATTTTTAGCGAAATATAGGTATTTTGACTGTTTCGATCTATCCATCTATCTAGCTGCCTACGTCTGGGTGCTCGGGGGATCACCTCCTTTACTAGTACGTACAAAAACTGGCATATAAGAGTATCAGTGTAAAACAAATATGACTGTCGCGTCATGGCTTGAATGACATGAAATACCTGTCGCGTAAATCACGAAACCCTTTTCCATACACATCTGGTGCATACCCATGGCCCATGAAATTTGTGCGGGTCTCGCAGGTTATTAGCCCACAGTAGGACTTTTTTCCGAAGTATCGCTAAAACAGAAATTGGGAATCTTACCAGATAACTTTAAAAAGCTTCTGTAAAAAAATCTGCCTGTTTCAGCGCCAATGCCGGAAAGTAAAATATTTCCTTACCAAACAGAATGAAAATCACATTTAAAGCCAAAATTGAACCCAGGCATTCTGTGAAGTAGCCAATTTCTCTACCCCAGAGCAACACGACTGCTTAAAGTTGCATCCACAACGGTGGATCATGGGCTAAGGTGCACGCCGGGCGACGCGAATTTCGGGAGTTTGATCCCGGCCGTGGCAGTCACATCTCTGCAACTTGTAAAATGCAACAAGCGAGTACGCCTACGAAGAGTTATTATTATTCACAAAGTGTTAGCCACAACAAGCTGGTTCAGGCAGAAACCTGGCAAGCACGAACCACACGAACGTCGTCATCTTTCACGATGGCACATAGTTGGCACCGCTTTGCTCCGGTACATACTATTTGCTTTGCAAGAGGGTGCTTCATATATGAAATCAGTGCCATACAACGTCTCGATTCTGAAAGCTTGACTACCACGTGTATTCAACTTTAAAGGAAAGATGTGCCTTATTTTTATCGCGCTTCACATTGCTGCAGGGAGCAGGAGAAGGTGCATTGTCATTTATACTATGGTATGCACTGTATTCTATTGCAGATAGATTTATTGTCCTCTTGTCTATGAAGTGGCCTCCAAGGCACCCAAAAACACTAGTACATTTAAAGCCTCACATGTTGGGTGCCTTATCTAGAACTGCATTCTTGCTATGGCAAAAGGGCCAAGAAAGCATGTGTTCCTGGAAAACAACCATGTAGTGGCTTGTAATGAGCCTATAATCAGCGTTGCTTATTTCATATGATTACCATGTTGCACAAATCAATGGCTCTTGCCTTCTTGCTGAACGAGTTTGCAGCGACAAAGAATTTTGTAATTTGTTCACAGTATGTGTGAAAAAAATTGCATTTGTCGATCTCTTACTTGTCAGTATCAAAGTGGAATGTGACATTTTTGTGTGCCTTAAAACAAACAGAAGTTCTTAATTCTATCTACTGTGTGCTTTTGTCGATGCCTCACATGCATGCACAGTCCATGTACAGTTCTAGCTATGTTTCTTGCAATACAGCAAATAAAAACAAACTTTCTGCTGTATGGTAAATGTTCGATGAAGCAATCTCTGTGCGAATTACAACATAGGTGACAAGCTGCTGGCGGAGCTTTTTCAACGTTATACAAAATTATGTAGTTGCATAAACAAAGAGACAGATAAAAATCAGTTTCATAGTAACACACAATACTGCATTATTGCCCTGTTGAGTATAAATATTTTCTATTAGTATAACTCATTTCTCCAGTCATTTTTTATTATCTGTCTATGCCGATCATCTTCTGATACAGACTGGGGCAAAACCATCCTGCGTCTTCCACTTCAATCAAACTCTTTTGTTTTACAGCACTGCCTGCTCTGCAAAAATTATGTACAGTAACCTGTATCAAGATGGGACTGTGCTGCATTTGCCAAGACTGAATTATGTCATGCAGTTTTTTTTATGAGAAAGAATTAAACAGCACCACAATTAAAGATAAGGTGAAGATGGTAGACTCATGTTGTGTCTGTGGCCTTCTCTCTCATTTATTCACAGTGCTGCACGATTATCCCCTAAAATAGATGTAATCAGTAGTACACCCTCACTGTTTGCTACTAAGCACATTGTGAAAAACTGCTCCACACAATGAATGAGGGAGTTATTCATTTCAGAGTCTAGTATAGAAACAGGAGCTTCACTTTGGTATGCATAGGTTTTATAGCAAAAAAAAACAGAAAATGAGTATACCACTCTTGCAGGAAGTTAAAAACATGCCAGGAATTCTAAAGCTTAAGAAGAAACAACAAATTATTCCGAAAACCTAGCACTCATAAGTAATAGAATATCAAAAATTTGTGCATTTAAAATAAAGTAATATTCATACCCTGGTTTTATCTACGGCTTTGTTGATGCCAGGGGTGTATGCATATCCCCTGTACTGCTGTAGCCTTGTATAAAGCACAGCAAAGAAATACTTTCTTCTCTACTGTATAAGTACGTCCCAAGAACGAGTATGGATTTAGTAACTAATTGCTAAGTGGGGTATTTGGACAAATAATAGAGTATACATATGTCATTGTTTCAACAAGGAAAGAGATAAAACCAGAGACCAAGGTTACAAACAATGTTGCACCTATGCTGTCCTCAATGTAGCTATTTCCTTTTGTAATGATTTATATATCAGTCATTCTTTAGCGTGTGTCTATGCCAAGCTGTCAGTTCAAGCGCACGAATAAACAGGAAGGAAGAGAGTTCCTCTCTTCCTTTCTTGTTCTTGATTTCAACTACGATATCCTTAACCCCCGTTTGTTCTCTAATCCACTCTGCTCTCTTCGTGTCTCTTAAGTCCTTCTATATATCTCTTCAGCCTGCTTCCCTCTCTTCTGATCGGCGTCCGGAAGACTAAGCGAGGCAGTTTTTTCCGCATTCGAGAAGTCACGACGCGCATTCGAAAAGTCACGACGCTTTGGGATGGACCAACACTAATTACAGCCCAGGGAACAATGATTCGCCCTTCCACTCCCTTTACTGACCATGTACTAATCGAGGACATTCATCATCATATAGAATTTCCTGTGCTATCCCCCTGCTCCCACGAACTAATTTTAGGCTGGGACTTTCTTTCTTCTGCTTTCGCGGCTATTTGTTGTGCACAACGTGTCAACCATCTTTCTGACAGAGACCACTTGCTTAGCGACGAAACCTACAGGCCACTTAGACTCATCGTTGCTGTAGACATCGAGTTACCACCACACTAATATCAATTAGCCACAGTTTTGACCAACGACGTCGACTCTGGTGCCATTTTAGTTGCCTTAATAAAGGCATAGCTCTCACATCAGGTGTGGCTCGCTTGAACAATGGATCAGCTGTCCTCGCTGCTACGAACACCACACCAGATAAAATTTTTCTTGTCATGGGGCACTACTGTCGCCTGCGTTGCCGATCTGGAGCCTGTGTGCGTCGTGCCTCTTACCCTTGTCTCCTCTAAAGGCCATCCTGCAGAACATGCTGCTTCATCGGCCTTTACAGCAGCCATCAACAAAGACTTGACAGACTCACAGAAGCAGGAGCTGCTTGAATTGTTGCAAAAGCATTCAAACTCTTTTGACATTCATTAATTCACCCTGGGCTTGACAACTGCTACATCACATCGTATTCAGACCGACGGAACATCCATTGTGCACCGCCGTCCGTACCGCATTTCTCTAGCAGAACGAAAAATTATTGAGAAAAACGTAGACGATATGCTGAAACGGGAAATAATCCGACTCTCAACCAGTCCATGGTCGTCTCACATCGCTCTGGTGCGTAGAAAAGACGGTTCCGTACGATTTTGCGTCGATTACCGTATACTCAATAAGATGACTAGCAATGACGTCTACCCCATGTCACGCATCGACGACGCCCTGTATTTCTTACAAGGTGCTGAATTCTTTTGAAGCCTCTACTTGCGTTCGAGCTATTGGCAAATCCCCATGCACAAAGATGATAAAGAAAAAAACAGCGTTTGCACCCCCGGACGGCCTATACGAATTCAATGTCATGCCATTCGGTCTATGCAATGCGCCCGCAACTTTTGAGCGCATGGTTGACACCGTGCTGCGTGGCCTGAAATAGAAGACTTGTCTGTGTTACTTAGATGACATTGTTGTCTTTTCATCAACGTTTCCGCAACATCTGCAATGCTTGGACGAGGTCCTGACTTCCCTCGCGGGCACTGGTCTTCAAGTAACACCAAGAAGTGTCATTTCGCCAGCAGATCTATCAAGGTCCTTGGTCATGTTGTGAGCAAGTACAGAATTAGTCCAGACTCGGAGAAACTGCTGCGGGGCTTCGCTCCCCTCGCCCTGACAAACCGAAAAATTTGCGAAGTTTCCTTGGTCTCGCCTCTTACTTTCGGCGATTCATACAAAACTTTGCCTCCATAGCCAAACCACTTCATAAGCTACTTGCTTCCGGTACGCCCTTTCAGTGGTCTCAGGAATGTGAATCGGCTTTCGTCAGGTCTAAGAGTGCCCTCACGACCAACGCTGTACTTTCTTAATTTCAAGATGATGCACTGGCCTTCCTGCACACAAACGCTAGTGGCCGCGGCTTGGAAGTCATGCTCCTGCAACGGGGCAACTTCTCGCGAGAGCGAGTCGTTGCATACGCCAGCCGCGTCCTCTCCGCAGCCAACAGGAACTACACGATCACCGAGCAGGAGTGCCTCGCCATCGTTTGGTCAGTGCAGAAATTTCGTCCTTATCTGCACGGCCACCATTTCATTATTGGGACCAACCACCACGCTTTATCTTGGCTTTCGTCACTCAAGAACTTGCCGGGATGCCTCGGCCACTGGATTCTACGCCTCCAAGAGTATGATTTTGACATCGTATACAAGTGTGGCAGAAAGTATAGCGACGCCGATGCTCTTTCTCGCGGCCCACTACCAGCGGCTCTACTCAGCGTTTCCGCAATCACTTTGCACTACACGCCCTCTGAGTCCATGTTTACGGTGGTTTCCTCACTCACCTCTATGGACCAGCTGCCTTCAGACGACCCCCACGATTTTCCTTCTTGACAGCTGGCTGACATACTGTCGACTTATTATAGGCTACCTCAATGGTAGTTCCCGTCCACCTAATGCGAGGCTCCGTCGCCGACTCTCGCAATTTAAGCGGGACAACTCGGTGCTGTAGCGACAAATTTACCATCCTCACGGTCAGCCCTGGGTTCCCGTTCTACCCCGATTGTTTCGGTCCCAAGTCCTCAGAGCGCTTCATGACCATCTGACTGCTGGTCACCTTGGTTACCATTAAACCTACGATTGCCTTCGAAGTCGGTTTTATTGGCCAGGCATTACCACTAGTGTAGCTCGGTACGTCGAGTCCTGCACTTCCTGCCAATGTAGAAAACTACCCACATCTGCTCTACCCGGTACACTAGAACCTCTTCCGTGCCCAGCCACACCCTTCAAAGTTGTAGGCGTCAATCTTTATGGCCCCCTTCAGGTCAGTTCTGCTAGAAACCGGTGGATAGTAACGGCCGTGGACCATTTGACGCGCTACGCCGAGACGGCATTCGTCACTACGTGTTCAGCTTCTGAAATTGCCGATTTCATCCTCCGAGCCATTACACTGCCTCATGGTGCTCCACGTGTATTGCTCAGTGACCGTGTAAGAGCCTTCCTTTCACAACTAGTGAACAAACTCCTTCACGCCTCCGGCACATCTCACAAGACTGCCTCTAGTTATCATCCCCAGACTAACGGCCTCACTGCGATTCCACCGCACTCTTGCTGACATGATCGCCGCCTATGTTCAACCAGACCACAAGAACTGGGTTGTAGTCCTACCATTCGTCACTTTCGCCTATAATACGGCCATTCAGCGGACAACCGGCTACTGTCCATATTACCTGGTTTATGGACGCTCCCCTACTTCTTTCCTGGACGTCTATTTCTTTACCTGCCACGCGAATTCATCTCCATACTCTTCAGAGGAATACGTTTTACGACTTGCACAGTGCCGCCAACGTGCTCGTATAAATACTGAAGCCCGACAGCAAGAGAGAAAGCTAGTTTTTAATGAATCGCATCGTGCTGTATTCTTTCAACCTGGATATGAAGTGCTCCTTTTGACGCCTATTCGCCCACCTGGTTTGTGCGACAAATCTCAGCCACGGTTTATCGGCCGTGTACAGTTCTTGAAGAGACTTCACCAGTGAATTATTGCATAACACCACTTTTAGCCCCAGAAAATTGTCGTTATCAAACTACTGAGGTCGTCCATGTCTCCTGTATGAAGCCCTTCTTGCGACGTTCTCTCTCCTCTTGACTTGTCGCGGCCAGGCTGGCCGCTTTCACGTGGGGGGAATTAGTGTGGGCATTTAGTATACCCATCCTCTTCAGCTGTACATTATCTTCATTATCATGTGTTGCTCATGCATCCTCATCATTGTCGCCTAGCATCATCACCTTTGTTCGTTCATCGTAGCTGTCGGCTGCCGGTTCCTCGGGCCTAATAAAGGTCTTCCAAACTAAGACTTCATAATACTTTTTTTGCTATCTGTCGAATAAATACTTTGTCTGGTTCTTTCTCACAGACATACACGATTGCATCGTGTAATGCTTTGATTGTTTTTCTACGAACATGATAATTATCTGTGTTATTTGATCTGTGTTATTTGATCTGTGTTATTTTTTACATCTGGGATTATCTTAGCACGGTAGCAGTCCACATCACAAGAATCCTAAACGCACCTCACATAGCAGGCTGCCGTCGGGATACTTAGCCCGGCAAGGGTCTTCTTCACTGTAGTTAAGGAGGTTGACATGAAAGGTTGGGGGAGGGCCTGAAATAAACGTTAGCTATGGTTGCCGATTGAAAGAAGATATTTCACATATATTCTATGAGGACCATTTCTGACACTTATTGTCAGGATTAAAAAAAATACCGACATTGATTTTCGAAATGAGCAAAATCAGTGTGCCGATTCCGACATATTATAGTTTTTGTTTCTCGGTTATGCTTCAGCAGATGGTGACACCATGAGATATCTCAAGAAAAACATGCTTGCAACCAGTATTATCTGAGTCGTCTCATGCATACTTATTGAGAAAACAAGAAACAATTATGCGACGCGACAATCTTAGGTGGGCCGCTGGTCGCATGCAGCGAGCATGTTTGATGTTTGTGGTTTATATCTCCTTAAAAATCGAATGCCTTTGATATCCTTCATTGTCACAACTTCATGAGTGATCTAGAAACTACCAAGGGCTGCTCGACATTTCACTAGCCTGCTGTGTGCACAGATTAGGCATCCACGTCATCAAATATTTCTACTTCTCGTTAAATCGGTGAAGCGTGCCATATGCAAACAATCCTGTATCTGAAAACACATCAAATATAGGTTTTATTGACATACAACCGAATCTTGAAGTAACATCGGGTGACAATCAACCTTAAAAGTTTGGTTTACAATAACACTATAGTCATCACGCATCACCATCTTTTGTATCACAGTTAATATCCATATATAAAGACTGCTTCCTGAGTAAACGGTTTAAATATTTATAAAGCACTCAAGCACTTGTCAGACAACAGAACGCGATAGGTGGTTGGTGACGTGGCTTAGAGCAACTTATTTTCTAGTAATCGGTATCTAAAAAAGTGCCGCTGATAGTAAACAAAACAGGGAAAGTGATCTGACAGAGGCTCGGGCCCCCGAGCATGACATATATACGGGGCACATGGCTGCACATATACCTTTTGACAGAGAATTTTCATTCATTGTTTGCTGTATACCTACGATGTCTTCGCCAGTTTAACACAACTTAAGTGGTTAAGCGTTGAACGAATGAATCGGTACTACGCGCTTGCTACGTGTTTTTATATACGTCACTAAGAAGGCAAAACAAACCATGACCACTAGCTTGCCTTTGGCATAGAATGTACTTAGGATTACGAGACCTCACATTTACGCCTGACGAGGAAAACTCCCGTAGCTTCCATGCAACTACGGATCTTTTCATGTCCCCATTTTAGGCCGCGCGTCTGAAAACAACCAACGCACTTTCAAACACAACAACAACAACAACAAAGGTTTTGGTGGTAAAACTATATACAACGTGAGGCTCGCCCTATTCAGTATCATCATCATTATCACCATCATCATCAGCCTGACTATGCCCACTGCAGGACAAAGGCCTCTCCCAGGTTCCGCCAGTTAACCCGGTCCTGTTCTTGCTGCTGCCAATTAATACCCGCAAACTTCTTCATCTCATCTGCCCACCTAACCTTCCGTCTCCCCCTAACTCGCTTGCCTTCTCTGAGAATCCAGTTAGTTACCCTTAATGACCAGCGGTTATCCTGTCTACGCGCTACATGCCCAGACCATGTCCATTTTTTCTTCTTGATTTCAACTATGATATCCTTGATCGCTGTTTGTTTCCTAATCCACTCTGCTCTCTTCTTGTATCTTAAGGTTACACCTACCATTTTTCTTTCCATTGCTCGCTGCGTTGTCCTGAGTTTAAGCTGAACCTTTTTTGTAGGTCTCCGGGCTTCTGCTCCGTAGCTAAGTACCGGCAAGATACAGCTGGTATATACCTTCGTCTTGAGGGATAGTGGCAATCTACCTGTCATAATTTGAGAGTGCTTGCCAATTGTGCTCCACGGAATTCTTATTCTTCTAGTTACTTCAGTCTCGTGGTTCCGCTCTGCGGTTATTACCTTCCGTAAGTAGACATAGTCTTTTAACACTTGAAGTGCACTACTACCTATCTCGAAGCGCTGCTCTCTTCCGAGGTTGTTGCACATTACTTTCGTTTTCTGCAGATTAATTTTAAGACCCACCTTTCTGCTCTCCTTGTCTAACTCCGTAATCAAGAGTTGCAATTCGTCCCCTCAGTTTTACTCAGCCATGCAATGTCATCGGCGAAGCACAGGTTACTAAAGTACTCTCCATTAACTCATATCCCAAACTCTTTCCATTCTAGGCTTCTGAAAACCTCCTGTAAGAACGCGGTAAATAGCATTGGGGAAATTGTGTCCCCTTGCCTTGCACCCTTCTTGATTGGTATTCTATGGATTTCTTTATGAAGCACTATGGTAGCAGTTGATCCCCTGTAGATTTCTCCAGAATATTTATATGTACTTCATCGACGCCCTGATTCCGAAGTGTCTGCATGACGACTGATATTTCTATTGAATCAAGCGCCTTCTCGTAATCTAGGAAGGCTATGTATAGTGGTGGGTTATATTCTGAGGATTTATTTATTACCTGATTAATGGTATGAATGTGGTCGATTGTTGAGAAGCCTGTTCGAAATCGTGCTTGTTCCTTTGGTTGATTGAATTCCAATGTTTTGTTTACTCTGTTAGCAATTGCCTTAGTATATAGCTTGTATACTACAGAGAGCAAGCTGATCGGCTTGTACTTCTTCAAGTTCTTGTCATCTACTTTAATATGTATTAACATGATGTTAGCATTCTTCCAAGACTCTGGTACTCTTCCCGCCAGGAGACACCTCGTAAACAGGCTGGCTAGTTTTTCTAACACAATCTGTCCTCCATAGTTCAGCTGATCTGATGTTACCTGATCCTCACCAGCAGCTTTACCTCTTTGCATGCTCTCCAAAGCTTTTCTGACTTCTTCTATTATTACTAGTGGGATGTCATCTGATGGGGTGTCATCAAGGTTACTATTCATGAAGTACAGCGCTCCGAAAATTATGATCACCTGTGGTTCTTAACGCCAACATCCAAGAACGCGGGCCTCTATCAATTCAACGACATCGAAGTGGGGCGTCAGTCGTCGGGTCAGCAGCCGCACGCATAGCAATCACCACTGTGCCGTTGACAGCAAAACCTATTCCGGGAGGCTACCTCCACAACTGTGATGGGCAGGCCTGGCTGCTACACTACAGGAACGATCATGACGTATCTGTCATTCTTACTCATTTCCGTTCCGTCTTAAGCACCGTTCCGTGCTACGCCATCCTCAAAATGAACGCTAGGGACCATCTGTCGTACATACAAAGTGTGCACCGCTAAATATGCTTTTAAAAGACAAAACGTATACGTTCATAAAAAAATTGCCCGCAGCTTCCCTCGCGGGAACACTGAGGAGGACGCGGAGCATATAATTGGTTAACGGGGTGTTAAAGTGCGACTTACTTGGGTCGATGGCTAAATTGGTTAACGTGGTTGTGGCGTCTCTCATAATCATATGGTGGTTTTGGGACGTTAAACCCCACATATCAATCAACGTGGTTGTGAAATGGGGTGTTCAATTGCGACTTACTTGGGTCGATGGCTAAATTGGTTAACGTGGTTGTAGGAGGGGGTGTTAAATGAGTGAACACGTACACACGTATGCGAAAGGGCGGCGCCGGTCGAAGGGACGTCGATCATTGTGTTTGTGGATTCGTTGGAATTCATTTCACCGCGACCTTGGACGTCGACGCGCCGTACAAACCAACCGACGAGCGGCAACTGAGCGAGCGAGCGCCGACCTTGAGTATATATACAGCGCGACGGCGCATGCGCTGTCAGCTGTCGAATGTTCTCGAAAGAGAAGCGCGCGCGCGGCACAGATGGCGACGGCGCCACGGCGCATGCGCTGTCAGCTGTCGAATGTTCTCGAAGGAGAAGCGCGCGCGGCACAGATGGTGGGCGACGGCGCGACGGCGCATGCGCGCGCGTCAGCGGTCGAATGTTCGAGAAGCGGTGCGGACGGCGCGGACGGCGCACTACAAGGCGCGAGTATAAGATGCTTCCGCATCTAAAATCAATTGTAGAAGAGAAGTACATGTGTATCCCAATGCAACTTCATTCCCGCTGGCCGAAGATCGTTTACTTTCAGTTTTTCTTTTTTTTGTGAGCCAGCGGGTGACGACCGCAGGTGAGTGACAGCACACAGTCTTTCTTATTCGCCAAAATCTCGGAAGTCATGCTTTTAAGTTTGTGTTGAATCCCGTGCGGTGGCGCTAAAAATACATTCGCTCGCTGTCAGTTGTTTTTTAACTTCTTATTTTGTGGGATTGTTTGTAGGAATATGTAGTAACTGAAATCAGATTAAAAAAATCAACCAATACACCTCTGCAAAGAAAATTGAGAAAAAAAATTTCTCGTCCGCATCTGGAATTCGAACCTGGGTCTTTTTAGTGGGAAGCGAGCATTCTACCCCTCGACTACGTCGGTGGAACTGCGTGCACCTCTTAAAACGACGACATATTACACACTACCGATCGCAGCTCCACTAGCGGATTGACCCTCTTTGGGCTTCACTTTTAATGCATTGGTGCTGCCACTGCTGCGGCCATTCCGGGCACTCCCCTTGTTCTAGTACACTCTAGTTTGAAAGTCTCGTGAACTACGGAACGTTTTGCGCATGGTGGTTTTGCGCTTCGAAAGGCTCGTTCTCCCGGATGCAGTCTACTAGTACGCTCCATCCCGGGGGACAGAAAACACTGCCCAAATCATCATCACCTCTACAGACTCATCACCTCTACAGTATCTCATCACCTCTACAGTATCATCATCATCACCTCTACAGTATTCTTGTACACTGCACTACATACTCGGATTTCGCCGAGAGCTCACAGTGGCATGAGTGTTCTCTAAAAACGCAGTGCGCATTTTTCGTTACTGTTCGGCCGCATGAATAACGCACAAACCGAAGCAGCGCGGCGGGTTCGCAACGCAGCTGCAGCTAGGGCTCGCCGCCAAGACCCTGCGGTGACAGCCCGGCAGATCGAAGTGAAGAGGGCTCGCCGTCAAGCAAACCCGGAGCGTCGGCGCTGAGAAGCAGCAGCGATGAGGGCTCGCCCTCAAGCACACCTGGAGGTGCGGCACATAGAAGCAGAAGCTTAGCAGGCGCGCCGTCAAGCGGACCCTACGGTCCAATATCGCGAAGCAGAAGCAAGATGAAGCGGTGGCAGGCGAAACTCGAAGTGCGGGCCGGTGATGACTCGGCAATGGCCAAGCGTCAAAAGCAGTCGCCAGTTCACGTAGGCGGCGCCGACGCGCGCTTCAAGCGCGAATGCTTCAATCACACGTTCGGCCACAGCAGCGAGGTATGCGACCACTTGGGTTTCGAAAACATGACCATAATTGCCAGCATCCATAACGAGCGATCCCGCGCCAACACTGCCGCAGTCCTTCTACGAGAGTTCCTTGTCGCTGTCACGTCACCGGCCCCGACACGAGGCTGCAGGGAGCAGAGAGTATGTGCTATATATGATGGTAGGTGATGTGTACGGAAGGTCCGCGGGTTTCCAGATCATCTCCGGTCAAGTTCCTCTAAGATCTGTCACTTTGGGGATATGGCGGATATCGTTTTATTTGTTTTTGCTTAATACCAAGAGTGACGTGAATCATTTGTGCATATTAAATAATTGGCTTACAACTACCTCACTTGACGTCACAGCTAGCACAGAGTTTCCTGTATATACACTTGAGGGAACTGTGGCGCTAGTGTCCATGGGGGCTGCAACGCATGGTGCTTCAGCGAACATGGGAATTATGGGTAGTACATGGATTTCCAAATCTTCGTACTTTATGTGCTCTTTGGCTTCGCATAGCTTGAAGCTGTTTTGTCCCGAAACAACAATCAGCAAAAGTTTATCAGTTACACTTCACCACCTTGATCATCAAGGCTCACCAATTCGAATCGGGTCACAAAGTTCAAGACGGTTTGTTCTTTTATTCAAAACAAACCGAAACACTGCGACGCCATAAGTAAAATTTGAGGCCCGCCATTACGAAGACTATAGGCAAATTCATGAACTACTTATGGTCACTGAATGATTCCAGGGCAAGAGTCCCCTTTAGTTTTTCAGGAAACTCTATATCTGCTAGGGGCGAACTGGCCATATTGGTGAACAGCAGTTATACCTTGTGCAGTGCTACCTCACCGCAGTGGCTCAGTTTCTTCCTCAACAATTGTTATATGCACAGTTGTGGCTGCTCTATTCGTTGCGACAGCTTTTAAGGAAGAAGCAGCCCACTAATATGAGCTTCTTTCGAACACCAAAGAATGTTGAAAGCTAGTGCAAGCATACAAAAATTCTTAGTGCAAACTCTGGGAAGACCTGGCCGGCGTATATATATATAAGGCGTGCGAATAATGAAGAAAATCACATTGTTCATGTGTGTGTGGAGCAAACTTCGAATTAGCAAGTCAAAAATAAAATGAGAGATATAAAGACACCAAATAATGTTTATTATCTTGTGTTTGAAGGAAAGCCGTCTGATTACTTAACGAGACGAACCCATACTCAGCGCGGTCTCTACCAACGTTTGTAGGACGTGTTTTAGAAAAGTTGGTCTCTAAGACTTGGCTACAGCTTCAAGCATGCAGGAGCTGCACGGAATGAGTGTGCGCAAAATAGTGTCACGAAAAGTGCCTAGTGGAGGCCGAACAGTGCAGGAAACAGGCCGATGCATATTGACGCAGCCGAAGGCACTCGCTCTTGATGACGGTCCATATGCAAGCCCTCACTGCTACATTTATGACAAAATGGGTAGAAAAGGTGATGGCCGGTCCCGTTAGCACCTCTCTGCCCTTGCTCGCTGCAAGTGCTGATATTCGTGCTGCACACAAACATCAGCATTTGTGGATTTAACAGCCTTTGTGCATCACTGTTAGATAACTCCAGACTGAAGAAAGGGTCGTTTGATGAACCAGTCAATTTACCTCTACAAGCACGATCATGTATACGACCGTGAAGCTCCTTTGCATACATACTCTTTCCCCAGCCACTGGTAAAGTAGCAGTGCGATTCCATCGCTTTGTGCATCGTTTATTTTGCCTGGAGTAACAAGGTTAGTGTTCAAAACAAACACTCCACGATGTCGTTGAGCCAAACTTGCAGGACAGCGGAGATGTCTAAAGTTGTGGCAATTCCAAGTAGAAACGTGCAGGCATCCCCTCTGTCGCACCACCGCACCTTTTTCTCATAGCGAGAACACAGTTGCCCTATCAGTTCACCACATTTAGAGGCTGCCTTGAACCAACTGGAGGCTTGATGCAAATGAAAAGGCTTGCGGAAAAAAAAGTGACCATGGCAACGTACATCCGTTGCACAGAACACACTAGCACAGATGGTACGTATGGCTTGTCTGTGCAGCTGTTCACCAATATGGCCACCACCACCGGACCGCAGTAACGGTGATGTCGCACCCAAGCCATTTATACTTGTCTGCACATCTAGGGTTCGTCAGGCGTGCCGGCTATGTTGGTGCTTAAGAGTAATCAGTTGTCCAATGTAACGTTGGCACTCGTATTGTAGCACAAGCATGAGTATATCAAAATGAACACCTCACATGGTGTGATGAACAACATGTAACTAGTGTCTTAGGCATATTTTCATGAGCAATGCTTGACTACGGCTTGCTAAGTCATAGGAGTAATGTATAATCTTGATTGCATTGCTACGATACCGAATAGCCACCACTGAAAGTACAGTTGTTCCCCTGACATATGATTTCCCTTATTATTTTCAAGCGCTGGCATAGCTCTGTGGCAGTATACTTGACTCTCATAAAGACGTCTGCGTTCAATTGGAGCTCAAACCGTGATTTTTATCCGCTGCATTCATTGGCCATTCTCACTCACTGACAGCGATGCAGGCACTAGTTTTTCCACTGGCTCCCGAAGGCTATCACTTCATAGTTTCCCAAGCCCATTCTTGTTGAGTAGCACTCGTCTCGTCTCCTTCTTTCTCACTTGTGTCCTCGTATTTTACGCGGCCTCCTCAAAAGTGTATTCTTGTGTTCCTGCCCTGATGTAGCCTGTTTATCACCTGTGGTTCATACAGGCATCCATGGGCCATGGTATGTATGTATCACTTGGGACAGAGGTAAAGGGTTTCATACCATTCTCCACCACCATATTACGTTACTCACAAAGCGACTAGTTAATCGTATTCGCGATATTCTAATGTCCTCCAGTGCTGAATTTGGTACATACAAAGCCAAGGAAATGACCAAGAAGGCACAGTTACAAGTGGCTAGATAGGTGTACATAAACTGTCAAAGTGCGTTAAGCACGCATAAAAGTGCTTCGCATTTAATACTTGATTGCTTTGCAGAAAGTCCAGGCTTGATTCTGGCTCAAATTATAATTTTTATTCATTTCCTTTATTAGCATTTTTTACTCACAACGCCTGCACCGTGTTTGGTGCGTCTCGCTCTCCTTCATGCTATAGCATCTAAGGAACAAACACTTGGTACAAGGGTTTACATAACCCCACTGATGTAAACATTGTCTGTTGCATTAGCTAAAATGAACCATTTTTTGCATTAAATGCCAATTTATATTTTTACTTCACTGAGGCGGTGAAAAATTACTCTTAGTACCCTAGAGGGCAAAAAGTGAAGGTCTTATAATCCCTATGATTGAACCTTTATTGATATACACGGTTAATAGGGTCTCTGTTACTTTTGAAACGCAAGGCATTTTTCTTTTTCGCGATGGTGTTCGATTGTTTTGCAGCATCGGTGTCGGCATCCTTTGTTGTGGGCGAAAGATCATTTTCTTGTGAGGAGAAATCAAGAAAGATTCAACTAAGTAAATAATAAAAAATTCTAGGCCAAACCGAGGCTGTTTGCGTGCAAAGCAGGCGTTCTACCTCACAGCCATGCATCTGCTTGCAAATGCAGTGTCGATAACTTCGTCTGCTTAACTCATGCCTTAGAAAAACATGCATTCTCTATACAGGCTTCATAATGCAACAGGGAATATTGTGGTATTATTGTGTGTTTAGGCTTACGTTGTCCTTGGGGGTCAGTACGTGCGAATATAACAACTTTTTGGTTTAAAGCTGGCTGCCCATTACAAAAGCCACAGATGTTACTGCGCATATTTAGTTAAGACAATGTAGTGGGAGCATAGAAGGTTTGAAAATATTTTATGCCCATGATTGCTAGTGCTTTAACTCTTTCGTTACTACACCTATTCAAATTGATCACCACTGATCGACGCTTTCGATAGTCAATTTTGACATGTCGAACTCGTACCTCGTGCAGGCAGCACTTTCTAATAGTTAGTCCAGCCACTCAATTTTCAGAATCAACTTGAATTTGCCCAATTGGGCAACATTGTGATTTTTGAAAGACTTCTGCGTGAACCAGTGTGCGTGTGCTGTGAAAATAAACTAGGATGGCAATTGACAAAGGTGCATGCCACTCGTGATTATGCTACAGTAACATCACAATTTGGTAATGAAAATAACCTTTTCAAGTCAAATATTGAATTAAAGTGTCAGCTTCGCAATTCGACAGTGTTTAGCAGTAATATTTGCCAGAAACTAATGCTAGCTATTCGATAGAAAGCTGTTGCTAGAAGTCAGGAAAAAGTTTTTGTACATATTTCCAAAGGACCGCTGCTAGTATAAAGTGCGAAAGTGGCTTTTTCAGCCAGTTTTCAGTAGCTATCGTCTTGCTTGTATCGTTACATTAGACGCAGAGTCGCATTCATAGTCACTAGTCGCTCCTATGGCGTCATGTGCGCATGGGAGTACACCAGCGCTGCAAAAAACACGGGCTGCCGAAACTGTGTTAAAACCGCACCTGAATTGAGCGAGAATGAGCTTAGAGTCTGAGGATGACAGCACCTCAGCGTCAAGTTTTATGACGACGATGTTTTGCACCAGCCTGAGCAGCCGTTGGTGGGTTAGTTTTGCTTACGACCTCAAATTATCTTCTCCGCCGCAAGTGCATAGCTGCTGACCTTTGTGCACAATCTTATAGCTACTCTGGTTGCGTGCGAGGTCCAGACTTTATTGGGGCCCGCTGTTCTGGCACCGGCTGCGGAGCGTCTCCTAACGACAAGGCAATCGGAGGACAACTTGGCCCCGACTATGGAGCAGTGTGAAAAGTTTCACAACTGCGTGCAACATCGTTTTTTTAGTATGATGTTCAAAATGCTAAGACATATTCTTTGATGCATATAGAGGAATGCCAACCTCAGCGGGGTGAGGTGGCTCACGGAAAGAGTTCAGGCTAGACGAAGTAACGAAGTTCATTGGACATTTGATTTACAGAGGTATTATTCACATCACAGGAATCTATTTATATTGGAACACTTGGAGACTTTTATCACAAAAAAGCACAAATTTACTGATAAAAGTGTTGAGTGCATTTGTCTTGTGCACAACGAGTCAACGCTTCACTGCATTGCACGAGCTGCAAAGCAGCACCTCGGTTCTTATTTTCTATGTCTATAGAAATAGAAACATTTATAGTTGTAAAACATTTATTATTTTTGATACAGTTCCTGGGTGATTTTTCTTCAAAGTGTATATTCTGAATTTTCTTTGTATTGAGTATTTTTCCATATATAAGTCTTTTATTGTACTGTTTACCAGCTGGCAACCAAAAATTGCACTTTTCGCAATTCTATTTCTTACAGACAACTTTGGTTGCTCTTCAACATATATTTCTTGAAAAGAGCATTTCACGGTGCAAAATTTTGTATGCTGCCATGAGTGCTGGAGTACTTTTCAAACTGGAAAGAACGATGTTTCTGAGACATATAAATAATGACCATTTTCACCTGCTAACAAAAAAGTTAAAGCGTGCTGCTCATTACCCAGAATTCAGCAGTATGCGAAAACTTCATTGACACAAGCCACTTTCAACTTTGTTGATTTCATTGTAGTACTTCACAATTTAGACTTCTCAAGTAACATCATACAATAAAAAGTATGCAAAAATAGTTGAGTACTAGAGACAAGATATCGCTATCTTGTTCAACTCCTAAATTAAAAGTGACGCTAAAGGGTCTCCTATTTTTATAGCCTCTTTCAGTCTAAGATGTGCCAACACATCTTCACTTGAGCTGAGCAGAACAGCGGCAGTGCCTTCGCTTGCATTTGATCCGATGAGCAAGAGTATGAAAGTTGTTAGCCTAGACCCAAATGATACCTGCTGACGAGCTGGAAAAGTGACTGGCTTGCGAGGTGGTAAAGGGACTTCACGTGATGACAGGCGTTAGGAAACTTCTAGCTGCTCTGCCTGCTTTTTATAATAAAAAAGGGGTTGAAAATGTGGAAATGAAAGTTGTTAATGAATGTTGACAGTTGTTTGGCAAAAGTTCATGGCCAGAATTTCAATAAAAATTGACAAAATCCAATCTAGAGCATCTCCGTGCCTTGATTACTCAGCATACATGGGCAAACAAAGTGAAAATAACTGCATAGCACAGTTCAGAAACATTGTAATGCCCGAGTGCGATAAAGCTCATTTTGATGCCTCATTCTTTTTTTATCCCACAGATCGAATCTAAGTAACTTTGGTTTTATTTCAGCAATCTGCAACAACATAAGGAAAACGATAGATTCCGGTTAATTGGTAGCAGGAGTTTTATTGACTTTGCAAAGGCGTTTGACTTCTTAAATCATAATATCCTTAAATGCAAACTTGATCGATATGGCATTGCTAGAACACCTCTAGAACTCATCAGGATTTACTCAATAGACAAAACACAAATTGTTCATATGGGCACATCACAATCGTCTGCTAAATTAGTTACGATTGGTGTGCCACAAGGCTCCATACTGGGACCACTACTTTTCCTCCTGATTGTAAATGATTTACCCTCGCAACTAGACAAGGCTACTGCGCGACGTTATTGGGGTTACACTAACCTGCTAATTTCTAATAGGAACAAAACTTTGTTAATTACCAATGCTGAACTTAATGGGGTTCAAATCCTCCCTTGGAATCTTCATCACTGGTGCACGACCAATGCGTTCACATTTAATCCTACAAAAACTGCACACATTATTTTTCACTCTGAAAGGCGGCAAATCTTACCACATAATGACATAATCTACAACAACTGTTTAATACGGCACGCCACTCGCGCTAAATTTCTGGGAGTATACATAGATTCTTCCCTAAAATTTCATTTACATGCTAACAACATTGTTGAGAAAGCCTCGTACAGGTTGCATGTTCTTCGTAAATGTCAGCACTTTTTTAGGGGCGAAGCTCCTTAGGGCGTGGGCTGTGCGTCCCCTGTAGCCTGTATGTAGCCACCTCTAGTTTAGCTCTTGCAGTGTTCACTAGATGGTGGTACCGTCCCCTGTATCTAGCCACCTCTAGTTTAGTTCTTGCAGTGTTCACTAGATGGCGGTACCGTCTCCTGTATGTAGCCACCTCTCGTTTAGTTCTTGTAGTGTTTACTAGATGGTGGTACATGTAGCTGATGATGAAAAGATGCAAGATGTTATAAACTAGAAAGCGGTACTTGTAGTTGATGAAAGACGCGAGATCTTATAAAATAGGAATGATGTCACATATGGCGCGTGTCATTGGTTGAAGGCAATCGTTCGATTTAGTGCGGCGACGTACGCTAGGGGGAGCGATGTAAGAAAATCGAGTGGGCAAAATGTACAGAGGATTCATGGTTTACCAGGTTTACCTCCGGAGCTTCGCCCACTCATCATCATTCACTTCGTGGATATGGCGGAATTTTTTTTTCAAGCGAATACTACGCAGTCTTCATTGTGCATTCATTCATTCACATATAAATTATTGCATTGCTGTACAGAGTTGCAGGTACAAATCTCACCTTCTATTCTATTCTCTATTTGTCCAAAAAAGCACTCATCCTATAATAATGCCTAATAAAAATGCAAGAGATAACAACTTCTTTCAGAATTTCAATGTATTAAGTGTTCACAATCTGGTTATTATAATATTGCACATTTTTACAGAATATTTCACGGTAGTCTGAACTTAGTGATGACATGCCTTCATACGTCACCTCGAGCTACTGAGTGTTTTTCACGCACCCGACTTTTACTACCAAAAATAAATACTAATTGTGGTCGTCTAATTTTGCAATTCAGAAAAACTACCATTAGAAATAGTCTGACTGCTATTTAAAAACAGCCCAGTCATTTGCAGCAGCAGCAGTCACAGTGAAATGTGCACGCTCTGAATCGCCTCACTCTGTATTTCCAGGCGCCCGAAGTTCCTTGCTTGGCAGGCACTACTGCTGAGTATCGCCCTGGTACCCCTCGCAACATCGCTCCGTCACGCCCGCGTGTCGCCAGATAATGTGTTCAAGGGATACGCAAGCAGCCGTTGCGCATCCTGCTCTGCACATCCAAAACGGGGCTATAAGGACCACTCTGGACTGCCTGGAATCCATTGCAGCAGCAGCAGCAGTCACGGCGGAATGTGCACGCTCTGAATAGCCTCACTCTGTATTTCCAGGTTGGTGTGTGAATTTTATGTAACTATTCTGTGCTGTATAAATTACCGTGACTGCTGCTCAACGCTGCTTTTGACCTGTATACAATGCCTACCTGTGCTGAACTTGCTAAAAAATTGAAGTGCTTGAATCTGCGTTTAAAGAGCAATTAGAAACTGCAGTTAAAGAGTTCAAGGCGGAGGCTAGGAAAACACTGGATGACAAAGGCCTTGAAGAGCATGCAAAACTATGCGAGAGCGTTAAGTTCCTCAGTTCTCAGTACGATAACATGTGTGTGTGAAGCAGAATGCGCTCGATGCAGAAAATAAAGCGCTAAGGGCCCATAACGAGTCTCTTGAAACCCGTTTGGCTGAACTTGAGCAATATTCTCGACAAAACAATATAGAAATTAAAGGTGTACCAACCACTAAAGGCGAGGACAGTACTGTCATTCTAAAGCGCATGGGCAATGCAATAGGATGTACTGTAACACCTGCTGACATAGATACAGTGCATCGTGTTCCCACGAAATCAGCAGTGAACAACATCATTGCTCGGTTTTGCAGTCGTGACGAAAAAAATGGCTTCATCCGCAAAGCTCGCAAGGCTCGGCTTCGCACCGGCAGCATTGGCTTTTCGGAATCTTCTGACCAGGCTATTTATACGAATGACCACCTTACTGCTGAGAATAAGAAGCTATTTGCTAGGGCACTGGCTCTCAAGAAAGAGCACCAGTGGAAATTTCTCTGGAAAGAGAACTGTCGCATCCTAGCACGCAAGTCTGAAGATACCAGGGTCTTTCGAATAAATACCGCCTCTGACCTCTCGATTTTCATTTAAACGACGCCTTACATATTCTGTATCGACCACTAAGTTTTTTTTAATGTCTTCGATTACCGTTAGCAACCTCAAACATTCGCTTACGTTACAGAAATATTCGCTAATTCATTTTAATGCTCGCAGCGTCCGAAAGAACTATGACGCGATTACCACTTTTTTTTCTCTACTGCACCACCAGTTTTCGTTTATCTGCCTTTCGGAAACGTGGTTGTGCGACGCAGACCGTAACATGTATTCTTTTCCACAATATCAGGCAGAGTATTGTCACCGATCTTGTGACGCGCATGGTGGGGCTGCAATTTTTGTTTCCAGTGGGGTTTCGTACACGCGCCGGTTTGATCTGTCTTTCACCGTACCACTGTGCGAATCTGTGTGGATCGAATGTGGCAAGTCACCCCTAAACAACGGAAAAAAATAATCATTGGCAGTGTGTATCGCTCTCCTTCATCTCCTGTTCTAGAATTTCTGTCAAATCTTGATAGATTACTTCACAAGCTATCTTTTGAGAATAAGCTAGTTGTACTGGTAGGGGACATCAACATAAACTTATTAGATATGGAATCCAGTGTCTACTCGGCTTACACGAACTGCTTTAGTGGCTTCGGCTACGAATCACTTATCACTGCTCCAACAAGGTGTGGCCACCAGGGTTCCCAATCTCTTTTAGATCATGTCTTATGCAATTTTCCTCCCGCCCCCGAGGCTGGCGTGGTTGACACATACATTACAGATCACTTCCCCGTTTACATAACATTTAATGCTGGGCGCTCCAGTGTCGATAGCTGTTTTTACATCATCTGTGCTGGATCATGACAAGTTTATTGATGCTATAGCTACAACTGACTGGTCACTTGTTAAGTCCAATATTCTTCATAAATCCTGATCCGACGTAGAGGCTATGCTACAGAAATTCTGCGCTTTATTTTTAAAGGCCGTAACATCTAGTAAATCAACTGGTAAATGAAAAAAACGGTATAAATTTCCCCACAATCCATGGATGACAAACGGCTTATTGACAAGTGTTCGTAAAAAAGATAACCTTTACAAAAAAACAAAAAGACAGCTTTTTAATACTTAGCTTGCCCGCCGATACAGGAAATATTGCAACAATTTGAAAATTTTACTCCGAGAAGCAAAAAAGCGTTATTATGAAAATGAGTTGACCAAACATCAGGGGGATCCTAAAAAACAATGGAACCTTTTGAACAACTTTTTAAACGAATCACCTGGAAACTCACCTATATCTGAGATAATATATAATAATATTTCTTTGCAACAGCCAACTTCTATTGCAAATGCTTTCAGCGATTTTTTTTCTAGCATTCCTTCTACACAATCGGGCATACCAAAATGTTCCGGTTCTCGGGTCGCTTCATTCATTTTTTTTTTGCCCGTAACCACTGACGAAGTATGCTCAGTTCTCTTGAATCTAAAAAATAAATGCGCAGGTCTTGACAATATTTCTGCGTATCACTTAAAACTGGTTGCGCGTAATAGTTCTGGGATACTTAGTGATATCATTAATCTAATGTTTCAGCAAGGCGTATTTGCCTAAACTTTTAAAGAAATCTAAAATAGTTGCGGTATTCAAAAAGGGTGACAAAAGAACAGTTTCTAATTATCGGCCCATATCAATTCTTTCTTCCCTCAGCAAAGTTATTGAAAAACTGTTCGTTGATCGTTTAAGTAATTACCTAAGCAAATTTATTATACTTCATCCGTGTCAATTTGGCTTTCGTTCAGGCAGTTCGACAAGCTTAGCACTAGTTTCATTTATAGATTACTTAAAAAAATCGATTGACTCTGGTAAATTTGTTGGATCTGTCTTCCTAGATTTCACCAAGGCCTTTGAAACCATTAATCATGCCACCCTGTTTAACAAATTGGAGGCCTATGGGGTAACTGGAGCTCCATTAACCTTCCTGAAAAAATATCTGCACAATAGAGAATGCTCGGTGTACGTATCAGGCGCTTGTTCTGAAACTAAGCTAATCAATCAAGGCGTGCCCCAGGGGTCTACTTTGGGCCCTTTATTATTTAATATTTATGTTAATGATCTTGTCGATGCAATTAAATCAACTCACTGCGTGTTATACGCAGACGACACGACTATAACTGCAGCTGAGGACTCTCTAACTGTTCTTACTTTACACTTGAATAACACACTTCTATATATTACTAAATGGTGCTACGAGAACCAACTTATTATTAACCCAGCCAAAACGAAGTTTATGATATTTAGGTCCGCTCAAAAGCCATTGCCTTTTCATCAACCCTTAACCCTAGGTCCTCACTCTATACCCATCTGTGATACTGTAATTTTTCTTGGTGTACATCTTGACTGTCATTTAAAGTTTATTCTCCACACTGATCACCTCAGAAAGAAAACTGCATTCGGAATTCGGGCTATAATAAAAGCTCGTGAAGTTTTTCATATAAACGTACTTATGTCTCTGTATTTCGCCTTCATTCATTCCCATATCATGTATGGTATCGCTGCTTGGGGAAACACGTATGACTGTCATCTATCACCCATTCAGAACATACAAAATCAGGCGATCCGCGTTATCACTAATAGCTCACGATACTCCAGTGCAGGCCATCTACTCCAAGACAACAAAATCCTATCTGTTCGTAAGTTATTTTTTTATAGCATAGCCGTTCTTCTGTTTCAATTGCGCAATGCACTGCTACCGTTTGAGTTCACTGATTCAGTTTTCTTACAAAACAACAATGTAACCAGATTTGCAATGAACCTTAACTTTTTGCTACCCGCGTCGCGCACAAATTATAGAAAAATGACCACTGCCTTTGCGGCCATTACTTTTCGGAATAACATGCCTCTTTCTGTTAAAACGATGCCCACAATGTCATTATTCAAAAAGTCGCTTAAAAGTTTTCTGTTAAAATATTAGCTGCCTGTATATGGGCTTTGCGTTTTTGGTTATGCCATTTAATGCCATTTAATGCCCTTTATGCCATTTCGATTGACAATGTCCGCCACTGAACGAGATGTTTTTTTTTCTTTCTTTTTTCTTTCCTTATTTGCCTTGCATTTTGTTGCCTGATGTGTCACTTAGCCTATAATAATTACTTATCACTCTATATTGTATAATTGATTTCCATTCACTCGTTGCCTGTTAACTTGATCTGATTTATTGATTGTTGTAGTACATCGTGCGTTGTAACAATCGTTATAACGCATCGTGCATTATAACGCATTAATGCATCGTGCATTATGGCAATCATTATATGCATTATAACGTGCCCTAATCAAACGTCGTTTGATTGGGGCATCGAGGGTCCCGTTACAGTTTTTAACTTAGGGACCCTCGTCTGTATATTAATATTACTGTACTACTTTTTTGAAATGAATAATAAACTGAAACTAAACTGAAACTGAAACTCACCTTTTTCCTAGCACATTTGAAAAATTCTATTCATATTAACTCGTCCCACTATAGAAATTTCTAGTATTGAGTTTCACACGTATTTAAATTTGTACCTATACATATCACGGATTTCGCACCTTTTTGAACTCATTACATCAAATTACGTCATTTATGCTTTGATAGTTTAGTAATGATCACAATTTGCTATTGAACTATTATGTGTTACGTTATTTCTGCTGTTTTTGATATTAATTGCTATTTAGTGCCTTGGCAATAACAATTGCCGTTCGGTGTTTTTTTTATCATGCCGTTAGGGACACTTTAACAAATTTGCTGGATCCATCAAAGTGTAAATACATGTTGCAAATGAAAGACCAAATAAACCTCAAAACACAGCATCCCCATGCTTTTTGGGTTAGATATCTCCATTGGGTGCATTTTGTCTGTCTTGTGATCTTTGGATGTTTATGTCTTTTAGAGAATATGGGCAGCACAATCAAAAACTGCATTTGTCATGTTTTTCAAAGACAACATTGCAGCATGCTTGAATCGCAGCATTGTTTTGCGTTCATGAAGCATTACGACTTGCCCCATGAGACCAGCTTTCGTTGTGCACGAAAATTTGCTCTACAACACAGGAATGTAGATGATAGCCATGCGAGATGTTTAATCTGGCGATGGTACCTCTCTACTTAAAAAACCAGCCTTTATACCAGTGCAACGCATTGCAATGACTGTTGAATGCGTTAAATGAAAACCAAGTTGCATCTTCAATGACTGCCAGTGCGGTGAAGTTTCTTGATTAAAAACATGCTGGAGAAAATCTAATGAGTATGCGCACGGCCAGGCAGATGAGCATTGTCAATGCGAAGGTAATGTGTGCATGAAGAACTGGTTAATTATGAAAGCTTTACAAATCTGAGACAGCTATGCAAACAGCACAATGCAAAGCAATATAATCTCTCCTACTGCTGTGTTAATCAGAGCCACCATTCTCTTGCGGCCTTCACCACTAGAAGATCTCTAATTTCAGGAAAATATTCCATTTCCACTTCTGCTAGATTTATTCGTTGTGGTTTCACCATACAGCTGTGATGTCTCTCCACTGTAAAGGAAGAAACTAAGCTCATACTTGCAAAAATTGCCTGCGTTTGCTGTGAGAAGAGTACTGCTGAGGAGGTGCTCTTGTGTTCAAGCAATCAACACGAATGATGGAAGCCAGTTACTGGGTTGGAAAGTTCGAAGGGACGTGTTGATTCATTGTAGCCTAAAAGAGATGGCCCCCCTGACTATCCAAAGAGGAATGTGTATGTACCTTGTACCCATGTCTGAGAAAAGGCAATGTTGCAGCTTATTGCAAAGAACTTTGAAAATTGTTAAAGGAGTTCAAACAGCAGTAAAGTGTTTTTCATAGCAGCGCTACTTCTTATGCTCACCAGTGGCAATGTGCATGGAATATTGTCACCATTAACAACAGAAGTAGTGATTCGACACGTTACTGCGAAGGATTTCACATACTAAGTGGCTGCATTTTGTAAGAGAGGCAGCATCTGCAACAAATGAGTCGGCTGTCTATGTCTAGCAAAAGTGACCAGCAGATCAGTGTGAAGATTCTCAAAATAATTATTTACTATCGCTAAGCTTACCATTGAACCTTGCGGCTTGTCAGCTTTGACTAATGGTACGTGGCTTTTGTACTGGCCACCAGTGACGACTGCGATCTGTCACTCGACATTTTTCTGCGAAATTAAGCTGCCTATAAATCATAACTATGGGAGGTTTCTTGTTAAAAAAGGATGCGGGAACCTAGCACCAAGTCGTGCAAAGGTTGGCACAGTGAAGCGCAAGCTTGTCGCTGGTCATACTTCCCGTCAACTGACACGTCTAGCTTTGATATGTGTAGCTTCCTCCTAGGGCACTCTTTTAGGGCAACTAGTGAATTCCTGGACTTGATCGGGTGCAGCCAGGCTAGGTACCATAGAGAGGAGGCTGTGCGCAATGTCTCCGTTGGATGGTATAGGCTATAGCTACTGCACATGCACGGCTCGACCAGGTGGCGCCGTATCTGGTCTCTAGATGAAATATAGCTTACTTCGTCATTCTTGATCTCTCTTATTGTAGTGCAGTTCTATATCTCTATTTATCACACTCTTTCCGATGGTAAACGAAAGCTAATCACCATCGCATCTATTCTCACACTAACTCCCCTTTCCCACTATATACAAGGCTATGTTATGGTCTGCCAGCATTCCTAAGGCCACTGGATAGCCGAGTGATTAAGACGCTTGTTTTCGGATTGAATGCATGCGGGTCCAAATCCTGCCGTGGGAAGAATAGTTTTGTGGCAAGAACTTCTCTCTTTCTTTATGTCTTTCTTCTGCTTCTTTATTTTTTTTCCTCTCTCTCTCTGCTCTTTCTGCCACCCATCTGGATTATTACAGGCTATGCCGTGTATTGGCGAATAGAAGGATTGGCCAAATTTCGTGGCGCATACCGATACGCAATGCTGATAGTTTTTGGTACGGTCGCGCACTCTACGCCGAGTTAAAACAGCTTCATGGTTGAAACTGCGATTTACTTTGCTCTATCAAGTGCTTTGCTTGTGGTATTCACAAAATGTTTACACTGTTTAAAGCTGACAGCATATCACGTACCAAGTGACAGTGGGGTGGACAGGTAATGTCGTTTGCACTAAGGTAACCTGCTGTAATAAATGTATACGTAGTGTTTGCAACTGGAGATGCTAAGCTCCAACAATAGAGAGATTTATTGCACAGGTTTCCCTACTTAGTTCTGGTTTAAAGATGCCGTTTGGCTGGCACTCATTGATTTATCTAGCTTTCGGCCGGTTATTGCTAAGGCTGCTTTATCATCATACCTGGGCTGCAGTGTTATGAAGCAAAAGCTTGGATATTTATAACTTTATTTACAATGCGGCGAAGCTCATGACCAAGTTACCTGGAACATATTATGTACAGAACTGGTGTCAATAGAAGAGAGATGTGATTGACAGAAAGTAATTCGTTGCCATAGACTTGTATTGGCCTGTGCGGACTAGTCATAGGGCATTGAACATGAATGGCCTGAATACAACGAAGTGCTAGAATAAGTGTACATAATCTTGTATATATATTGTGTTTATACGTGTAATGAACGCACTTTATCCCTAGGAAACTCTAAGCAAAGTTAGGGGTGCCCTTAATAAGCGGGGCATAATTTATGAAACTTTTCCTGGATTACCGGAAAATGCCGTAATGCAAAAAAAAGTTGGGTCGCTTAGTCAGTTGCAATCGATATATGCAAACATTGTTTGGAAACATCATCTTGGTTGCACTTCGCTTATCTTCAGTGGTTGGAGGCGCTACCTGCTGCAAGCTGTCCCTGCACTGCCCGCGCTTTCCATAAAACTGTTTCGCGGCCTTCTTTCCCTGCAATAATTTAACCGCAACTGCGGTATCTGCTGTGATCTCAACGGGTGCCCAAAGCGCGCGCTGCGTTCCACTTTGCCAACTTCGTGGCAACCTCACACGACAACAACGACGCCATTGACATTGCAGCAAGCTACCACTTAAGCAATGAAACAAACAGAAGATAACGTTAATGCCAAAATATGATCGCCACCTCACTTTCCACATGAGAAGTTACTGTAGAAAAGGTAGCCTATATTTTGTGTGCCTAGAAATACGCATGGATAACAAGCATGAGCAGCAAATTGCAATTGCAACCAAAGCGAGAATCACGGATGCTACAATGTAGCGGAAATCACGATATTTTCTGGGTGATAAGAAATTTCTTTTTGGTCTTCTAGAAACATCCAACGCGAGGGAAATGAACAGCCCTTTGTGACAGCTCTGGTGACTGCAAATGCTGTCGTCGAAACTCAAAAATAGTGTGCATGTGGTTGGGCCTGAAAGTTTAACACTATTTGCCAGAAGGGACCGTCGATTGGTGCGGGCAGTTTCATGACCTTCGCTCACTGTGTGCTTGTCAACTGCGATGTCTCTACACTCGCATCGTTTGTGAACCCTGCTGTGGCGCATAGATAATAAGGAAAGACTGGGAACATGTCGCACACAGATAGAAAGAAGATACGACCCACGGCAGCGGGCAATGGGGGGGAGGGAGCGAGCCGAGTGGGGGGGGGGCTAATATTAAAAACGAAAAAGATCTAATGGGCAAGGAGGCACCACGTATCAGTTAGCGACGCTGCAGCGGATCAATGTAAGGGGTGCACTTATTACGCGAGAGGAAAAACAATCCATATTTTGACTAAAGTTGGGGGTGTGTTTCAGATCTGAGTAGATTAATTATGGGGGTGAATACGGTAGATAGCACCACTTAAAAGTGAAGTTGTGTGTCACGTTTTGGTTTACAAATTGCAGTTTTATGAGCAACACCTGTGGAGAGCATAGGGGCCAGAACAAGTTGTAACCAGGCTAGAAGTCTGTCCTCTGAGTTCGAGAATGGAATGAAACATGTCCCAGGCAGTGCAGTGGGATGTCAGCAGCTGTTTCAGTGCCATCGCTGCCAATACTCCACTTCTAAGCTTCATAGGTTGACCTGTCCTTTGAAATCTCAAAGCGCCGAGAAACCTTTCCGATGCAAGGTCTGTCCAGCAGCATTCAAGGGTGTTCACGCCTATAAAGCCCACATGTGCATACACACGAGAGAAGCGCTGTACCAGTGCCATCATCACCCATATACGACTTCCTACAACATACTTTTGTTGAATTACAAAGGCACTCACTTGAACACCGTGTCTTTTGCCTGCAACATGTGCACATATACAACCAAGAAAAAGGCAAACTTGCATGTGCACGAGCTCAACCACATAAGGGATATGCCTTTCAAGCGCAAAGTCTGCTCTTTTGCTTACAATAACAAGCAGTATTTAGAAAGTCACATGCGGCAACACTTGCAATCGTAGCTATGCCGGTGATTGTAGCCATTCGTGGAAGAAGCATCCACCAGTTTGCACCTTCAAAGATGAGCCGATGCCAGCGACAAGTTGCATGAAAGAAGAAAGGCATTATTGATGCCTGTTTTTGTACATCTGAATCTCTGCATGCATTGTGTACATCACTAATGAGATGAATGTCTCATACTCTGGGACCTTAACAGGACAGCTATTCAACAACACAGCCGTCTGCATCACATGCTGGAACATCCGTATACCAAACTCGTTGTACCTGAGTGCGTTCTTAAATGATGCAGATGGTGCCTGACATGCCCTTTATCCTTTCTATTTCCATTAATCTTGCCCATGTGTGTTCATCAAGGTGCCATCACAAACAATAAAGGAAGTTGCATCAGTCATCCCACATTTGACTCACTGAAGTTATGAAAAAACAGGCAGCCAAAGCATTCCAGTATTGCCATACTGTCAGATTGCATGGCTACCCATGCAAGCAGTGAATGGGACATGTTTGGTGACGTATTTAATACAAAAACACTTGTTTAGAGGGCAAATGGTGGAACAGCTTGTTCTTTGCACATAACTTGATAAGTGTGTTTTGAAACAATGATAAGTGTTCTGTGCTTCAATAATGTTACGGGGTAAGTGACTTCTGTATCAACGCAATTACAGAGGAACAACCTCCGGCGAGAATCACAATGGCTGATTGGCACACTCGTGCGCCTGTCAGCTGATTCTGTCCTTTATCTTCCTTTACTTCGTAACAGGACCCCCGGGCGTTGGAGCGCCGTCCCGGCGCGAGTCCGAAGAAGAGCGACAGAAGTAGGGTTTCATGCGGGAAACATGAACAATGTCAACAAGTGACGAACTTGGTGACGTATTGGAGTGCAATGGCGCTATCCCGTAGTTGACGTCGCTAACTTGACGCAAGACTAAGTAAAGTCCTGCGTATTGAGAAAAAAGTTTATTGGAGAGACCTACACGGCGACACGGTGAACAGAGGAGCACGCGGTCACCTGAGGCAAACGTTTTATTACGATGCCGGTGGTCGTAGCGGGCTTTTTGCATATCGTGTGACCTGGTGAGACGAGACTGGGCAACTATGCGAGCCATGTGAGCCCGATCATTGGCCTCGCGAGCATACTCGCAAGCAGATGGCTTGAGAGGTAAGGTGGTTTCAAATGGCAATATGGGGTCGCGACTATACTGAAGATAAAAAGGTGAGAATCCCGTGGTGTCATGTCGAGATGAATTATATGCGAAAGTCACATAGGCCAACAAGGTGTCCCAGTCACGATGATCTTCAGAGACGTACATCAAAAGCATCTCAGTGAGCGTGAGGTTGAGACGTTCAGTTAGTGCATTAGTTTGTGGGTGGTAGGCGGTAGATAGCTTATGCGCTGTGGCACACGATCAAAGGGGGTCGTCGACAACTTTGGACAAAGAGCGGCCGCGGTCTGTAAGCAGCTGTCGGGGTGCACCGTGGTGTAAGATGACGTCATGAAGAAGAAAATCTTGAACGTCAGTAGCGAAACTGGTTGCCATGGCCTTTGTTATTGCGTAACGAGTCGCATAATCTGTGGTGACGGCGATCTATTTATTTGCCAGTGTCGTCGTCGGAAAAGGGCCAAGAAGGTCGAGTCCCACGCGATGAAATGGTTCAGAGGGGACTTCGATTGGGTGAAGCTGTCCATCTGGCAGCGAAGAAGGTCTTTTCCTGCGCTGTCAGAGGTCGCCAGTGGCGACATATTGAAGCACGATGCGGTACAGTCCTGGCCAGAAGAACCGACGTCGCACGCGGTCGTATGTGCGGGAAACACCGAGGTGTCCCGCTGTTGGTGCGTCGTGAAGTTGTTCAAGTATGGCAGGCCGTAGATGACGAGGAATGACAAGCAGAAGTTCAGGGCCTTCAGTACTGTCGTTGTGGTGGTAGAGGATGCCGTCATTTAGCACGAACATACAGATTTCGGTGTCATGGTTGTCAGACTGGATAGCGTCGATGATAGTGCCCACTGACTCATCCCGTCGTTGTCCAATGCACATATCGCTGATATCAGTAAACGCCATCACGCTGCTCTCCAGGTCAGTCGCAATGGGATCAGGAGGGTCCACCGGATGACGAGAAAGACAGTCTTCGTCCTTGTGCAAACGGCCAGACTTGCAGCTGACGATAAATGAAAATTCCTGAAGCTTCAAAGCCCAGCAACCCAGACGTCCAGTCGGATCCTTCAGAGAAGTCAGCCAGCAGAGGGCGTGGTGGTCCGTAACGACGGAGAACGTGTGACCATATAAGTATGGCCGGAACTTGGCAACGGCCCAAACTAAAGCTAAACACTCTCTCTCAGTGATGGAATAATTCCTCTCAAGGGGAGAAAGCAGGCGACTGGCGTAAGCTATCACGCACTGTCTGGCGTGCTGCCGCTGAGCGAGAACTGCGCCAATACCGTGGCCACTGGCGTCGGTGTGAACATCTGTGGCAGCAGAAGGATTAAAGTGGGCAAGTATGGGGGGCGTTGTTAAGCAGCCGATGAGAGCGGTGAGTGCTTGAGCCTGCTCAAAGCCTCATGAGAATGTGGTATCCTTCTTCAGCAAATCTGTGAGTGGCCTGGCAACGTCGGCGAAGTTTTTCACAAAACGACGAAAGTAGGAACATAAGCCGATGAAGCTCCGGACGTCGGATGTAGAACAGGGCACCGGAAAGCTACCGACGGCGCAGATCTTTTCAGGATCTGGTCGGACACCACCGGCGTTTACATGATGCCCAGAATGGTAATCTAACTGTGGCCAAATTGACATTTCTTGGAGTTTAGTTATAGCCCAGCTGTTCTGAAGACTGCGAGAATTGCAGCGAGACGGGTCAGGTGGCTATCGAAAGTAGATGAAAAGACTATCACATCACCTAGGTAATACAGACAAGTAGACCACCTATAACCACGAACAAGAGAGTCCATCATTCGTTCGAATGTGGCAGGGGCGTTACATAGTCCAAAAGGCATCACCTTAAACTGGTATAGACCATCCTGTGTAATGAAGGCCGTCTTATCGCGGTCCATCTTATTAACAGAAATCTGCCAGTATCCAGACCGAAGATCAATAGGCGAGAAGTACGTAGCGCCATGCAGGCAGTCCAACGCGTCATTGATGCGTGGTAGCGGGTATACGTCCTCTCGCGTGATATTATCAAGGTGGCGATAGCCAACAAAGAAGCCCCAGGTAGCGTCCTTTTTCTTCACAACGACGACAGTTGAAGCCCAAGGACTACTTGGTGGTTCTATGACACCTTTTTTGAGCATTTTGTCAACTTCCGCTTGGATAACTGTGCGTTCGGTGCGGGAGACACAATAGAGGCGTCGGCGAATGAAACTGGCGTCACCAGTGTTTATACGGTGCTGAACGGTGAGTGTTTGCACTAGAGGTCTGTCGTCGAAATCAACAATGTCGGTATACGACGCGAGAAGGTGATAGATGTCGTTGGCTTGCGCAGGATGGAGGTCGGGTGCAATCATCTTCGAGAAACAACTCGGCATAGAACAAATGCTGTTAGCTACAGGAGACTGAAGTAAATCAATCTCGGTGGTTAGAGCCGCTATTTTGAATTCGTCAGCCTTGGATACGCTGGCCAAAAACATGCCACGAGGAAGCACTTGAGGCCAAAAGCTGAAAATTAAAAATGGGAACAAGGTACAGTTATCAGTGACAGTCACAAGCGTATGAGGAATGGCGATGTTGCGCTCCAAGAGGACGTCGGCGAGAGGAAGGAGGACATATTGACCATCGGGAACCTGTGGCTGTGTGGTCAAAATGACGTAGGTGGCTGCCTGAGGTGACAGTCGCACATCCTGAAGAGAGCACAGACGCGGTGGGGCAGTGTGGTGTTCAGCGACTATCTGAGGCAGTTCTAGCTGAAGGACGTCGGTAGCACAATCGATAAGAGCAGAGTGATTTGACAAGAATTCCAGGCTTAGAATAACGTCATAAGGGAAGTGGTCAATCACGGCAAAAATAGCAAAAGCAGTGCGGTCCTTTATACTTAAGCGGGCAGTGCACAGACCGAAAACCATCGGCGTGCCGCCATCGGCCACATGGAGCATTTGTGCAGCCGCTGGTGTCAGAACTTTCTTTAAACGTGTGCGTAGGCTTGAACTTATGAAATGTTTGCGCCGGCGTCTACAAGTGCTTGTACAGGTACGCCATCTACTTCAACGTCTATTACACATTGTCTGGTAGGAACGGAGAAAGAATTTTCTGCGCAAGTCGTCAATGCGGCACCACCTCCGGGAGCTGCAATTCTCAGTTTTCCGAGACGATGCGGCCGGAAGCCACTGAGGACGAGAAGCGCCGTGGCTGTGGTGAACGGGACGATGGGCGACGTATTTGCGGCGAACGAGACTGGTGCCCACGTGGTGAAGGCGAGCGGCTGTACCATGTGATCCGAGAGTGGTCAGCGGCATGGGACTTTTCGACAGGTGAAAATGTGCGGGCGGTGCCGCGGAAGCGGGTCATATTGGTCGTTCACGATGTGCCGAGGACCATGTGTTGCGGCAGTAACGAGCAATATGTCCAACGCGGTGGCAGTTGAAACCTATAGGGCTGTCATCTGCAGTTCGCCACTCAGTCGGGTTTCGAGTACGCGGAGAAAACTGTCGGTCGGAGGAGGGCATCGCGAAAGGGTGTTCGCTGACTCCGAGGGTGGTGACATGGCACACGGAATGCACTCCGATGTTTTGCAGCTCCTGGCGCACGATGGCTTGAACAAGAGAAACAGTAACAGCAGTGGTATTGGTACTGCGCTAATTGAACGCCGAGGGTGCCATTGCTTCCATTTCACGATGAATAATGCGTGTCAGGTCTTGCGGTGGCGATGGTCGTTGTAGTGCGGACTGGTCCTCGCAAGTTGATGTTGCAGCGGTGTTTGGAAGTCGGGCGAATGTTTGTAGAATGCGGCGACTTTTTACTTGCTCAAACTGACGACACTCTTTGATGATTGCGTACACAGTGGAACAGTTCTTGCACAGCAGCAGATTGAACGCGTCGTCGGCAATCCCTTTATGGACATGCCCTACCTTGTCACCTTCTGTCATGTCACTTTCGGCCTTTCGGCAGAGGGCCAGCACGTCTTGAATGTATGCGAGGTGTGATTCCGTTGGGGAATGGGCACGGCAGGCCAATTCCTATTTGGTGGCGATCTTACGACAGGCGGTTTTGCCAAACACCTCTCGCATCTTTTCTTTGCATTGGTCCCAGCTTGTGAGTTCTTCTTTGTTGTTTTCATACCACACCTTGCCGTGTCTCTCAAGTAAAACAGCAAATTAGCCAACTGAAGTGTGAGATCCCATCTGTTCGCACACTCACTCGTTCGAACATCTCTCCTGGTCCCACCACATCACCACCATTAGCGCGAAAGCCTCCAAGTCCTTAGGATATCTACGCCGTAATTTACATAGCTGTTCCGCTCACGTCCGTCAACTAGCCTATCAAACCTTTGTCCGTCCCCAGCTTGAAGTTGCCGCTCCTATCTGGTCCCCTTATCACAACTACTTAATTAACATGCTTGAAGCTATTCGGAATAGGGCGGCCTGTTTCATTTCACGCAATCATGACTATCATAGCAGCATAACGCAAATTAAAAAAATCTTTCTCTTCAACCCCTGAGCACTCGTCGCGACATTTCCCTTCTTTGCCTCTTTCACAAATATGTGTACACCAACAGACCCTTCCCACTCCACCTCGATGTTCCTTCCATTACTTCACGTAGGTTGCATAATCACTTCAGTTTCAAGCAATTATACGGGGCAACTGATTCATTCAACTCATCAGGTCTTCCTCGCGCCATATGTTTGTGGAATGGTCTTCCAGATAACATCGCATCTGTTTCAGACAATAATTCGTTCCGTCAGTTGCTGCTTACTCTCTTCTCACAATAGACTTGCCACTGTTCTGCACGTGTCGGATTTAGTGCCCGATTATGTTTGTTGCACACTGGAAATGTTTTCTGTATATGGGCATAGGTTCTGCGTTTTTAGGTGCTTTTTCTATTGTATGTTCTGCAACTTATAAACAAATTACGGCACGTCGTTGAGGTAAAGCCAGCTGGCTATCTTTAGTTGATGTTGCCTTCATATGCTATAATGACTGTATTCGGTTCCCACTGTCGTGTGTGCACTATTAAATCGCCTTTTCTTTTTTCTTGTTATCGCCTGTTAAATTCAACTTTATTGCAATCCGCGTCATATTTTCATTGTGCTGATACGCTTTGTAACGCGTGAACTAATTTTGTGTGATCTGTAAAACTTCACCAATTACCCCCCTTACTCAATGCCCTGTATGGGGCCTGTAAGGAATCTTAAATAAATAAATAAAACATGGCCAACCAATCGTCAACGTCGACGCCATCGGTGTCGCAGAATGTACCGGGATCCTTGAGGGGCATGAAAACGCATGGTTGCGACGCAATGTTCGTCGGAAACGCTGACGTTGACGCGGAGGGCTCAGCATTGGCCATGACTGGAAAACCGATGCGGCGTCCGCTGCGGAGCTCCGTTGCCTGATGGTTACCCAGCACCTTTCACCAATATCTTATGGGGTCAGTGACTTATGTATCAACGCAATTAGAGAGAAACAACCTCAGGCGAGAATCGCAATGGCTGAATGGCACACTTGCGCGCCTGTCTTCCTTTAGTTCGTAACAATAAGTCATTGATGAAATACAAAGACCTCATGGTATCGAGCCGGGCCACGCTGGGGCTTGTTTCTTCTTCTTTTTCTTCTTCTTCTGCTTCTTCTTAGTATTAATAATAATATTAATATTATTATTGGGCCATTTTGAGTGAAACGTCCCAGCCCAAAATTCTACCACCAGCGATTCTATACAGAAAAACTGAGCTATAAGAGCGTGAGAGTGATTTTAGTGAGGCATTTTTCTCCGAAAAAGTGTCCTGACCTCGTGACCGCCCTTTGAATGTTCCGGAGAAAAGCAAGTTAAGATGAATAACTTATGTGCATAGAACTTTGAAACTGGGTACAAGGACACAATGTGGTTTGAAGCATTGCGCTGTCATCGTTCCTTCAAATGACGTCACAAGTAAAGCCATATATTAATATTCACGCTCAAAAAGGCAGAGGAGAGAAGCTAAACAACATGCAAGTTCACATATTTTTTGTAAATACAGCAGCGTAGTTTCAGCTGCAAACGTATTTTGGCAGTATTATCAATCAAGATAGTGTCTGTGAAAAATACTGTAAACTCATCTGAAAGAACGTTTATTGAGAAAAATGCTTGCAAACTTAAGAAAAATTGACTTGTTGGCACTTGTGATTTAAGCATGAAGGCCATCGCGATAAAGGTATATGAGATCATTCATTATATGCTCCAACGTCTTCTCTTAGGATGTGGAAATTTTAGTTGTTGTAAATTTTGTTTAGAGTGAAAAAATAATTTCTGAAAAAAATTTTGAAGTTCATAACCAACGTCCCTGGTAGACACTGACAAACTACATATGCGCGGCGGCCTCTCCTGGTCATGTTACATTTTTCTTCATCTGCTGCAAAGTAGACGGCAGTAGGTATGTAACCTTAGTTTAAATTTTCACATTTTTCTTTGCTTTTGTGTTTTTGGAGAAAAAAAAACGTCTGAGAGTCAAATTAGGATCTTCTTTTCTTCTCGCTTGCACGTCTGTTTTCGCGTTCGTCAGTCCAGTGACAATTCTGCATCTTGTGAGTGGAATGTAACAGAAGACGGTTGAGAAGGTATTCTTTGGGCTCCCACAATTATCCTAAGCAGAGTTCGAGCTTACAGATTCTCAATATGTTGTAGTAGCCAACAGGTCTTGGTGCCGCATCTCTAGAATGAATGACGGAACTCCAAACTCCTCAACAAAGCCGTCTCGAATCCTCATCATTAGCTTCTAAAGGTAACAAAATGTTACTTGAATGAAATCGTCAATTTTAATGGTACAATTAAGCTAGATAGCGTGTACAAAACACATTTTTCTATGTTCTTTGTGTCTTCATCATGCATGATGATACATCCTCTATCAAGAGCATGCAGTTTTTATGGTGTTACCTGCATTTGTTTGCATTTGTTGTTGCCGATTAACATGTTATATAAAAAAATGAACTACTCGGGGGGAACCAGGAGCATGAAAGGGAGGTCGAATGCAGCTTCACTCGAGGCCGACACATATACTTAGAACATTTTTTTTCTTTTTTTTCCCAAAAAAACGAACTTCAGCCGTGCACTTTTGAACGAAAAAAACTGCCACAAGATGCATTACTTTAGCCGGCGGCAACTGACAACTGCTTGAAGTTTGAGCAATCTGCCTCTTCTCGTGGTGCGCTCGAAGCCAAGTCTGCATGAAGGCGCAACGATTTGTGAATACCACAATGAACTTTATCTTCACCGATATGCTTTGAAAATCGCTTCAAAGCTGTGTTCGAACCTGATTTTCAAACATACAAGAAGCTGTCACGCGTCGACAGTCATTACAATGGCCATTGCTTATGCCTAGCCTTTTTTCGCGCTTGTTCCGAGAAATGGACTTTGTGAAGCTTGCAGGCGCAAATTATATACTGCCCGAAAGAATGTGCACCCTTAGCAAGAACTCGCTGTGCTTCTGCCCCGAAGCGAAGGCACGTCAGTAGGTGCAGCTGCTGAAGCGGAAGAAGAGTTTTTAGAAGCAGATAGTTGTAGCAGAAAGAAACAAGGACAGTATGAGCGAGGTCATTGGCCTTGAATGAGGACTTTCACCTTGTTTTCTGTGATCACGTGATCTTGATGCAACACCTCAAAAAGTAGTTTTCGCAAGAACAAAGCCGTGAGAAAAAGCTTCAATACCTTACTCTGACCCCCCAGTCCTGGTCTCGTGAAAATATCATTGAGTTCTTCGGTGCCTCAGAAAGACAAGTTCGTGAAACTTGAAGATCAACTCTCGTGATGTGATTTTAGGTACATAAGATAAAAAACAAGGCCGCTCAATCAGTGAAGAAATAAAATCATCAATAAGAGAATTGTATGAGTATGATTCGGTGACATATTTCTTACCAGGGAAAAAAGACACATTGCAAGGCAAACAAAGCGGCTAATTTTGATGAGCCTGGAAGAGATGCATGAAGAATAGAAGAAGATATACGATTTAATGAGTTGGTTCTCAAGATTCGCCTCATTGCGCCCTCGTCACTGTATCCTGGCTGGTGGGAGTGGCACGCACACAGTGTGTGTGTTTGAGCCACCAAAACTTTACAGTAATGTTTCATTCCAGTGGCCTCAAAGAGACAACCAAAGATCTCATGGCTACATTGGTGTGTGAAATTTATGAAAATTGCATGTTCAGCAAGTTTACATTTTGCCCGGGTGCCACTTATGCAGTGACTCTGCTTCAGCGAGCCCTTGCCCGTATTGTCGAGAGCAGAGAAAACATACTTGTTCAGCAAGGGATAAGTGGAGTTCGCTGCTCACTCGAAATCATCGTTCTCACAAGGGAGAATTTGGTGAAAGGTTTGCAGATATGCTTAATTCTCTGAAAACCCATCATTTTGTTAGCAAGCAGCAAGCAAGGTACTTCCACGAAATTAAGGCAAGCCTAAATCCTCAAGAAGCGGTTCTGGTAATGGATTTGGCAGAAAATCACAGCTTCATACTTCAGGATGCACCTCAGTCGTACCACTGAGTTAACACACAGGCCACAGTGCACCCTGTGGTTGTCTACTTCACCGAACAGCAGAGTGCCCATGAATACGTTTTTGTGTGTTGTTTTGCCGTTAGTTCAGACTGTCTCGAACATGACACAGTAGCAGTACGCGTTTCAGGGTACAGTACTCGAGGTACTGAAACAAGATCTGCCGCAAGTGAAAAAAATTGGATATTTTTTGACGGAGCATCCTCCCAACACAAAAATAAAAAGAAAATTTTGAACCTTTGCTTCCACGAAGAGGACCGTAAACTATCAGCAAAGTGCAACTTCTTTTCCACGCCCCATGGCAAAAGCGCATGCGACGGTGTCGGCGGCAGCACACTGAAACGTCTGGCAGCAAAGGCAAACCTCCAGAGGCCTTATGTTGGTCATATTCAGACACCACAGGATTTGTTTGTCTGGGCCAAAAGTAATTTAAAGGGAGCTGTAGTAATTTAGATGCCACCGTCCACCATTCAAAAACAGAAAACACAATGCGCTTCAAGATTCGCCATAGCACTCCCTGTTGAAGAAACCCGACAACTGCACCATTTCAAACCGTCCACTCTCACATCACTATAAGTTGGGAATACTTCCTTCTCCAACACTTACGAAGTTCAAGTAAGAAAGTCAGTGGCAAGGCAGCATACTGGGACATTAACGATTAAGGTGTTCAAACTGCAAACAGAGGATGACACATCGGAAAGCAGAATACTTTATAACAACAAGACATTTATGTTTCGGAAACCATAATTTACTTTTTTCAGTGTTGTTGAGGCTTCAAGTGTTCTTTACGAGCTAGTATCAAACACCTGAAAGCAAGACACTGTCGTACTTATGCGCCCTTGCACCATAAATTAACCAAAGTTGGCCACAAAGTTCTACTGCCAAACACTCATGCTAATGTTGTGGCTGTGTTGCTGCCATGAAGTGCCTGCCATCAAACGACAAAAGCAAGCTGGTTGCAATATATATATACACTGACGTCAAATTGCACTGCCACAAATTGCTTGAACAAGTGATGCAAGCACCAACAATCACGGACAACAAGCACGCGATTGACATTGCAGGCAGATATCGGCTCTGTCGACCAGGAACGTTGGTTGTGAACTTCAAGAATTATTTTTTCGCTTTAAACAGAATTTACAGGAATGAAAATTTTCACATTTTAAGAAAAGACGTTCGAGCATAAAATGAATGATCCCATATATTTTTATCGCAATGCTCTTCATGCTCAAAGTCATTTTTGCTGAACTTTGCAAAAATTTTCCCAAAAACGTTGTTTCGCATGAGTTGAAAGTATTTTTCACAGACACTATATTTACTGGTAATAAAGCAAAAAATTTGCAGCTGTAGCTACGCTGCTGTTTAAAAAAATGTCGACACTTGCATAATTTCTAGTTCCTTTGCTAAGCCTTTTTGAGCGTGATTATTACTATATGGCTTTACTTGCTACGTCAGATAAAAGGACAATGACAGCGCAATGCTTCAAACCACAATGTGTCATTGTACCCAGTTTCAAGGCTCTATGCACATAAATTATTCCCACCTAACTCTTGCTTTTCTCCGGAACATTCAAAGGGCGGTTACGTGGTCAGCAAACTTTTTCGAAGAAAAATACCTCACTAAAATCACTCTCACGCTCTTATAGCTCAGTTTTTCTCTGTAGAATTGCTGGTGGTACAATTTTGGGCTGGAACGTTTCACTTGGAATGAACCATTATGTCAAGTCGGGTGGACTTGTTGTTCTTAGAGCATTGAGCTCAAGCAGCAAACCCACACCTGGATTTCGAATGGCTGATTTTGTTAGGTACCATTTGAGCCACGGTGTTAAATGCTGTATGTAATTTTAAATATCACCAAATTAACCATGAAGGTTCTCCGCACGTTCAGTATGTAGCAGAACACACCCTATAATGCAGTTAATTGTGACTCGGGAACGCAGCAGTCTAAATTGTGCACTGGGCACCAAGAGTGAGAATGATAATGATGAAAGGTAGGATCAATATTCCTCGCTAAAACCCTATCAAAGGCTAACACCAAGAGTTTCATTCTAAACTGCACAGGATTGAGTATGAAGGCTTTACAGTACAGCTTAAAGGTACACTAAAGGCAACTATCATGTCCACGTTGATTGTTGAAATAGCGGTCCAGAAACCTCTTTGTACTAAGGAAGTGCTTACTTTTAAATTGACATTTCAGTGGTCTGCATCGAGTTAGCACACATGAAATTACCCGCATCAGCGAACTATCTCGCGTCATTATCTTGCCCAACGTTGCCCGCCTTTACTGCGCGGTCGCCAACACTATTAGCAGCAGAGTGAAAGCAGCGGCAGGCATAGGAGCAACAGCAATCAAAACTTGCCACAATCACCGCAATGAATGTAGACGATGAACCTGACAACGAGACATTGGCTCGTGATGCTGGGCTTTCAATTCAGCGACTTGAGCCCCGATGAACGCTGTATGCTGCTGAAGGCTCATAGTGCCGGGGTCGTCGTGTACTACGACAACAGCCTCGGCAACGACTCGTTCGAAAGCAGTGAGGAAGCCAGCAGTGTGGTGTTGGGCGACAAGCAGAGGAAGCTGTGGAGGACCTGCTGTCGCGACTCTCGAACACAAACTGGTGCGTATAGATGTTTGTAGGTTGCTTCGTGACGAGGCATGGCTTTCGCATTCTAGCGATGAAAGCTCTTCGTGTTCAAGTCCTAAAACGTGTAGTATGGCGCCTGTCGATTCGCGAATACTTTTGAGTCGGTGAGTCCAGCCCATTTGCACGAGACACTGCATTGATTAGGAATCTGTTTTCCCTAACGCCTGCATACACTACATCGTTTCATCGTTTTTCTTGGCGCAAGCGTTACTGTTCTTACATTTCAGGTGTGAATGCAGGCACTCGCTACCTTCCGTGGCATAGAATGTCTGTGCTGCCGAGAAATGGGTGCTGTGACGACTGCGCAGCCATATGACTGCATCGAGATTTCAGTGTTCTCTGCTTGAACATTGAGATTCTTTTTGTGGCATACCTAGAGCTTCGTGCATGCGAGCACAACATGGAGGATGAAATGCATAAGCAAGTTCTTCAGTTCCATAACTCTTTGAGAACAATTAAATAGGTAGGCATCCCTACAGCAATATGCATATAAACAAGACAAACAAATCAGTTTCTTTGTGCCTTTGCGAGGGCCTTCTTCACTATTTTTATTTTCACAATTTTATTCATTCATTTATGGTTTCACATAGAGGGTCAACAAAATGCATATCCAATTTAGGTGCAGTGGTTTTGAACACACAAACAAAACAGTTACAGTTGGCGGTTGTCGAGTGCAGGGCAAGATACCATATGCACGACATGTTTGATCAGAGGTATGTCTACAATACATTAGGTACTGCTGAATATCCGAGTCAAGTAATTTGTAAAGTTGGTAGAGGAAGTGTTTTTCCCCCACAAACCAGAGGGATATTTTAGAGGAGCACAAATAACGCGACAGTGCCGATGGTAGTTGGTATTAGTTCTCTAAATCGTGGCTTGAAGTTGCAGTGCAGTCTTTCAAAGCAATTATGCGTTTCAATGTGTTGTGCTGTAGCATTAAACTACGACGGCATATAACACTCGTAGAAAAAGTTCTCTTAGGTGAAATGTTTTTATGTGTCTTACACTGCATGACCCGATTGTAGAGGCTCAATGACTGATACTTCAATCAGTTGGTAATTGTTCATCATAAATTAAGGCAGGTGGGCAAACCTAGACTCAAAAGAAAACATCAAGACAACATAATTTATGTTGGAACAGCACAGAGATTAATTATGAAGAAAAACTAAACAACATGAGCACTGGCTCGTGTTGTTTAGCCGACAGGATTCAACAAGCCAGAGCACTATGCAAAATTTGGCATAGTTGTTCACACCATTTCTTCTGCCCTAACGAAGTCTTGTGGCCACAAAATGCCCTCAAGCCTTTGATCTTAGGTTCAGCGTCTGAAACATGAAGCCTTCCCTCTCTATGCCATCATGTTTTGAACAATAAATGACATGGGTGCACCTGCACACTAAACGAAAATGACCTGAAATAACCTCAAAAACTGGGTAAACCAATTGTCCTCTAGCGCACTACCTTTCCTGGGTTTTTTTCACCACCTACTATTGAGGTAAAAATTTACTCTCGTGCTTACTGAGTTTTTGAACGTAGAAAGAGTAGTAATTATTTACCCCAGTGAGGCTTTGAGCAAGTATAGAGAGAGTAAATTTTTACTGCCTTCACAAGGTTTTTGAGGGGATTTTTGTGAGTTATTTCCGGTGGTAAAAAATATGAATTGACGGGTGCATTTGCCCAGAGTCGACAAATTTATTAAATAGCAGAAATAATTAAATTTATTAAACGGCAGAATTTGTGACACATATATCAGATACAGACAAACACGCACACACAATAAATGCAGAATAATACACCACTCGAACAGACTGCCTGCGTTGCTCGACTACACTTCGACAATACGGTATATATAGACACGACTTTTTGGCGGGCCTTGTAGTACCGGTAGCAGAGCTCTTTTTTTTTGCAACGATTAACGACAATGGTTGAAGGTGCAAGCGTGAACGTGAGGTGGGCTGCAGAGCACTGACTGTCACACCGACCTTTTATTATAAATCTAACTGATATCACCTTTTTGATTGTCCAATAATTATTTGGCACACCGGGCTCATGGCCTCACGCGTGTTAGCACTGCTGATGCACAAGTCCATAAAATATACCTAAGTACGCACAAACCATGGTAGCTCAATGATTTTCATTGAGCGACGGTGCACAAACACAGTAGCAACACGTATTCATAACAACGGGCGTAGAAGACTGGTCCACGCCTGCATACTGGCTGCTTACCGACGGTGTGCTAGGCCTTTTCGAGGAGTCCGATGAAACACAGCTGGCGATCACAGAACACATATCCTGTGCGAATTTCGTCGTCAATTCAGACACAAATGAATCCGTGACCGCTATCTTACGAGGACGGGGCGGTGTATGCATACTTCCAACGAAAGACCACCGTCCGGGTTTTCTTCATGCTCACCGGCAGCCGCTTGTTGGTTCCGTTTGCCTCTTATCGGCTTCGTGCAACATGTTTGACAACAGTTGGTGCATGAGGCGGGCAATGCGGGCAGCACTTTACTCCTGCAGACATCGCCTACTGTGGAGCAAAATATATGCGCTGCTTCTTTCACCTGCCCCGGCGACACACTACCACTGGTCACTGGCAGCCCCGGCTCGTGGCCGACGACAGAGTGAAGCATTTTGCTTATTGCGTCTCTAGTAGGCAAGCACGGACGATGACACCAAATTGATTTTGTTACCACTGGCAGATCTCCGCGATTCGGCTCGGAAGCGAGATATGCGTGATGTGCAGGTTCGGAGGCACTCGGAAGCGCACGGTCGCTCGATGATGTAGAAAACACGTGGCATCCATCATCCCAACCAGACACACAGATACCGAGCTTCTTGCACCGTCTGTCTCCAAGGCCACCGCCGAGCAAAAGTCAACAATTCGCGAAAATATGCAGGTCAACTTTCCACAGCAGGTTTTCTTTCTCTTTTCTTTTTTAAAGCCCCCCCCGTCTTTTTTTCGTTCACAGAATGCTGTTCTCGCTTGTTGTGCTTATGCTGCCCCCAGTTCCAGTAAAAGTACGTTGACTCGAGGTCAGTTCTGAGGCATGGTGATGCCAAAATAAAAAAAACATCTGTGGTCCTCGCGTACCTTCAAGATTCACAGAGAGCGTCACAAGAGGGGTATGGGGCAAAAGCAACACCTCCCAAAAATTTTAGGAGGTGTTGGCAAAGCCGCCGAAGCAGCTGCACTTTGCAGTCACGTGGTTATAAACTCTGAAACGCAGGTTAAAAATCACGTGATAGAAAACTCCCTACGTAGTAAAACTGGATTTGGACATCCTTTGACTACTTGCCTGAGGGGTGGTGGTAAAACTAGCTCATGTACCTTCTTTTACTCCTACACCAGGTAGTAATTTTAAACGCGAGAGAGTTTTCAGAGATCATGAGCCACAAAAACCCCAAACTCGGATAGTTTTTGCTTACAGTGTGTGACAACTGCGCGGCCGTGTGGTTGCATCACCGAGCATCGAGCCTTTAGTGTTGTCTGCTTGAACACTGCGGTGCTCAGTGTGGCATAGCTAGAGTGTGCATGGGAGCACACTATAGAGGACGAAATGCACAAAATGTCCTCAAGTCTTTCATTTCAAGTTGAGAGCATAAAACGCGCAGCCTTCCCCCTCGATGCCATTGCTTCTGGAACTATAAATGTCTTAAAAAGGTTGAAAATGTTTAAGCAAAACCACAGAATTCCAAATCAACGAAGGGTAAGATGCTAAAGATAATTGAATATACAGTCGAACCCCGCTACAAGGAACGCCGCTTCAACGACACTCCTACTACAACGAAAAATCTACGGTTACCCGTGAGCAGTCCATAGGAGTCAATGCATAGATATTGTCGCCACAACTCTTGCCGTCCTGTTTCAACGAAATTTCAAGATGCGATTCTAGGCTCAGATATTTAATGCTATACAGTAAACCTAATATTTAACATTTTGATGCATTTTCAGCACCTAAATATAGGTAGACGAAGCCTAAGATACATGCTGGCATCACAAGAAACCATCGCTCTTCAGCAAGCAAGGGTGCTGTCATTGCTCGATAGCGATGGCAATAGCGGCGCCCATGCTTGCTGAACAGCGATGGTTTCCGGTGGTGCCAACGTGGATTTTTGACTTCGTCGGCGTATTTTCAGGTTCTGAAAATGCATCAAAAAGTTATACACTGGTTTTACTGTATAGCCGTAAACGATCCGAAGCTGCAGCTCAGTTGCTTAGTGCATGGTTTCATTCGCGCAGCTGCTGGGTGCTTCTGCGGAACGATGCATTTTCCGATTCCAATGCTCATCATTTTGTTCGCGCTTGACCAGTGTGGTAACAAATAAGCGCGGCTGTTCGTCACTTTATCAACAAAATCAGCTAGTCGCGAGTGATGGATGATACAAATGGCATAAAATAAGGCAAAAGTTACCGCTCCACGATCAGCTGCTGCCACCTCGGGGTTTTGACGGCGGACAGCTGCTGGTGTTAACGTGTTAATGCAACCGTTTGGTTCGTTCACGAAAGCAGTTTTAGGCGTTGTTTCAGCGTGCTTTTCGCCATGGTCTCGTATGCATGGGTGAGAATCGCGTCGGGACGCTGCTGGGATAGATTAAAAAGCAGCGGACACTTTTTGAATTTTGAGAATGAACGTTCCTCTGTTTTACTAGTTTCAATCGGCTATCATTTTTTAATTTTACTACAATAAAATTTTTGCTTCAACAAATTTTTAACATTATCAACAAATTTCAAGTTCACTTTCAATTTCAATTTCAACATTATCAACAAAATTTCAATTTCAGTTTCAAATTTCAATTTCAGCCCCTTCTGTTTTGTTGCAGCAGGGTTCGACTGTACTCATGATATTTCTCAGTGTATAAAAAATTATGTTCACTTTTCCGTCAAACATGAACTCCACACCCCGTGTGCCAGAATTCGTAAGTTATCCTGGAATGTGATTATGTCTTCTAGCAGAATGTGCACAGTCAGGCATTGCAGGCCATTCGCCCTTGCAAGAACGATGTCTATACCAATCTGCTGTCATGTGGTAAGTGCGTGCGGTGGCTCTGGGTGTGACTTCGAAAAGGGAACGCTTTGTGTTGCCATCGTGTGTGGTTGCTAAAATTCGAGCAACTTTCCCAACAGAAAAACCACAGGATTCAAGTACCCAGGATTCTGAGCAAAAAAGTCAATGTTCTGAGGCATAGCACTGCCTTGCTAACTAGTTTTTTTCTTTTTCCCTTTTATATGATCATGAGTCACCCACGATAACTGTAACCACGGCTCAGTGCAGCCCGCGATGCAATGTTTGGAAATTTTCTCAATTCTGTTGGACTGTTTGGATTGCAAGGGCCTATGCAAGTAGTCGAGGCTGTTGACACAGAAAAGAGACCGACACTCGCGTTGCCCTGGCTGAACACATCGTTCTTCCTTTTTTTATTCCGCGCTCACGCGCAGCTTCACCTTGCGCTCGCTTGTTCACATGTCTTGTGCCCAGCATGGTGTTTCGCGCCACCATTTATTGTGGTAGATTGAACATTCTCCAAGCGCCGCGGTGTGGTCACTAGCCTCCAGCAGGTGTAACCTTTGAGCATTGCGACAAACTTGCTGGCCCTTTGCAAACGTGATCTTGAAGTACCTCTCGACGCCGTCTCTGGCTGGAAACGCTTCAACCACTCTGTCGAGCTTCCGTTGCAGCGCTGACACGTTGCCGTCCTTTACAACTACCAAGTCACCGACACGCAGCAGTGACAAAGACGACGGCTGGAAGTGAAGGGCTGAGCACAGGAGAAGTAAATAATCATTCTTTCACTGTGTTCACAATCAGTGCAGAAGCTCGTCTCGGTATTCAATCCATCACATGTCCCATGCGGTGGAACTAGGCAAACTTCCACTTATCTTTTCTACTTGTCCTACCACATCTTTGCCGAATGAAAATGCAATGGTTTCAGTGCTTCTGCATCGCCCACGTCCTCGCAGAGTTGAATCAGAGGGCGGCAGTTGATGATCGCTTCTACCTCAGCCAGCACAGTGAGGAGCTCTTCGCAACAGAGGCGGCTTCTTCCAAGGCAACGCTTGAGTGTATCCTAACTGTACGGATCACTCATCTCCAAAAACCTCCCCACCACGGAGCTCGTACGGCGATGAACCTCCAATTATGTGTGTGTACTTTTGTGGTTTTGTACGATCTCGCTAACTTGCAATCGCAGTTGTTTGGAACAGCTCCGAAATGTCCAGGCGTTATCCGAATAAACGGTCTATAGAACGCTCCGCCTAGGCATAAATTGCCGAAAAGCAAGAAGGAATGAGGTTGCTGTCATATCCGAGGGTCATTCCAGGTGCACTGCCCATGCCACCGCACAGGAGAAAATGGCTATATAAAGTTTTGTTGGCGGTTGAGTTTAACGATAGTAAAGTGGGCTGCAAAAGCCTACTCCCACAACGTCGAATGGCGATGCCTCGGTTGTGCAGTCCTTCGGCAAAGGTAGAACTGGGACCGTCGCTGAAAGCAAATGTCAGCGACGACGCGCCAGGCAAGAATGAAGCACTCCTCTAACTGTTCGTCTGCCCTACAAAATCCAAAACCTTGATCAGAGGTTCAGAAGAGTAACTTGCACTCTGGCATGTAGAAGATGGAGATGTGTCGCGGATATGAAAACCCTCATAAACAAGCGGTTCTTTGGCAATAGGATCGGGTGTTTGAAGCTCCTTTGTTCCATCAAATTTCTGCTAGTGGCCTCCAACTCTGAGAATTCCGTCCTGGTCAATATCCAGTCGTAGGGACAGAACCAGGCGCGTAGCCAAAAATTTTTTTTGTTGCCGGAAAGGTGGGGGGGGCACCATCTTGATTTCAAGAGGGGCACCCTTTAAAAATGACAATTTTCGCTCTCCAGACTATGGCAAAAAATTTCAGCAGAGGAGAGGAGCACTCGCTCGATGTGCCGCTCCCTGGCTATGCCCCTGGTCAGAACACTGGAACTCAATAGCAAAGGCTGGGCCTACGCAACATCAGCGGCCACTGCTAAGAAGGCCGTTTTTTGGTCAAATTTGAGCCAGTATCGCTCTGTGTTGACTATTTACAGGGACATTAGCAGCCCAGACAAAGATGGCGTGTTTCGCAAGGCGTTGCAAATAAAGCTCGAAACAGGGGCTTACTTTGAGGAGCCTGGAAAGGGCGCTCTATTTTTCTAGGTCGAGTAGTGGTGTCGGTAGATGTAGTGCTTGCAGTGACACTTTGCTTGGGCACACAAACACTAGTTCACTGTTCGGGTCTTGCACCGTCAATGCAGGGAAATGTTTTACAAGCCGCGTGTCATCAGGTTCGGCCAACCAAGGAGGTTCAGACCACCACTTCGTCTTTCAGGTCAAAAATGCTGCTGACACTCCATGCGTCAAAAGCTCTGCTGGGTTGTCCGCGCTTATGTAGTTCCGCCAAATGTAGCCTCAACTCAAAGTCTGGGTCTCTTGCGCACGGTTCCTTACAAAGGTTTCAATCGGTGCGCATCGCCAGCAACGTAATGTAGTGTAATCGTTGAATCTATCCAGAAGGAGGCGACACAAGACGAGAGCTTGGGCATTTTCTGCATGTAATGCCATAGCCTCGCTGATAAAAGACAACCAAGAAGCTTTAAACGCGGTAGAGAAATTGTCTTCAGTGGTGCAAGGCGAGATTTCTTCATGAGAAATTGCACAGTAAAACAGCTGTCTTTTAGTGGTTGACATGAAAACACTGTGACTCCATATGCATGAGGGCTGACGTCGCAAACAAGTGTACTGTAGCGCGTGCAGATAAGAGGCAGATGGGAGGCGACGTAGAATTCGTACGGCGGACAAAACAGGCAGTTGCGACAACCACTTTTTTCATAATTCTCAAGTTTCTTGTAGAAGAGGCTTGTCTCAGTTGATGTCCTGCCACCATAGCCGCTGGAACATGAGCCGTGCTGTCACATGGAATGGATCGACGTAGCCAAGCGGGTAGAAAAGTTTGGCAAAGGCTTGCTAAATGGCTAGCTTTGTCGATAGTTTGGTAGACATTAATGCGAGTACAGCTTGCATAGTGATAATGACGTCATCTGATGAGCAGTCTCCAACCTGCCTGCGTCACTAGTCACGGTTACTAATCATGAACGCTTTCGGGTGGCACTAGAAAATTTTATGCATTGATGTGCTCAACGCGTTTTTATTTTCCCTGGTTTTGTTTGCTGCTGTTCGGTTACCGTTCATTAGTGTATCGCAAATACGTTGTGCCATGTTGTAATTTTTTTTCATTTTTTTCTATTTTTTTTCTTTTTTTTCGCGGTGCTTCCTTGTTTGATTTTGATTTTTTGATTCCTTGTTTGATTTGTCGCGGTGCTTCCTGTTGTCGCGGTGCTTCATTTACACGTTGTTCTCGAGTGTTGTACGCATGTACTGAATGTGATTTGTTTTTCATGTTTCAATTGTATTTTTTTCTTCTAAACCCACTCCCCTCTATAATGCTGTATGCCCTGAGGGTACAATAAATAAATAAATAAATAAATAAATAAAAGCATACAAAGCACCATGGACTTGGAGCTCTGCTTCATCACATTTTCAATTGAAAGGCCGTCGTTCAAAAACTGCATGCATAGAAGGCGAGAGTTAGAGCACCACTTTATTTCAGCGTCGGCAACTATACCATTCGCTTCCCTATATATCTTCAACACCTACTCTTCGAAAAACACACCTGTGACCGCCCACTGTAGACGGGCGGCGGTGTCCGGGTATTTTGTCTTCCATGTTTCTCGGTGGTCCTGCAGGGCTGCCGACAGCAAGGGCGGGCTAGAAGAGGCTCAGAACGAAGCCCGGGTCATGCACCACTCGACAATTGTCCGAATGTGATGGTCAGAGGATGGGAGTTGGCCATTCCACATGAAACGAAGCGCGTCTTTGTCTTCCGGTCGGATGCACACTTGGAGAACGGGATTTTGGATGTCTTCAATAAGGACAAACCCACTACGTCTAAACTGCAAGAGCAGCTGCAGGAGTTCAGGGCCCAGCTTTATACCCTTATCAAGCATGTCATTCAAAGATGGTTCACCGCATTCATGCTACAAGGCATTGAACATGACACGGACCTTTGTAGTCATGGCTTCGCGTTGGACTAGCACATGATGAAGCAGGTAGTAGACGGTCTGTCCAAGAGGTGCTGAGCGCTCCACTCTCTCTGCATTTCTTTCCTTAAAGTACTCGCTGATGATAGCAAGGTACTTCTTCAGGACTTCTGTGTGGTGCTCGAACCGCTGAAATTCACGATTGAGTTAGTACTTCGGTTAGTACAACACGTGAGACCTAACATCTTAATCATCAGGAGTAATACGCAGCGTCCTGTAATCTTGTATACTGCACTACGAAAGTGAATAAGTGCTGGGTGCTTGCTAACATTGTCTTGTACATCAGTTATTCTGATGGCGTCTAAGCGCCACATCTCTGAAGGGTCTTTAGGTGCGACTTCAGTGCACCAGTCGTCAGAACAAGGCAGTGGCACTGATGTTGCAATAAAATTGTTGTCTATGTCGCGCATTTGTAAGGGGTCATGGTCCCAGTCCCCTTTAGAAGCTTTTTGACCACGGCCCTCTGCATCTGGAATGTTGAAAGAAATAAAGTTTCATAAATTTTCATGTTACACGGTGACGAATGATGGCCGACATGACGGATGTTCCTTGGAGGACCCAGCCAAATATTGTCTCAACAGCACATGGAGTTTCGGTGAGATGCTCGACGCATCCAGTGTCTACCCTTCAGTAGTGGTCTGAGCCTATTAAAACGCTTATACGGCAGTCTCGTCTTGAAGTTCGTCGGCAAAGGCCACGTATCAAAGCGATAACATTTGGCGATAATGAGGGACCCTTTACGGTGTAGGCCCTTGGCACCTCCAAAGCTTTAGGTTCGACGTTGATCGGCTTGCTACGTCCACAAAGTGTCACCTTCAATTTTTGGTACCGATAACTGTGTAGATGGTTTGACCCGCCGAAGGTAAAGACGTCCAGTGCTTCATCACCAGTGGATGGCAGGTTAAGCTATTGCGATATGTCCTTGCGGATGAACTTCTGTTTGCTGCCGGTGCCAAGCAGCAGTTGCACTGCCACTCGACCACGGTTTTCAGATGTCCACAAAGTGGCTCTTTGAATCAACACAGAAGAAGAGCGTGTGCTGTCTGCAGGAGGGGTTGTCACCAGCCTTTCTCGTTGTGCGACTGCCTCTCAGGGTTCAGCTGCAGTTGATGGTGATTTGTCAGTTCCTCATTGACCCCACATATCGCACAGAGCAGAGATGCGGCGTCCCGAGGATGTTTCACACTTTAGCCAGGCAGCTCTGCGGCAACTGCGACAAATGTGCCCACTACCCACACCTGAGGCAGCAGCACTTGCTGGAAGGTATAGACGCTTTTCCTCTGCTGATAGCGTGACCCACCAATCACGTGGCATGTGTGCCGAGATGTCACAGAGGGGAAATATAGTCTGTTCAGGCCTATATTTCGAACTTGCCGATGATTACCGTGCTGTGAGTGCTTAGGCAGATGGCAGATAAGGTGGCGTCACGGTGTTCACAGTATATTAGTTCGGTGACGGGCTTGCCGAAGCGGGTTTTCTCACAAGACGCTCGACTCTCCTCTCTGTTTTTGACTTCCACTTGAAGGAACTTCAAGATTGCCTTCACTTACTCATCTCTTGATAGAGTCCACGGCATCTGTCGACTTTCGTGCGCTTTCGATGTTCAATTATCAGGCTGTAGCTGCTGGTACCATTTCTCTACTTGCTCCTATAGTGAGTGTACAAACAAGTTAACTCAATAAAGTGTTTTATCCTTTGTCATTCAGACTGCTGCCTTCTTCACTGTCACAACTACACAACAATACCAAAACAGTTCAAGACCATCCCGCACATAAAGTAACCACTTTGCACATCTGCAATATGAATGTGGTTCTCAAAATGTTCAAAGCGGGAATGAACACAGTAAACCAAGTTAAAAAAGGCTATAGGTTTCGAACGCAACCTCGTGCAGACACAAGTAAGAATACACATACACACACACACACACACTTGCACAAACAAAGCAAACAGAATGAAAAGCTACCTATGAGATTCATAACAGCAGAGTCTGATCTAGGGTACTAGGAGTTGCAGCCTGCCACATAGTTTCCCGTCAAAGTAACGTAAATACCCGCCTATAATACGAGGTTTTTTCCAAATATTAGCGTTCAGAATTTCCGCTTCGTACTATGTGTGAATCCAAACGAAAACTTGCTCGAAAAGCGAAATCGTGCTTGAAGTTTTGGTTTTGTAACTGCCGCTTTGCTACAGCTTCATTTTTTCTACGAGTGCCTATGGCTTGGCTTTATTATCTTCGCGCCCTCGCGTGGCAAACGTGAGCGCTAGCGCCATTTCTTTCTTTGTTGTTGAGTTTTTTGAGCGCTTGGACAGCGGACGGGAGGACGTGTGAACCTCGCTATGTTCTGTGCCTCACTTCGCAAAGGTGCAACATGCCAGGGCACCGAAACCAGTACTCGGCTGCATGCAAAAAAAGGTCATTGCAGCTGTTGAGGAAATTGGCAACAGTGCGGCCGGAAGACAGTTGGGAGTCCCCGAGGAAAGTGTTCATGAATGGCGACGACAGAAAGAAGCGCTTTTCGCGTGCAGCGGAAAGCGAAAAAGCTTTCGCAGTCCAAAGAAAGGGGCCTTCCCAGAGATTGAACTCGCACTGACAGAGTTCGTTCGACAGCAGCAGGCGGCGCACTTACCAGACAACATGGAGCTGATGCAGATGAAAGCTAGTGAGCTGGCGAAAGAAAAGGGGAAGTCGAGCTCGGACTTCAAGGCCGGTAAGCACTGGATATACGGTTACATATGCCGAGCCGGATTTTCCCTGTGCCGGCGAACCTTCTTTTCCCAGAAGCTCCCTTAAGCCTTTGAAAAGCTTCTTATCTCATTTCAACGCCACGTGATTACTTTGCGCCACTCGCAAAACTTTCAGCTGGGACAAATCGGCAACGCCGATCAAACGCCAGTTTACATGGACACGCCATCACCCCTTACGGTTCATGAGAAGGGCCTGAAGCAGGTTAGTGTCCGTACCATCGGCAATGAAGAAACGCGTGTCACAGTGATGTTATCGTGCACATGGACGGCCACAAGTTCCCACCTTATATCGTCTTCAAGAGCAAGAGAATGCCGAAAGGGAAGGACCTACGGAAGAATGTCATCGTGAGATGTCACAATAAAGACTGAATGAATGAAGACCTTGTCCTAGACTGGGTAGAGTCCGTGTGGTGCAGACGACCTGGTGCCCTGCTCTCTTTTCCATTTATTCTGGTGCTGTACGCGTTTCGCTGCCACTTGACCGACTCAGTGAAGAGGCTCCTGCGCGACTGCGGCAGGAAACTGGTCATGATCCCTGGTGGGATGACATCCCAACTGCAAACTCTCGACGTTTGTGTGAATAAGCCGTTCAAGGATGCGGTTAAGCGTTGCTACGCCGAGTGGATGCGCTCAGGTGAGCCTGCAGCGACGCCGACCAAGCGGCTGAAACGGGCGTCGCGGCCACGCTATGCAAATGGATCGTGGATGCTTGGGCAAGAATCCCAGAGGACCTTGTGCGTCGTTCCTTCAAGTAGTGTGGCATCTCTAATGCCCTCGATGGTACTGAAGACGAGCACCTATTTGACGATTTGTCTGACAAGGAAATGTCCGAGGAAAGCGCAGTTGAAGACAACAGCGATCGACATGCGGATGTTTGCTCAATAAGTGTGTTTTCAGTGACTTTCCTATGTCGTTTTATATGTGGGTACAATTTTTTTTCATTTCGCGCCTCTAAAATTTGGCCTCGTATAATATTCGGGTTCTAATTATACGCGGGTAATTAAAATAAGCTTGACGGTAGAATGCCTACTATGTTTATGTTGTCCCTTACTTTGATGGCAACATTGTAACTTGTTGAAACGCCATATACCTTTGGTGTAATCTCCTAGCAAGAGCACAGTTAGTCACTCAAAGATGAAACGTGTGAAAGCTCGTAATGGAGCAACATACAACAGCAGTTTGGAACAATTCATCAGTAAGATCGTGAAACAGACTTTGTAATTGACTTGCCAAGTTATGCAATACAATGCTATATAACCACATTCCCGGGTAGAATTTTAAAGGAATAAATCATTTGGCAATCCAGACTATGATGGTTGGTAGTTTCTACTCACAGAACGGGTGTTTCAGCTAAATACCGCAGACATCAGTGTTTCAAAATAGCAGAGAATATTTTTCTCTTCTATGAGAAAATCAGAATGCGATTATGAGAGATGAAATATATCTTTGTTTAAAGTCCATGCACTATTCAATAAAATATTTGCAGAATGCACAGTGCAAACAGCACCTTTTGTGCTTGAAATGACTAAACTTGCTTGACACACGAACACTGATGCAATTTAAAGAGGTTGCTCCAGTTAGAGTGACACTTGAGCTTACTATCAGGCCAACTTTTACTAAAATTTTGAAGATGACTTTTTTACCGCATTGCAGCCTTTTAAGTCCTCTAGCAAAGGCGTGTGGTCCTGAAACTCAGGAACCATCAAATGACACAAACTCAAGTGCCTTGTTACTGTACAAATCGACTAATAGTTCAAGTCGTTTTTTAACGGATTACCATCATAAATATTTAAGGGCAAGTGCACACCCCACTATACTACGTTAATGAAACTTTCATGTGAAATTGAAGAGGCCTTTTCGAATTACTGAACAAGCGAATACTCATGAACAGAGAGAGCATAATAAGCAAGTTCGAAATTTTAAGAACGGGAAATCTTAAAGCCATAACTGACAGGCACCAAAGAACGAGAATTTCTTTGAACTGCTAAGTGCAGCGACAAGTCCGTTAGTATTTACTCATCAAAACTGCTGTACTGAATTCAGTGGATGCAGCCAAACAGCAGAACAAGCACCACTTAATCTGGCCTTTACAGCACTGCACATTCCTACTCCCACAGTTGTCGCAGCGTAACACTTCAGGCAATAAGCATTCAAATTTCACGGGCGCTTCACAAATGGCCTCCCGTCTGGTAATAGTTTCATACCTTAGTCCTTGACAGAGGAGACAGGTTTGCCTATTTAAGACCTCTCTTAGGGGGCCCTGCCACTGCTCCTATCTCCCAAGTAAGTGAAAGTTCGAGGTGCTATCAGAATGTAGGCTGCAGGCGCTACTTAGTGTATTCAGAATATCTCGAACAGAATTGCAGTAGAGATCAACTGCTGTAAAAACGATTGATGACGCGTGACAGTTGCACGCAAGCCTAGTGTTATGGGTTCGAATGCCGAAAGGGTAGCCACTCTGCTTCAACTGTGAGTAATCACAGGAAAATGGCTCACTTACATTCAGCAATGGTATTCTACATTCGTCTGCCAGACAAAGAAGTGCTGCTGCACACACGGTTCTTTTTCAATGATGGAGGTTAGAATATTGCTCACTAATTGCAAGAAATACTCAAGTACCAAACAATTGGGGAACAAGGTTTGTTGACTGCTTAATTTGGCAGCCCCAAGAGCAAAAGCAGCTAAAAATGGTTACCCTGCACCTCTGTGGTACAAATGAAGGCTCAAAGCACAGCATGGATAGACGTTACGGAAAACCATTGCAATAAAACCTTTTACACTGCTTCAAAGCAGTGCACTGAATGTCATACAGAGGGGTCGCAACGGCTGGTTTAAACTTGCCAGCTAATCACGTTCACGAGATGTAATTGGAGCTTTCATCTGATAATAAATTTACTAGACAATCATGACAGGCCACACTCGGTTCCCGATGAAGGATCAAGGGCAAGAGAAACAGTGTTTGGCAAGAACCTTTGTCATCTAGTTTCTGGTGTGAAACTGAAAATGTTTGGCAGTGTGAGGCTTTACAGGCATAGATGACAAATTTCGCTTCAAGACGACAACTATTGAAAAACACTATGGCAGCAAGGCATAGTGTTTGAGGTGCAAACAATGCTCCTGTGGATGCTGAGTCAGCATTATTCTGGCATAGTCTCAATGACTTACAAGAACTCGCAGAATCTATGGTTCGATGTGCAAGATACACAGTAAAGAAACAGTATGGACGGAGGTGGCTTGGACAGAGGTGGCTTGCAAAAAAGTGAGATAAGCAGCCTCAAGCATGGTCTCCATCTAAGGCAATTTTCTAGTCCGTAAACGTATTCCGAAGAGTTATTGGATGCGCTTACAATACGGTTATCATTCATGTTCCCCTGACCTCAGTTCATACTGCTGCGACCTTTAACAAGATTCGGAAAAGGCTGACATACAGCGAACTCCTGATTATATTCCAATGTATGAGTGCAATTTGTGTACTACATCACAACTTCAGGAACCTTGTGTGCAGTTACCAGGTCTTTTTGGGTACCTGCTGGCCATCCATGGATTAGAATGCTGGTGGGACCTTTTCCTCTACCTGTGAAAGTGCTTTTGAGAATGTGTCGTGCACCTGAGACAGCTCCATCACTTTTTGAGTAACACTTGTGCATAGTCTGAAAAAGCAGAAGTTTATACGTAATTTCTGCCTTGTTTTTACACTGGCACACATAAAAAGTTTGGTGTTTTCGGACAGAAATGAACATTCTAAATATTATGCGTATAGCTCAGAACAAGGGACATAACAGAGAGACAAATGTTTCGGCTACATTCATTGCAGAGTGTTAATTCACTGTGGCACTTGAGTGCTCCTACCTTAGCAGCTTGCCTCTTACTAACCGTACGTGACATGTTACTGCAGGAAATGAACTTTTGAAGCTTAAATATCGTGTGTTACTTCATGAATTACTAGTTCACAAAATGTACCGTATCGATTGTTCTACTTGAGACTGGTTGTTCAGAGAAACAGGACATGCCTTGCACCAGCCAGCTTGCTGACTGCTCATTGTACGTGGATGTTAGGCAGGGTTGGAGGGAGACGAGGAGGAAGAGGAGGTTAGAAATAAAGAAGATGGCTGACACCCCAGCCTAGTACTGTGTATTATTACGAATTGGCGCAGCCGCGTATACTTTCTGTGCGGACATTCAAGATGTGGGTGGACTTCACCATTGGAGCAAATCAACGCGGTGGCATCCGGATCTTGACCGAAACGCCTCAAGATGAAAAGGAACTAGCTCTTCCGGAAGCAGTGAGCACTGACGCATTTGTTTCCTATATAAGCACTGAAATGAAGCTCACTCGAGACCATTTACTTGCTAAAAGAACGGTGAGGATCAACATGAAACTTCAGGATTATGAGAATTTTGTGCTGACTCCAATAAGAAACGACGCGAAGCCTGCTACCGCTGCTTCGCCCGACAGTTCTGTCGAGCTGATCAACAAGTTTCTTGAACTGCACCGAGAACAGAATAGGCAGCAAAATGATTTAATGAGCTTGCTTGTAAACGCGACGGAAAGATTAAGCAGACCGAGTCGCGAACAAGTGAAGCCAGACATGTTTGACGGAGAGTCTAGTAGTCCCGAGTTCTGGCTCACGTTTCACGAGTATGCATGCACTGAAAACTACTGGCACAGCGACGAAGATAAAGTGAAAAACATGCGACTATTCCTATCGGGCATAGCAAAGAGTTGGTACGAATGGCGTCTCAACGCTCTCAGCAACAAACCATGGACAGAATGGAAAGCAAGCTTTCCTAGCTCCTTCAGCGAGAACAAGGTGTTGCTATGGGACAAAGCAATCACGTTCAAATGCAGGTCTGGATCTGCGCTCAGCTATTTTTATGAGAAAAGGCGCTTGTTACAGCTGGCGGACTCATCTTTGCCTGAGACGTCTGTGGTTCCGCTTATCATTCATGGTTTAAGTCCGGACCTCCAGAAGCAAATACAAATGCGAGGACCCAAGACGGTCGAAGAACTTCTGCAGGGAATGCGAAACTTCTACCTCCAGGACCTAGGAACACAGCGTCAACCCATGACACCTGCTGCAAAGAATACCGGGACCACACGAGCTGAGGAACGACGCCCGCTTGCAAGCTGGAGATCTACTGCAACACCCATATTCTTTGTCAAGGCAAAATTGTTGTGGGAGTGAACTGAAGGACTTAAGTTCCATAACGAAAAGTTCACAGTCCCAGAAACAATGGTGCCTCAAATTTTGGAGGTCTATCACGACTCCCCGCACTCAGGTGGACATGACGGCTTTTGGAGGACATATCACAAGATTTGTCAGCGTTTCCAATGGAAACACATGAAAAAAGACGTTCAACGGTATGCTCAGTCTTGTCATCAATGTCAAGTTCACAAAGCCAAGTATCTTCAGAGAACAGACGAGATGGTTTTCCTCAATATTCTGACGTACCATTTGAAGTCATTCATCTGGATTTCGCAGAGCTCAAGAAGAAGGCTGCAGGAGTAAGAAGAACGCAGTGTTTCCTAGTGGCAATAGACCAGTGCAGAAGAATAGTGGCTGCACGGCCGGGAAGGGAAGACGCAAATAATGTGATTGCTCTTTTGAGTCGAGAGATGTTTAAGAATACGAAAATAGTAATATCAGACAATGGGCCAGCATTTCTCACTGAGCGTTTGCAAGATTGGGTGAAGGAACGTGGAGTTGTATTGCGACGCTGCGCTCCGTACCATCCTGCAGGAAATGGCATGGCTGAAAGAATCATTCGGAATTTGAAGCAATTCATTCCATGGTATCCAGGTTTTCAGGGTGGATGGAAGTGCTGCTTGGAGGCAGCTGTCGCTCATCACAATCGGTCGCACACTGCGAGCATCGGCTGTAGCCGATATTTTGCAGCTTTCGGAAAGGTACCAGTGCTTCCTGCTGATAAAGAACTTTGCATTGCAGACCGCCTGCAATTGTGCGAAAAACGAAAAACTTTGGAAGCCTACCAGCGATACCGGGAAAGTATGAAGAGGAACTTTGACCGTCGCCACAACACGCGGATACCTCAGATACAACTGAACGATCTGGTGCTTGTCAGAAAAGGCCTTCCCGGCACAAAGCCGGTGTACATGGGACCTTATCGCGTGGTGCAGATCGTAGTGCAACATGGCGTTCTCAAAAGGGTCGGTTACACCAACGATGATGGTGTGCTGGAATTTGCGACCATCGGAAACGTTTTCATGTATCACCCCAGGAGGGATGAGTCTTCAAAGAGAGGGAGTGTACGTGGACGTTAGGCAGAGTTGGAGGGAGACGAGGAGGAAGAGGAGGTTAGAAATAAAGAAGATGGCTGACACCCCAGCCTAGTACTGCGTATTATTACACTCACATTTATTGCTGCAACGACATTAATCCAACAAATGTGTGTAGAAACATAAGCTTGCCACAAATGTCAATGACATTCCTTACTCAGTATCAAAACAATACTACTTATAGACTGTATGCAGTGCTAAAGCATACGAAGGATTGTGTATGCTGACAAAATATTGTGACCTGCTTACTAATAAACCTAATTACGTACACATAGCTGATGTGCCAGAAGTGTCTTTGATGAAGCATATTTTTTGATTGGGCATGTGCGGTGCTTGATAGCCGAAAAGTCAAGCTTGAGCGGTCTCCATTTTTTTGTGCGCAACATGTTTCATGATGTGCCTCATCCTTTTTATGGAGCCATTTCCACGTAAACAATTACATGTAAACTTCTCATTTCAGATCCAGTACAAAGTAATTCACACTTGCTTTCATTATATTAGCTACACAAGGTTGATGAACACACTTTCTCTGCCATTGGCTTTCTTATTTTCACTCCACTGTAAATACAATGGTTGCCTACAAGTTTACTATTTAGTACGTAGCATGTCTTTACTTATTGTTATGACACAATGTCCCACTTAAGCAGTGAAATAGGCGCAGAGGAAGACGACGTAATTTTGGTGTAGAGCGCACTCTTGTTCTCCATCTTCGCTTGCGCATTGGCACTGTGTAAATATATCTTAAAACGTCTAGTTTCCCGTGTGCATTCACGCAACATTTTGGTGGAAGGTGCTGGGGTACAATGCACGATGGAGTTACGCACCTGACGCCTAGTCGCTGCTTCTAACATGTTCACCAGCAACAACGCTTCGTCAACTGCCGCGCCCAATGCATCAACGGTGCCGGTCTTCCCTGTTTTACTAGTAGCCGCTCCACCCTATGATCCCGGTAACTTTTTGGGAACGGACGGCAGGGACGTGGCTCTGTGGTTCAAACTTTATTTGTTTTATTTATTTATTTTATTTACATTACCCTCAGGGCCCATAAAGGCGTTACAGAGGGGGTGGGTAATATAACAAAAATGCAGCAATAACAGAACACAATAATACAACCAAATAATTAGAATACATGTTCAAACAATGTTCAGTTATTAGAGGCTTAAGATATGATTGCTTAGTGCAGTCTTGAAGGATGACACGACCTCAATGCAGGCGATGGAGTGGGGAAGGTGGTTCCACTCAGCACTGGTCTTTGGCAGAAAGGAGTCTGAAAAAACGTTAGTACGGCAGAAAGAAATAAAAACTTTATACTGATGATCAAGACGTGACAATATGTATGAAGGTTGCGAGATGAGTTCCTGTTTAAGTGAAATATTTTGGTAAAGTACTTTGTGAAAAAGGCATAGACGAGAAATTTTTCTTCGAATTTGCAAATAAATTAGTCCAAGGTTTGATTTCATTAGTGAAACGCTAGATGTGCTGGTATAGTTTGAATTAATGAAACGTGCTGACCGATTTTGAACCGACTCAATGATTGCTGATAATGTTTTTTGACCGGGGTCCCACACAGATGACGCATACTAGAGCTTAGGTCTAATTAGCGTTTTGTACAGCATTTTTTTAAATGGGAGGGGGCTTGAGAAAATTTCTGCGTAGGTAGCCGAGGGATCTGTTCGAATTGTTAGTGATGTATTCAATGTGCGCATGCCAAGAAAGATTATTGGTTAGCTGAATTCCGAGATATTTATATGCGGTTACGTAATCAAGATTGATGTTATTGATAGTATAGCCGAAAGAAGTGGATGAGCCATAGTGACGCGAAAAAGACATAATTCTGCCTTTATTGGGATTTAGGAACATTAGCCATTGTGAGCACCACTTAGATATGTTATCTAGGTCTGGCTGAAGAATAACGTTATCATGCTGATTAGTTATTTCACGATATAGAACACAATCGCCGGCAAAAAGTTTTATAGAGCTATTAATAAAAGTCAATAAGTCAATATTATAAATTAAAAATAGCAATGGGCCCAAGACGGAGCCTTGAGGAACACCTGACTTTACGTGACAGCGCGGAACACCTCACTTTACGAGCTCGTCAGCGGAAACACAGGTGCGATCCAACCTTGATGCTGCCAAACATAATCTTTTAGTTGCAAGGAACGGCCAATGCATGGCTTAATAACAAGGTGTACGCGATCGCAAGCTTTGATTCATATGTGGGGTTTAACGTCCCAAAACCACCATATGAATATGAGAGACGCCGTAGTGGAGGGCTCCGGAAATTTTGACTACCTGAGGTTCTTTAACGTGCACCCAAATCTGAGTACACGGGCCTAGAACATTTCCGCCTCCATCGTAAATGCAGCCGCCACAGCCGGGACTCGAACCCGCGACCTGCGGGTCAGCAGCCGAGTACCTTAGCCACTAGACCACCGTGGCGGGGCCGCGATCACAAGCTGGGACGTATGCAAGACCAAGGTGCGCAAGTTGTTTGGTCAATGTGCCGACTGCAAGCAGGCCGCTAGGAAAGAACTTGGCACACGAGTTCAGACGTCTACGGAGTCTTACCTGGTGTATATACACTCCAACCTTGATATAATGAATCCGGATATAACAAAACTATCAGTCGTGAAGAAGTAAATAAAAATAGTCTCGTATTAGATTTAGTCTAATGAATAAGCATTTATAACAAATTTTCGAATATAACAAACTTATTACCATGTAAGATGCGAGCTTGTTATAATGAGGTTCGAGTGTACAAGATGTGCTGACCCTTTGCCGTAAAGTTGACACAACTATGGCTGAAGCCGACAACGTAGCGCACGGGCTCAAGGGCATCGCAGACAATGCATTTAACCTCCTCGTGTGCAAAGGCTGTTCCACCGTTTAAGATATTATCTTGGAGTGCCAACGCTTTCAAGAGGCTAAAAGCCGTCGCATTGCCCACCAGTTTGCGCGCCTCCCCAACACTGCTGCGATGTTAACTTGTGAGAATCTCCGTATAACGACCCAGGCACGTCGGCTAGTCGCCGGTGAACAGGATGACAAACCCGTTCTTCTATTTCACGCAGATTCTGCTACTCGAAGCAGCATGGCCGGCCGGCGCATTTGATACAACGCGGCTGAATTCAACGGCATCTATCACCGTCGGAGTATGTGCGAATGGGCGTCAACACACCTTTGATCACAACGGATGTGTGCTACCAAGATGCTATGTCGAATGGACTACAGCGCCACCCGCTTCGACTTGCTCGGACACTGCGCCTATAAGAAGAGCATCACCCAATCATTTCTTTAGTGGGCACGTCGGCTGGTTGCCTGTGAACAGGATGAGAAACCCGTTCTTCTATTTCACGCAGGTGAGCAATAAGTACTCATCAGTCAAGTCTAGTGACCGGTGTCCAGTCCAGCTACGTGCCCACGTCGCTTGTGTGCTTTGTTTCACTACGCAGAAGATGCCATGTACTCTTGTCTGATGCTTTGTGGTGATATCGAGCCCAATCCTGGGCCTGAAGCGGAAAAGTCTGCGTGAACTTTTTGAAGGTCAAAAGCCAATGCATAAAAAATTACAGAAATTGAAAAAACAGGCTTAAGAATGTCGAAGACTCAGTGGCAATCGTTAAAAAACTCAGAGCTACACTTGTGAATTTGGAATACGCAGTGTCACAGTTAGATAAAAAGGTAACGAAGCTTGAGGACAGGAGCAGGCGGTACAATCTTCTTGTTTTCGGTGTTCCGGAGCCGTCTGGGTAAACTGAAGAATCACTGGCGCAGAAAGTGACTGAGGATGTATATCGAGATACATCAGGAGTGAAGGTATCCTCTGTAGAAAGAATTCATAGAATAGGCCGTCCACGTACGAACCAGTCACGCCCTGTGATTTTAAAGTTGTTTGACCATCGCGAGGAATTTTCCGTTCTCAGCAACGGTTACAAATTAAAGGGAAAGACCATATCAATCTCAGAGTATTTCTCGGCTGCCACTACATAGGTTCGAAAGTGTCTATGAGATAGCGCGGCTGGTGACAGGCGAGATGGGACAAAGGTAAAACTAGTTTATGATAAAGTAAAAATTGACAGTGAATTGTACGAGTGGGATGAAACGAAAAAGGCACGAGTACCAAGTAATAAAAACTGTGAAAAGAGGCGGACAACCGGCCGTCAACTCCGCTCAGGTGTGAGAGTCGCGGAATGAAATAAAGGCCTCAAAAATACTTTCCGATGTCTTAACTTAAATGCCCGAAGTATAATAAAAAACAGATGACCTAGAAAGCACAGTTGCCGCTCACAGCCCCCATGTAATAGTTATTACAGAAACGTGGCTGCACGGTGACATATGTGACTCAGAAGTCGCATCGCATGGATACCGTATATACTGCAAGGACCATGATTCCTGCGGTGGCGGCGTTGCTATTTTGTACATCGACTCATTGCGCGTTACACGATTACCAGATATTACCTGCAATAAATTCATATTGCTGAAAGTTAATCTCGAGGAATTTCATTAGGTAATCGGCGGATTTTACCGCCCCCCGAACAGTGACGGTACTTTTTTGAGGCGCTAAACGAGTTCATGTGCAGAAACCACGCTCCTAACCTTGTGCTAACCGGAGATTTGAACACTCCACTAATTAACTGGGATGGTGATTTTCCTGAAGCACTCTGTGCCTCCGCTGAACCACTCGTAGACATTGTTTCATTACATGGCCTAACACAACTAGTAAAGGTGCATACAAGAACACAAGGGGATAGTCAATCAATTTTGGATCTCTTCATTATTAGTGACAGCGTTGTTGATCGTGCCCCGAGAGTTGACATATTCAAAGGTATCGCAGACCACAAGCTCGTGTGCTTAAATCTCGAAGTGAAATTCCGATCACGGCTGGCGAAGAAAGGGTGTATTGTTCTGGTGTTTTCTCGTGCTAGTGATGTTGATATTTTGGATGTTTTAGATAGTTCTTTTTTGTTTAACTCGTTTTACGAATCAGATGCCTATGCTATTGAACACATGTGGTGCTTTTTTAAAAACCTGGTTTTGACTTGTGTGAAAGCGTTTATCCCACACAAACGACACTTGAAGCGTACACACAATCCGTGGATGACGAAACAGATTGCACGTCACCAACGTAAGTTAAATAAAGCGAAAACGCAGTACAGGTGGTATCTATGCTCAAGTGGTTCAGATGAGATATCGGAGTTACGCGAACAGCTGAAGAACAGTATTAAAAAGGCCAAAGATTTTTACGAACACGTTCGTCTTGAAAGCTTTCTTAAACCATCGCCAGAAAAATTTTGGCGACACATTTCGCCAAAGAAAAAAGATCCTCCTACTCTATCAATCGATGGTGTCCCTGTGACAGATAACGCAGTGATTGCCGAAGCTCTTAATGCTTATTTCGGTTCTGTATTTGTCGTCGATGACGGCCGCGCACCGGAATTTAGCAATTTGATCATAGCAAACATCTAAATAATGTGTCTATATCTGAAGAAGGCATACTAGCACTACTGTTAAAATTAGACGAAAAGAAATCAACAGGCATAGACGGCATACCAAATGCACTTTTAAAGCGATATGCTGTATGGTGTTCTAAATATCTATGCCTGTTGTTCAAGAAATCCCTGTCTAATGCGGATCTTCCATGTGACTGGAAGTACGCGAAAATCACGCCGATCCCTAAAACAAATGCGCCATCAACTCCGTCATCATATAGACCAATTTCCTTATTATGCACATGCGCGAATGTACTAGAGCACATAATTTTTAAACATGTGTCCAGCTTCCTTGAAAACAAAGGCTTAATTGGTTCTTTCCCGCATGGCCAAAGCCATGCTGGAAGGAACCAGCTAAGCTTTACAGTCACCCAGCTCACCCAGCTCATTAACTCTACAGTCACCCAGCTCATCGAAACTGTCCACGATTTAGCAGCAGCCCTAGACAGGCACAACCAGGTCGACATTATATTTCTCGACTTTGAAAAGGCATTTGACCGAGTCTCACATCGAAATTATTATTGAATAGAACAATACCAAAGTTAGAACCAATACAAGCTTGGATAGAAGCCTACCTCTCATGTAGACGACAATTCGTGGCCATTGATAATGAAACTTCGCGTGCCATTCCAGTCCTTTCGGGTATCCTGCAGGGCTCTGTTCTTGGTCCTTTATTTTTTCTTGTATACATCAATGACATCGTTCGGAACATACCCGTTAAAATGAAGCTCTTTGCTGATGATTGTATTATATACCGTGAAATTACCACACCCCACGACCAGATAACATTAAATAAATCTTTGGACCGAATTCAAACATGGTGAACAGACTGGCAAATGAACATCAACAAAAAGAAAACGGTTGCAATGACAATTAGTCGCAAAAAGCACCCTTTAACATTTTCTTACTATTTTGATAATGAACATCTGGAAGTAGTAACTAACTGTAAGTATCTGGCAATTATCATTTCTCACGATCCTAAATGGAATGACCACATTGACTACATACAGAGAAAGGCAGTGAAAAAACTCGGATACTTGAGGAGGCGCTTCAGTAAGTCCTCTTCAGAAGTTAAAATATTAGCCTCTAAAACATTTATTCGGCCACTCCTGGAATATTGTGGCGCTGTTTGGGATCCATACACAAAAAGCAACATTTAAATATTGGGAAAAATACAGTGGAAATCAGTTAGGTTCATTTTTAATCAATACAGCTGGAAGGCATCAGTAACATCTCTTTTAGAAACGGCTAAGCTGAAAAAATTAGCAAATCGCCGATACCGCGAACGAATGAAACAATTTTACCATCTTTATCACGGACACGTAGGTATAAAAAAGGATACATACTTAAAAGACTCCCACCGGCGGCCTACTCGGTCCCTTCATAATAAAAAAGTAAGCAAGTTCTCTAGTCCCACCAACATTTTCCAGTATTCTTTTTTCCCGAGAACTGCAACCAATTGGAATTCCTTTCCTTCAGCTGTGGTAGAATGCCCGTCGCTATCATTCTATCTACAGGCCTTTCAGTCCATGGGACATAGCTCTGACATAGCTTTACATGATCCCGGACGCTTTTTTTCTTCCATATGTTTACGTATTCATGTTTTCACTAGTTATTGAAATATCTTGCTGCTGTGCTTGTATTAACTTGTTGTACTCTTCTTCTTTTGCTGTTATCATAGCCGCAATGCTTCGTATGTGTTTATTGTAACCCTTTTTTTTGTACTCATGGTACCCACTCCTGCCTAAGGTTTGAAAATCAGGCCGGCAGTACTGTAATAAATAAATAAATAAATAAATAAATAATAAATAAATAAATTCACACTCTGATGACATCACGAGAATCGTACGCCGTGAAATCAAAGCCATATCACCCGCACCCTTCAGAGCATTGGCACCGAGTGATCCGCAGCCGACCTTACCATTATACGGACCGTTGTCCGCCAAGAACTACCCAAAGCAGGTAGTCAAACCGTCTGTTCTGTGCACCGTCCCAATGTTGTCAGTTCGTCTACCTCGAGCCATCCACAGCATTATCGCCGCCCTGCAAAAGGTAACTGTGACCCAAATTCGTGCAGGACGCCTGACGACAGGCCGATTTGCTTTTGATGTGAACAAGTGGGACACATTTCTCGTCGTCGCCCAAGTACGTGGACGTCACCGTATCGAGAAAACTCAAGATTCTTCAACCTCTACTCACCAGCCTATCTCTATGGCCAGGAGCCACCACGGCATGATGGCTCAGCTGATTATGACCCGACCACTACGACCACTGTTCAGTACAGTCGCTCACCTTCACCTCGGCGCAGATTTTTCTGGTCTCCGCCGCCACCTCGTTCCCTGTTCCCGTCCTCTGCACGGCGGTTTTCTTAAGAAAACTAACAGCTGCGGCTTCTGGAGGTGACGCTGCTGATCCGACTTGCTTTCCAATTCCTCTGTTGAAGCTTTTAATCAACCAAGACGTTGAAGTAGACAGTTTATCTGTTAAAGCCTTGGTAGACACTGGCACCCATATTTCTTTGATGAGCCTGCACATTCGTGACCGCCTAAAGAAAGTCCTTACTCCAGCCCCTTCACGCAGTGTTCGTGCTGCTGATGGTGGTACGGCTTCTGTTATTGGCGTCTGTACTGCACGCGTTACTATCGCCGATCGTCAAACTTCAGTTCTCGTCACTGTTCTTGCCCACTGCACCAATGATGTGATCCTCGATCTTGACTTTCTGTCCACTCATTCTGCCCGTATCGACTGTTCAGCTGGTACTGTGCAACTTGACCTACCGTGTCCGATTGATCCGCCCATTCCACCCCAAGCTCGTATGTGATTTGCTGAACATGTCCGTTTGTCACCGCAAACTGTGACCTGTACCAGTGCAACGCCCTGGCCACCTGTATCTGATGGCGACTATGTGCTCACGCCCATCACATCCATTCTCTTGACTCACAGTGTTACCTTACCGCACACTGTTATTGAGTTACGTGCAAATTGCGCTCTCTGCGTTCATAAGTGCTCCCGCATGGAATTGCCCTCGCCCTGCTGACTCCCTCTGATGAATGCGTCAACTCTGTCTTCCAACGATGCTGGACACTCCAGCTACACACATGCTCAATCTTCGCAAGCAAGCCCGTCTTTTGACGTTAAAAAAATTATCGCGTCAGACCTTTTACCGCACCAAGATGACGCACTCCTTTACGTCCTTGAGTCATACTGGGACATATTTGATTTTTGTGATCGTCTGCTAGGTCAAACCAGTGCTTTGAAGCACCGCATTGACATTGACAATGCCTCCCATGTCCACTGACAAGATTTCTCTCACGAAAAAAGATCATGGTTTTGTCAGATTGAAAGCCTTTCAAGAATGACTGAATAATCAATGCAACACTGAGAGGGAAGTTCAGTTGTGCCAGTGTCAAGGAGTAGCGACAAAACCTATGCACATTTTCAAAAGATGCACACTTCAGTAAGCTCACCTGCTTGCTTCCTTCAGACTCCACATATTTCTGCTTATCATTCTAAAGAAACAGAGCTCTTTCAATCACAATTGTGTTTTCCACCTATTGATGGAACACAAACGGCCGAGGAAATATGTTCTGTGTAGTCACGGTTGAAAAATCATTCCTTCGTGCAGGTGAGTCATGGAAGCGTGCACTCATGCTTGACAGTAAAATGGCTATGTCCCCACTTAGAAGCTGCAACGCCTGATTTGTAGGCGTTATGGACGGTATAGAGGCCACTTGTTCCCAAGTCGACACATTTTACTTGGTGGTTTTCTTGAAAATGAGCTTGCATGTTCCTAAAAAACTTAAGGTTTACATTCGGCCCATTCATAAATATCTGAAAAATCTCGCCAAGGGGCAAAGACTCCAAAGCCTTCAGTTGTACGTCCTGCATATTGTCTGCTGTGCAGTGCCCCATGAAAGCGGAGGTGTAGTATCTAGTTACCACCTTGTGTGCCAAACCCCAATACCGCACATGCACGTCCATTTGCTTTTCTTGCAGGGAGTCATTCATTGACTCTTCGAAAAGTACGACGTAATATTCGGACTTCTGTACTTCTCGGAAGCACGACAAAAAAAAACATATGGCCTCAATCCATGGCATGCAACATACGCACATTCCTTCTCGCCACAAGAAAATGATTTCGCCACCTCACTGTCGGGAAACATCCGCTTGAACAAGTCGCCAGTTTGTGCCGACAAATTGTACGACTAGTGGGATGTAATTACTTTCAGTGTCCACAGAATTTCGGCATCGGTGACGACCTCGTGCGACTTGCAGGTGCTGCTAAGATTGGTCACTTGGGATGGAGCCAAGCTAGTAGACCACTCACTTGAGCTTGCCATCAGGTAGGTCTGCATCTATTTTCTAGCTGCCATTTTCACAATTACACTGTGCTTAGTGCTTGATGCCTCAGCCACCTGCCTCAAGTGGCTGAGGCTAGCGAGTGTGTGCTGCACATTTTTTTTGCAAGTTGCTGAAGGATACCACTAAGCGAAGCCAAAAGAAAACCTTTTAAGCAATAATAAAGTCTACAGTAATAAGCGCATCCGTGCAACTTTTTTTCCAGAGCTCAAAACTCTGTAGCCTCATAGCGGCCATCAGCTTATGGCTTCTCGCCAACCGAAGCCAAAGCAAGCCAGGTAAATAAAAATGGTGCTGCGGGTGCGCGCATGCTTCCATGTGATACGGGCGGTTTGACAGCAGTGTCGGACTTCACAATCGTGGTGTCGTGGGACGCGATAAGCACTGTTGTTTGCTCGGCACCACGCTTAACTGCTGTGAATTGCGAGTCGTACAATTTGACCCTGTGAAAATCCCCAATATTTAAAGGTTTTCAAGGACTCAAACGAAAACCCAGGACTTTCAAGGCCTGGAAAGTGAATTTTACAATTTCAAGAGATTCCAACAATTTCAAGTACCTGTGTGTACCCTGCATATTTTTATTTGCGAGGTAGATTATGCCTATGCTTTTATCAATAGGCGGCAGTGAATCTACCTGAAATGTTTCTTTCTTTACTTACCGCCTTCATTTACACTTGCTCCGTGTAGACAATTTTCCTTGAACCGGTGCATAGGAAGGAGTACGTCAGGTACTTGGCACTGAGACCAGGGGAATCACACCATCTATCACCACAAAGCTATAAATCGTTATCGTGCACCTGTGTGGGAAAGTTTTTCTCGGTGCTTCTCGCACATCTGTAAGAAATTCACATTGATAATAAGTGTACTTCTCAGCTTGGTCAAAAAATTTTTCGTGTGACAACGCATGAAGAAATAAATCAGCTGGGACATATTTCCGCAATTTTTTTTAGTGAATTCAGAAGCATGCTCGCTATACCTCTTCAATAATATAAAGTTAAGTCCTGTATAACATAGCACGATATCCCATGCTTTATGCTCGTACATCTGCCATTGAAGAAAAAAGTTGTCCGATCTAAAAAAGATAGTCAGCTTTGTCCTGTGATATATTTTAAAAATGAACATCATTGCAAAAGCCTCCAACGTGAATAGGATACTTTCCCAAGCTGATTGCGCAGCTGGCATTACACAGAGAAAGAAAAAACACAAAAAAACTAACCAAGCAGAAATGAAACTTGCTAGTATAACAAGATCATAGCACCTTACTACACGCATGGTCAGTTATAACAAAGTCTGTCGAATATATTCGAATTTGCATGCATCCACTATAAAACCGACTCCACGATCAAAATTAAGGTCAGGAACAGTACAGTTATGTAAAATGCTATTGCAACATAATAATCGAGACGAAGATATATTTCTAATTATTCTTCATATGAATCTAATGGCAATTCATAGGATTAAGTGAAGTTCAAAAAGTTCTCGAGACAAGAAGGCATTTAGCCTGGCATGTATTTTAGGCATAGGTCGGCAGAAGATGTGGAGCACACTCACTCTGGAAAATAATTTGCCCTTAGAGCTCACTTAGTCTTAGACTCGCCATAATTTTCCTCAACAGTTGGGACGTTAAACCCCACAAATCAATCAATCAATTTTCCTCAACAGGACTTACTCGGACTGAGACTCGCTCAAATTTTTCTAATCTGAACTCACTAAAACTCTCGCCAGAATACTTGATCCGAGTCTACATGAGTCGAATGAGTGAGTTTCGCAATTTTTTATTTCAGCCGAAGATAAACCACTTTTTATTGGCATTCTTTTTTTATTACGTTAAGTTTTATTGGCGCAAGGGCATCTAAGGCCAAAGAGCGCCGGTACAAGTGTTGTTTCATTTCGGTTATTAGTTTAAAAATTAAAACAAATGATAATTAGCAAATATCTACGATCCATTTAAAACACGGTGCATTTAAAAGCAATGTCACTTTGTTAACAAAACATTCATTTCGTTGGCTGAAGTCTGTGATGATGAATTAGTCTGCAAGGCCCAAGACCCTCGCAGCTGAAGTCCTTGCCTGAGCAAGAACTGTGAAGGCTCAGGCATACTTTTTATGCACAAGGCGGTACCTCACACTTGAGGCGCAGCCTGGTGGCTAGGATGGAATGATATCATTGTTAAAATTTTGACTTTCCCAAGTTAATGAAGAAGTCTCTTAAGATCAACCACTGCATCAAGTGATAAATCAGCGCTGGATGAAGTGGGATATGATATCGATAGAGCTCCCTGAAATGGTTCAGTCGTGCTTGGTGGAGCACAGGACATTGTATGAGGACATGATAAACGGTTAGACTCTTTCCACAGTGTATACATGTAGGTGGATCAGTGCATGTGAAAAGGTGTTTATGTGTGGCATAAGTGTGGCCTATTTTGAGCCGTGTTAGAGTGACTTCAGTGAACCTTTTGAGTTTTTGAGGGATAACTTTTTCTCAGTTGGGGTTTTACAAAATGGAGTTTGTTGTCGACTTCTTTGTCCCATCCAGCTTGCCAGTGGTTGCGAAGACCTCTACGTACAACAGGTTTTAGATCTACACCCGGAACAGAGGTTATATCTATGGTTTGGCGACCAGCGGCTTCTCGTGCATTCTCGTCCACTATTTCATTGCCCGCAATTCCAGAATGACCTGGAACCGAGCAAATAACAATAGAATGTTTTAGGTTGTAGGCTGCATAGATTTCGTTAAGGAGCTTGCTGAAAGTAAGGTTCTTGCTGTACTTCCCACAAGACAGGGCCCTGACAACACTTAAAAAATCTTTGTACACTATAGACTTTTGTATCTTGTGTTGTTTAATGTGTTGTATAATAAGCAGGATACCATAGGCTTCCGCTGTGAAAACACTGGTATGTGTATGCATTGTTCTGGCGTCCGAGAACTTTTGTCCATTGGCTGCACAAGATACAGATTTTTGAGACTTTGAGCCATCAAAGAAGAGCGCGGTTGAACGATATTTGTGTTCAAGGCCAAGAAATGTTGCTCAATGAGTGCACTTGGACAATTTTCCTTTATGATATCTTTGAAAGACCAGTCACAAGTGACTGGACACTGCTGCCAGGGAGGCACTGTGTTCGACATGGTCACATTCCTCTAATTCGTTGAAAAAAATTGCAAGATTTTCTACTGGAGGTCTTATTCCCAATGGAAACGGTGGGGCGATATAAGGACGGTTTAGGTATTACTGGGTAGTAGACACATCGTTCATGAGTGTTTTGCATGGGTGCTGCTTCAGAGACATGATCTTAACTGCATAGTTGACTCCTAGATATGTGCGCTGATAGTCTAGTGGCCACTTATCTGACTCCGCATAAAGGCTGTGAATAGGGCTGGTACGGAAGGCACCAAGTGCCAGTCGGATACCTAAGTGGTATACAGGGTCCAACATTTTCAGTACTGTCCTTGAAGCTGACTGATATACTATGCATCCATAGTCTATGCGTGACAGATCCAGGCTTCAAAACAGAGATATGAGACAGTGCTTGTCTGTCCCCCACGACTGATGTGATAATATCTTCAAAAGGTTCATGGTCTTAAGACATTTTAACTTCAGCTCTTTTATGTGCTGGATGAAGGTGAGTTTGGAATCAAAAATTACACCGAGGAATTTTTGTTCTTTCGCGATGACTGTGTTTTGTCCATTAATTAGTATGCAGGGGTCAGGATGTACACCTTGTCGTCTCGAGAAAAGCACACTTGTAGTCTTGTCAGTGTTAAACTTAAAACCATTCTCGTCAGCCCATTTTGCAAGTCGATTAACACCTAACTGTATCTGGCGTTCGCATGCAATCAAGTTACCCGATTTGAAACTAATTTTAATGTCGTCCACGTATACAGAGTACAATATCACAGGTGAAATAACAGAGCGAAGAATGTTCATTTTAACTATAAATAGTGTGCAGCTTAATACTCTTCCCTGCGGCACTTCATTTTCTTGAAGAAATGTGCGCGATAACACAATACCTCTTCTTACACCAAACTTCCTTTCAGACAGGTAATCTTTTAAGATGGTAATCAACCTGCCACATATGCCGAAACACAGGAGAGCTTGCAGGATTCCGTAACGCCAGGCAGTATCATATGCCTTCTAAAGATCAAAGAAAACAGACAGACAGTATTGATTGTGCACAAACGCGTCACGTATATACGACTCAAGGAGGACAAGATTGTCGGTTGTGGATCTAGCAGTACGAAAACCAGACTGGCACGGGTCCAATATGCCGTTGTATTCCAAGTAAAAGACCAAGCGGCACTTAATCATTTTTTCAAGCACTTTGAGTAGGCAGCTTGTGAGGGCGATAGGCCTGTAACTACTTACCGAAGAGGGATCTTTGCCCTGTTTAAGGATTGGTAGTACTATTGCCTCTTTCCAAGCAGACGTTATTTTGCCGGTATTGAAAATCTTGTTGTAAAGTGCTAAAAGGCAGTTCAGGGTTTCATCAGGGAGATTTCAGATCATTTCGTAGGTAATTGTATCAGAACCAGGATCAGAACTTCCACAGGAACCAAGGGCAAGCTTCAGTTCATATAGTGTTAGTGGTTTATTGAACTCGTCTGATACAGGCTTGTTCCGGCACAGAGGTACACTTTCAGCTTTGCTTTTGAGGCGAAAGAACTTAGCAGTATAGTTTTCTGAGCTTGACATTTTCTCGAAGTGTTCGCCAAGAGCGTTTGCCTGTTGTTCTATTGTATCACCGCAGTCATTCACCAAAGGGAAGGGATTAGGGCCTTGTCCTTTAAGTTTAAGCACCCTATTATAAACCTTGCTGGCGTCTGTGTAGAAGTTTATTGAGGATATATAGTGTGTCTAGCTTTCCCGTTTGGCTATACGGCGAACACGTCCGCCATTCGCTTTGCAACTTTTTAAGGTTATCAAGTTTTCTGCTGTTGGGTAGCGAGAAAAGGTCCTCCATGCTTTTTTGCCGTTTTTTAGCAATTTCACACTCCCGATTCCACCATGGCTTTGTGTTCACCTTATCATTACTGGACTGCGGTATGCACTTTTTTGCCACAAATAAGAACATATTCAGAAATATAGTTGGCCATCTCTTCTACTTCCAAATGGTCTACCTCTTCGAGGTGTAGTGTACAAAGCTCTCTGAATTTCACCTAGTTTGCAACACGAAAGTTCCACTTTTTAGAATAAGACGGCCGGTCAGCCCGTTGTTTTGTTACTAAAAGAGTTGGAAAATGGTCTCTTCCATGTGGATTATTAATAACTTTTCAATCTAAGTAAGGTAGGAGTGACGGTGACCCATTGGCTGAATCTATGCATGAATATGTATTGTGTGTTGTACTGAAGTATGTTGGCTCTGCCTTATTGAGCAGACAGGCTCCAGATGCGAGAAGAAAGTTTTCTTTGTCACTACCTCTCGCATCACATTTGGTATCACCCTATAGCAAACTGTGAAGCAATAAAATCTCGAAATTACACCTATGGTTCTGGGAGCTGATCAATAAGCATTTCGAGCTCTGTTTTATTTAATGGTTCGTCAGGGGCTATGTAGATCGAACAGATAGATATAAGATGGTTGAATAGAATTGCGCGAAAAGCCACAACCTCAAGAGAGCTTTTTAGCACAATGTGCTGGCATGCTACGCTTCTTTGTGCAATAATAGTCACACCTCCAGAAGAGAAATTGCCACCATTTCGATCTTTACGAAAAACCACATATTGATTTAATAAATTCACATGAGTTGACTTTAAATGAGTTTCTTGAACACAGAACACTTTTGGCTGATAGTCATTAAGCAAGTCTTTGATATCATCTAGGTTAATAAATAGGCCTCTGGCATTCCACTGTAGTATTTGTGTGTCCATTTTATATGTGTTTTGTGCTGTGTGCTCTAGGATGGAAAATTAGCTCACGGACCCTTTCTAGGGGCTCTGACACGAGATTTTTCTTTTTTGGATCGGTCGACGGAGTCGTGCCGATCTTTAGGCGCTTGCTGCACCCTCACGCTCGGAGTTGTGTACATTGCCTCTTGCGAGGCACTGGACAAGCGCTCTTGCGAGCGCTACATTTGTTTTGAGGGCTTCGCCTCAAAAGACGAGGCCTTCGCGGCCCCCAGCCCGAAGGTTGGTGGGTCCTTCTTAGGTGGCGGAGCAGCACTGGCTGCAACCGCTGAGGGGGCGGATGGCGTCACCGCCGGCTCACTACGCGTGTGCAAAACAGCCGCCGGGGGCCGTCTTGGCGCTGCCCCCTGACGCGCCACTTCGGCAAAGCTAGTTTCTGGTAGGAAAGACACCTGCCTTCGTGCCTCCCTAAATGAAATGTTTTGTTTTACTTTAATTGTGATATTTTTATTTTCTTTTTTCCAGCATGCGCATGACCGTGAGTATGCGGCATGCTCCCCATTACAGTTCGCACAGTGGAGAGAGTTTTCACAGGCATCATATGTGTGTTCTTCAGCACTGCATTTCGTGCAAGTTAGGCAGCCTCGGCAGTTCTGCGAACTGTGGCCGAACCGCTGGCATTTGAAACATCGTAGAGGGTTTGGTATATATGGCCTCACTCGAAGCTTGAAGTACCCAGCCTCAACGAAGTCAGGCAGTACACTTGAAATAAGCGTAAGTATTACGTGCTTAGTCTGGACTTTGCCATCACGTCTCATCGTAATTCGTTTCACGTTAATGACATTTTGCTCGCTGAAACCCTCCAGCAGTTCAGCCTCCATCAGCCCTAACAGGTCATCATCTGAAACAACGCCATGGGTGGTGTTCATGGTTCGGTGTGGGGTTACTATGATTTTGGTATCTCCAAATTTCACTAGATAGACAATTTTTTATTATTGTTTCTGGTCGCGGAGCTCCAACAGCAGGTCACCACTTGCCATTCTCGATGCTTTATATCCTGGGCCAAAGATTTCTGTCAAAGACTGTGAAACAAGAAAAGGTGAAAGTGTTCACACTGGTTTGCCGGTTGTGTCAGCGTGGATAACGTGGAATCGGGGAAAGGATACTCTCTGGTGACCAAAAAACAGGAAGACTTCATCGGTGCGCCCTCTTTTCTTAGGGCGATCACGGAGTGGGGGGAAGAAACTAGCCATATGAAAAGGATTATTTTCGGCAGCGGTGCCAGCCACCCACCATGGAGTCCTACAAGGGGACGCTGCAGGGTCTTTAAGCACAGGCCCTGCAGACGCCAGCTGTACACCACCACTATAACCGAATGTGGTGTATCCAAGGTAGGATAGCCACACATGGTTAACCCTTGCCGCCAGGAAACATGGAAGTCAACGGAAGAGAGTAGAGGACAAGAAAGATTTAAAGTAAGAGAAACGACGAAGATGTGAGGTGGAGACAGGAAAGGGCTACTGCCGATTCCCCCCGGGCGGGTCAATCCGGGGATGCCGTCTACGTGAAGCCGGGGCCAAAGGGGTGTGTTGCCGCAACTGGGGGGCCTTAAAGGTCCAATCACCCAGCATTGGCTCAACCCCCCGGATCCCCTTTTCTCCGGGCACGGCAAAGTCACGCACGGCTAGGCGTGGGAGGGAGTCGAAACACCCCCGTTAGCTCCGGTCCGTGGTGTCGCTACACACCAAACGCCTGCTTGCGCAGGCGCCCCTGCGGGGTTTTATTGGCATTCAATTTATGCTTCGCTTCTCTATTTTCTATTGCAAGTGTCATGTACACTTTGGTTTTCAATAAATGTGCCTAAATGAAAGCTAATGCCTGACTGACTGGTCATGGATCATTGATCCTTAATTTTACTTGGTTGATTCATGGTTCTGAGTAACATAACAGAATTTTCCATGGTTTCCTTACTAATCAGCTTTCATTGCACCCTGAAATTTTGAAATTGATATCGTAACAGCATGCTTCTTTATTTTCGTATATGAGCAAAAATCCAATGCAGAAGTCAAGATAATAAGTGAATTTAACATATAGGAGAAAGTCGGAACAATTGGGGCACTTTTTACAGTTGTAGTTTTAGTTTTGTAGAACTTCAACACGGAACAGTGTTTGAATAATTAGGACTAAACGGTGCAAAACTAAAGAAGCCGCCGACCCTCTCAGATGCAGCAGTTTCTATGGCTCCTGGCTGAGCTGTACAAAAAAATTTGTGATGACTAAATTATGTCCCGCTTTAAAAAATTGCACGGTGGTAATGTGAGAGTGTTACCTTTCAGACAGCAGAAACTTCGAACATGTGAAAAAGGCAACTTCGTACCGTGGCAGTTTGGGCTAGTTAGTATGACATGACGATAGTTATAGCGCGAGAAGAGAACGACGTGTCCTACTAGTCTCTTTGTCGTCGTTTTGTTCTCGTGCTATGAGTATCGTCATGGTAACTTCTAGTTACAAAGGGTTCATTCACCAAAGATGCCCGTCATTTCACTCATGCATGTGGTATGGTAGCCCCGTTTTTGAGTCGTAGGCTAACATATTCCTACGGTATGAGCGAGGCTGTAGTATGTGCCGGGGTAGGTAGAAGAGAAAGACGACGTTGTATGGTGCGGCCTAAAGCATCCATCTTTACCGCGACTGCAAAACTTCATCCTCACCCTGTAAATAAATGCACCTATCCTTAATTTCAACCGTAACAGTTTTGTGGTGGAGGTGCTGGGTAATCAACCAAGCAACGCGTCGCTTCAAGCGCCTGATCGACGAAGCCGCTGCCTTGCTGGACTGCCCCCGTTACCACTGGCAGCTGAGATGTCTCATGGCGAAAAAGGAAACCGGATCCCCGCAGCTGCAGACCTTCTACCAGTCCCAGCAGCACCGCTAGTACCAGGTTCACGTGCGGCTGGTTCCTGGCTGCGTCAGGATCTGATAGTGCTTCGCACATTCGGTCGCGAATCTGGCGAGGACGTGGATGCCTGGCTCACACACTACAAACGGGTGAGCAAATACTACCAGTGGGACGCGGCGACCCAGCTGACCAATGTAATACTTTTCTTAACGGACACAGCACTTGTGTGGTACGAGAACCACGAAGATGCCCTCACGTCTTGGGTTCGCTTTGTTTCCAAAATAAGAGCGTACTTAGGAGACTCCGTAGCTAAGAGAAAGCAGGCGGAGCAAACGTTACTGCAGAGAGCTCAGATCCAAGGAAAGACGTGCACGACCTATATCGAGGCAATCTTGAAGCTCTGCAAGATTGTCAACCTTTCTATGTCAGAGGAAGACGAAGTTGGCCACATTTTGAAGGGCATTGCTGAGGACGTGTATCAGTTCCTCATCAGCAAAAACAGCCTTGCTATGCTAACCGACGATATAAGCCACTGTCGCAACTTCGAGACCCTGAAGATGCGACGTATCACCCCCAAGTTCGGTCGCCTACCGAATGTAACCACCGTGGCAAGTGTTGACAAATACACGCCGCTTGATCTCGCGTCGAGAATACGCCAGATCGTTCGAGAAGAGTTCACTCGACACGCTCGCCCGACGCCGTACGAAGCTACACCCTCACCACCTCCCTCTCGCTCTTCCATGTCAATTGCTGCAGTAGGCAACGATGACTGCAACTCTAGGCCACCCTCACCACCGAGGTCACAGCGCAATAACTACCCGCTGCCGAGGTACGAAGACCGCTTCAGTTACCCCCATCAGCCAGCCAACACCTATTAGGACCCGAACGAAGATGTACCCGTCCCGCCACCACGTCGGCGCAATGCCTGCCAGGAGTACAATACATACCGACAAGCCCCTGTGTGCTACCGTTGCGGTATCGCCGGGCATATAGCTCGGTTCTGTCGTCGACAGAGAGAGCTGACATCCCGATATCGTTCCACATCAGAGTTTGCGCTAGCGGGCACTGGTCACAACAACGGTCATTGGCCCGCCTATTCCAGGAGTACCTCATGGCGGAAAAATCACCGGGGCAGTTCTCCCGCTTCTGACCGTAGTTTGACGCCTCCATCTGGCCGACTACATCGTTCTCCTTCGCCGGGACGACGCCTGTCATCACTGCCGCCGCCGGTAAACTAGCCAGGCGCGACCGATAGAGGTGAGGTCGCACGACAGGATTTGCCTCAGATGCCTCCGCCAGTTATAATATCCAAGAACAAGATACGTGTGGAAATAGATGGCATTTGTAGAAGTGCTTTGGTGGACACTGGTGCTACGATATCAGTTATGAGTCTTTCTTCCAAAAGTCGCATTGGTCGCAAAGTTATGTTTTCTTGGGCCGAATCAACAAGGTTTCGTGGTGTTGGTGGGGAAGTACTTCATCCTGTCGGAGTTTGTGCCGTCAATGTATTATTGACAGGAAAGGTGTTCCCAACAGAGTTTCTTGTGCTGCAACGTTGTACCCACGATGTGATTCTCGGTCTGGACTTTCTCCAAGGATGTGACGCTTTCGTCGACTGTAGAAGTGGTGAACTTTCCGTCAGAGGTGACATTATTCCTGCCCTCGTCGATGAGGCGCCGCAAGTCGCGAAGGACGCTCTGATTGTTTCCCATGAGCTGACAGTGCCGCCATGGTCAATGAGGTCAGTTGCGGTGTTCGCCCCAGAATCTGCCACATCTTTTGACGCCATTGTTGAACCTGTGCTAAGAAAGGCATACTAGTCCCTCGTTGTTTCGTATCTGTTGATGAAGGAGCAAACTTTCTGTGGGCACTGAAATGTTCGCCAATGCCGGTTGTGCTCCCTCGAGGAATGAAGCTTGGCGTCTTCGATAATTCCACTGAAGGTTCTGTAGTGGTCGTTAACAACGACGAAAGCGAGAAAGGTACAGTCTCTGGCAAGCGCAGTTGCTCTTACGAGTCGCAGATTCTAGGCATGATTAGCGCCACTTTGCGGTCACACGAGCAGCAGACGTTACGCCATCTGTTGAGGCGACATGCTTCCGTGTTTGAACTTTGCCAAGAGGAGAAGCCACTATCTTTACCATGTTCTCGCGCTCACCATAGCATTGACACCAGCACTGCCCATTCAATCCGACAAAAGCCTTAGCCGAGTGTCGTCATCAGAACGAAAAGTTATTGCCGACCAGGTTCAGGAAATGATGAAGAAGGGTGCTATTGAAGAGTCATGTAGCCCGTGGGCAGCACCGGTCATCTTGGTTAAGAACAAAGATGGTGCCTGGCGGTTCTGCGTTGATTACAGAAGACTCAACGCCGTCGCCAAAAAAGATGTATATCCGCTGTCTAGGATTGACGATGTTATTGACTGCTTACACTCGGCTTCGTATTTTTCTTCAATAGACCTACAATCAGAAAATTGGCAGATACCTATGCACCCTTCAGACAAGGAGAAGACCGCGTTCGTGACGCCTGATGGACTGTACCACTTCAATGTGATGCCGTTTGCGCTTTGCAACGCCCCCGCCACTTTTGAAAGGTTTATGGACTCTGTTCTTCATGTTCTTAAATGGGAGGTGTGCTTATGCTACCTGGATGACGTCGTCATTTTTTGGCGTACCTTCAAAGAGCACAACATCTGTTTAAGCCTTGTTTTAGACTGTGTCGGAAAGGCTGGCTTGATTTTGAACTTTAAGAAGTGCCGGTTTGGTGAACGACAAGCTTTAGCCCTCTGTCACCTAGTTGACAAAGGTGGTGTCAGGCCGGATCCCAGCAAAATCGATGCAGTCGGCACATTCAAACCAGCTCAGACACTGAAGAAACTTCACAGCTTTTTGGGCCTATGTTCCTACTTTCGCCGCTTTGTGCCCCGATTCGCGGACGTAGTACACCCCCTGACGAGCTTGTTGCGAAAAGACAGCCCATTTGAATGGACACCTGATTGTGATGCCGCATTTTCTGAACTGAAATACCACTAACATCTGAGCCTGTTCTTCGTCATTTCGATCTTTCTGCTCCTACGGAAGTGCACAGTGACGCAAGTGGAATTGGCATCGGAGGTGTGCTTGTTCAGCGCCATGATAATGCAGAGCACGTTGTTGCTTATACGAGTCGATCTCTAAGCAAGGCTGAAATGAATTATACGGCGACCGAGCAAGAATGTTTAGCGGCTGTATTTGCCATTCAGAAATTTCGATGTTACCTCTACGGTCGTTCATTCACGATTGCGACAGACCATCATTCATTAGGTTGGCTTGTTACCCTCCGAGACCCTTCTGGCCGCCTTGCTCGATGGGCTTTACGCCTTCAAGAATATGACTTCAGCATTTCGTACAGAAGTGGACGACGTAATTCGGACGCTGATTGCCTTTCTCGCCTACCTATGACCACGACGGAGGAGAGTGCAGATACCCTTGAGATCTGTTTTGCTGCGGTCTCTAACACGTTTCCTCACGCCAATATCTTCAAACGAGAACAATTGAATTAATTATCTTTTGACCCATTGTTCGTTGACGCTCGGAATCTCAAAGGCAGTGGTCGCTTTCGCATTCGTGATGGACTGTTGTGCAAAACGAATTACTCAGCAGCCGGTGCATGTTATTTACTGGTTGTACCTCAAAGTCTTCGATGCCACGTTCTCCGTACTATGCACTATGATCCAACGTCAGGACACCTTAGGTTCGTTCGCACCCTGCATAGAGTGCAGCAGCGTTTTTACTGGCCTCTAATGCGAGATTTTACGAAACAATACGTCTCGAGCTGCGAGAATTGTCAGCGTCACAAACGACCTACCAGTGCACCGCATGGCCTTCTTCATCCCGTAAAACCGCCTACTACGCCTTTTGAGCAAATTGGCATAGACCTATTGGGCCCGTTTCCGCGATCTTCGAACAACAACCACTGGATAATAGTGTGTGTCGACCACCTTACCAGACACACCGAAACCGCTGCGATACCATCCTCTACGGCTGATGGCGTCACTGCCTTTTGGTACGCTCCATTGTTCTTCGTCATTGTCCACCTCAAGTAATCATCAGTGACCGTGGTCGCCAATTCATGGCGGACGCTGTGGAAGAATTGCTTCGCCTCTGCACTTCACAGTTCAGACATTCAACACCATACCATCTCCAGACAAATGATCTTGCAGAACGTACCGCAATGTACGTCGCGTCTAATCCCAAAAATTGGGATGAGATCTTACCGTTTATAACTTATGCATACAATTCAGCGAAGCACGAGACCACGGACTTCACGCCCTTCTACCTGGTCTACGCTCGATCACCACGCAGCTCCCTTGATACAATCCCCCCATTTAAGCTCCATACCGATGAGTCCGTGGCCGAAACATCGTGCCGGGCTGAAGAAGCCCGCAAAATTGCTCGCTTTCGCACACTGGCATCACAAGATCGCTCCAAGCAACGATACGACCAACGCCATGATGCCATTTCATTCCGCAAAGGTGAATTCGTGTGGTTGTGGACCCCCCAACGAAAACCTGGTTTATGTCAGAAGTTTTTACCGCAGTACACAGGCCCCTACGTCATTGTAGATCGCTTGACTGACTTGACGTACGTTGTGGCACACTTGACGACACCTTCTCGTCAGTCAAATCGAATGCAGTTGGTGCATGTGGCTCGCCTCAAGAAGTTTTATCTCTCCAGTGACATAAGCTCGCCCAGCAGGCTTCGTCTGTGAACCGGGGATTGCTACGGTATGAGCCGGGCTGTAGTATGTGCCGAGTAGGTAGAAGAGAAAGACGACGTTGTCTGGTGCGGCCTGAGAACATCTTCACCACGACTGCCGAACTTCATCCTCACCCTGTAAATAAATCCACCTATCCTTAATTTCAACCGTAACAATATTATAAAGGGACACTAAAGTCAACTTTTCAGTTGAAGTTGATTGTTTAAATGGTGGTCCAGAAACCTTGTAGTGATACTTTTGTGCCAAAGAAGAGGCTATTTTAAAATAAAATCACGTTTTAGTGCTCCGCATTGGGTTAGCGCACTACAAATTACCCGCGTCAAAAAGAGACTAACCGGACCGGCTCACGTCACTGTTGCCATGCACAACGTCCCCGGCTTTACTGCGCTGTTAGCAGCAGACCGAAAGCAGCGAGAGCCACAGCAGCAACAGCGGCCGTTGATCAATTTCCCGCCATTGGCTTTGAGATTGCAGACATTTTTGTTTCAACTGTACCCCGCTAGATGTTATTACATGTCCTGCGTAACCATGCAAAAATTGAAGTTTTGAACCACTCGGGCCATTTCCCATAGTAACGCCCAGCAATTTTTTTTTCCATGAATCAAACAAACACGAACAAGCAGCATTTTATTGCGTCTCTTGATGCACGCAAGGTTTTCATTTAGTGCAGTTAGATTGATTACTAGTGAATAATTGTAGGTGGTCCGTCTGATGTCATTGAGATAATCTTGAAAATGTCCTAATACGGCGCTTGTGTTCTTGTGCATTTACCTCAATTTCTCGGTAAGTAGGTCACTGTTGTTGATATTATTGTTCTTTTAGATGTTGTCATACATTAAGCTTTCACTCTGACGTAAATTGCTATTTAGTTTTAGTGTCTCTTTAAGTAACTAAAGGAGAGATAGACCATTGTGCCATTCCACCCAACTCTCTCCCATATGGCTTGCACAAAAGGAGCTCATTAATGTTCGAATACTCTGAGCAACCTGTGTGCATTTACCGTGGTGACGACAGGGAGGAAGTATGCTCTCCGGTAATTTAAAAAAAAGCCTAGTCACTCATGACTTGCACGCCTATCTGTCGCATCATCCCGAGTGCACTAGTCGGACGTAAGCCAGAATGAAGCAGCGCTGTTTCCCCGCAGGGCGCGGGTTCGAATCCCGGCTGCGGCGGCTGCATTTCCGATGGAGGCGGAAATGTTGTAGGCCCGTGTGCTCAGCTTTGGGTGCACGTTAAAGAACCCCAGGTGGTCTAAATTTCCGGAGCCCTCCACTACGGCGTCTCTCATAATCATATAGTGGTTTTGGGACGTTAAACTCCACATATCAATCAAAGCAGCGCTGTTGCAAGGTCGATGTTACCTTTTGGCTTGCCTCCAACTAGTGGCTGGCTGGACCACGTGCGCAGATGTCCTTAAGGGCACTCTTGCTGTTAACTGAGTTTCAACGCAGAAGAGGCTCACAGTGACTGAACGTGACGCACATGTGTAGCACCAGTTGAGAAGTGTCACCGGCAAGGCTGGTGCACCGAGAATCGGTCTTGATGGTTGCCTTGTGCGTGATCTTCTATACACTTCTGGAAACGAAAAAAATACTGCCAGGACTGATATACACAGATGAAATTGTAAACCTAGCATTTCAATATTTGCCTTGCACTCATAACGCACAATGCCAATACTAATTCATTGCCACCTGTATAGTACAAATTGATCATCTTGACCAAGACTTTTTGATTTTAGGTGCTACAGGCATCCTTGAAAACTTATTTCAATCGGTTCAAGTCATAAAAATCACTGCTCAATATCAAGCTATCAAGCTATGACCCTCAAGCGAGGGTTGACAGTACTAATGAATAAATAATATAAATAATAAATATGTGGAATTTGAGCTGTTTTTAGATGCGGAAGCATCTTATACTCGCGCCTTGTAGTGCGCCGTCCGCGCCGTCCGCACCGCTTCTCGAACATTCGACAGCTGACGCGCGCGCATGCGCCGTCGCGCCGTCGCCCACCATCTGTGCCGCGCGCGCTTCTCCTTCGAGAATATTCGACAGCTAACAGCGCATGCGCCGTCGCGCCGTCGCGATCTGTGCCGCGCGCGCGCTTCTCCTTCGAGAACATTCGACAGCTGACAGCGCATGCGCCGTCGCGCTGTATATATACTCAAGGTCGGCGCTCGCTCGCTCAGTTGCCGCTCGTCCGTTGGTTTGTACGGCGCGTCGACGTCCGAAGTCGCCGTGAAATGAATGCCAACGAATCCACAAACACAATGATCGACGTCCCTTCGACCAGCGCCGCCCTTTCGCATACGTGTGTACGTGTTCACTCATTTAACACCCCCTCCTACAACCACGTTAACCAATTTAGCCATCGACCCAAGTAAGTCGCAATTTAACACCCCATTTCACAACCACGTTAACCAATTTAGCCATCGACCCAAGTAAGTCGCACTTTAACACCCCGTTAACCAATTATATGCTCCGCATCCTCCTCAGTGTTCCCCCGAGGGAAGCTGCGGGCATTTTTTACGAGGAGGAATGGTAATAAAACAAAAGTAATGGTGTCAAACGTTGTTGCACTATTTGTTGAAATCGTAGCCAACTAATCTTGAGGATCTGGTTTCTGTGTTTTAAAATGTGAAATGTACTTACTCATCAGAAATTGTGTCGTCAGAGATGCAGGACAATTTCTCTGGTTCAAACGTCACATCGTGCATGTCAGGCTTGCATTTCACTGGTGATGCGTTTGGTGAGACTAGAAAGGTGGGCTTAATAAATTCTTGATTATTATGGGGGGCTCAATGTCCCAACTCCACCATATGATTACGAGAGACGCCATAGTGCAGGACTCCGGAAATTTTGACCGCCTAGGGTTCTTTACCGTGCACCCAAATCTGAGCACATGGGCCCACTTATTGATGTCTGTCGCTGCCGTTTTGCTCTTTGATCTCCTCGATCATTGCAAGGCCTCTTCATGCCGTTTCTTCTTACACATTTGTGTTCGCCTCCTCCTTGTTTGTGTTGACATCATGCGCTTTTTCCTCTTGCGCATCTGTCTGCTCCTCTCTTCTGTGTTCTTCAGAGTTAAATTAACTTACACCACTGCATTTAGAGTCATGTTGGAAGACAATGATTTCAACTGGTCACTTTTTAAAATTATATTAGCTGTGATCAAAGTGAACGTGCATTATAAGTGTCTAGTTTTGGCATAATTGACGCTGTAAGGCTGTCGTAACCAAACTCTGGTATTTTTTTCTGCACTTGCTTTATATCGTCATATATCTAACAAACAGGATGAAACTGCATCTATGATCCTCCCATTACACATTCTCATATTTTGTCAACACCTTTGCTTGACTTAAAATATAACTAGCTGCTAGTCAAGTAGCACAAGACATCTACGTAGAAAACAGCAGTTCATTGCCTGGATTATTCAAAATTATAATATAGTTCTTTAATTACTGTGACAGCTATGTTTTTCCTTTACTCCAAGTAACAAAATAATTGAAGTCGGAAATTACGTATGAGCAAAGAGAAATTACCGAAAATATTAACTGCATATTGCTGCTTCTATCAACAATGTGCGGAGTGCGCAGACCCGCTAACAGATGCACTCACCGACGCTCTCGTCTCACAGACAAACTTGCACACTTTTATCATAGTCGATGTAGCCGGTCCTCAACGACCGATTAGTCTGAGTTCCCGCGTGAACATCCACCTAAAAATAACGAAGAAATTGCGAAGCATCGTGTCATGTGCGCCCCAATTGTAGAGGACTCTGTCAACACTGTTAAGCGCGACCACCATAAGCTCTTCGTGCCTGTTATGCACCTTCGCGTCAGTCTTGGTGCCGGTATTGATTGCAGAATCTGTGGTCCCGGATTCCGTACATTCAGTCGGAAAATAATGAAGCGCGATCCTCGTCATGCAGCCCTCATACATGGATGTCATATAAATACGCACTTTTGCAGCTTCCTTTATCAAGAAGAGCAAATGTCGAACTCACCACGTCGTCGTCCCGCAGAAGTTTTTTCAAGTTGTTGGACACAGGCAACTTGGGCACGGTGTCGAGCTGACTCTCGAACTTGAGAAATACCGATGGCACTGCACTGGGGCGAAGCTTGGTTTACAAGGGCACATTAAAAGCATCGAACAAGTTTTGGTTGGTCTCGTAATCCTCAGAACGAAAGTGCAGCGAGCACACACGCACAATGTTTGACCTTTTAGCACTCTGGCGCAAAGGTGTGACACTCAGCCACTTCGAGCGTAAGGGTTCATTCCGTGGCATCCAGTGAAAAGATAGATAGGTTCCCCTGTTGCAGTACTGGCGGCGTGCACCATTGGGGCATCCGGCAACATCACATGCATGTGGCATTTTGTCGACCTTTCTATCTGCACTACTTCCACAAACGTGCAAGTACACGGCTAGCCACTGTAACACGGCAGTGCGCGATAATGAAACTGTTGAGACGCTTGTACGCACGGGAGATACAGACAAAGACACAACCGCGCGGATAGATTTAACAGGGTGGATAGATGAATTTGTATAGCTGTACGTGGCTGTACTCTTTGAATCGGGTGGTGAATAACGTCACCTAGCCGTAAAATTTAGTTCCCCAACAACTAGAGTTGTCTTTTTTTTTCTTTGAATAGTGAAGTCGAAGAGGGATACTTTGCAGTGAAAGATTTAAGTTTCACTCGCGCTTTGATTTCAGTCACCAGTCAGGTAACCTCCTTCTAGTTATTTCTACCCGCTTAAAGTCTATTTTGCCCTCGCTATCCCTAAACCTCAGTGCTTTGAAAAACTCAGAAGCACATTGCAGAACATTATCAGGTGTTCGGAAGTTTCCTCCTCCTCTGCACACACACTACACATCGTTTCTTCTCCTTCGTAGTCTTGGTTCGCAATACTCCTGTCCTGGCCTCAAACAGTAGTGAACTACCCCGAGTATTATCATAGATCCTTTCCTTGGCAATTTCCTGCTCAAAAGTTCGATATATCTATATTGCGAACTTTTTAATTATGCCAATTCTCCACATGTCAGTCTCTATTTGCTTCCACTTTTTCCTAACGGATAGTTCTTTTGGTTTGGCCCCTGCTCTCTACTAAATATTTTTCCGCCATTTTTTTGTTCGCTTCCTCCATTTTGTATCGACATTCTTCATGTATAAGTAGCTGAAAACCTCGCTCAGACGTGTGGTCCCTGCATCACCAGCTTCATGCCATACTGCGGCCCTCCACTTGAAAAAAGTTGCGGTGCCCGGCTCTTGCCTAACCCCAGGAGCCGCGCAGCTGGTGACCCTGCCTTCGGGGAGCATCACTGAGTGCGTGAGCGGGACAGTTCTTTCAGTCCCAGCGGCAATTAGTTGCTGCCCTTCAGTCATCAAGATGGATTTTATATGGACTGCTTAAGTATACACTCTAAAAAAGATAGACTTATAAGGGCACATTTTCGCCCACAACAATATTCCTCATCTATCTTGCGTTCCTTTCCTTGCCTTATCACCGCGAGGCTGGCACTACCCGGTCACCGATGGCATGCGCGCTGTCAGCACGACTTAAGATGCTTGATAGGAAAGTGACCAGTGCAGTCTTTTCAAGAAAGGAAACGCGAGGAAGCCAGATGACGATTATTTTTGTGGGACAAAAAACACCTTTTTTAATCGATATTTCTTCAGATTGCAGTATATGCAAGTGACATGTCACCTTAGATGTAGACAACGAAGTGCGCGCGCGACTACCCTACAACTGTGGCATGTGCGCGGGCATTGCATTGAACGCAAGCTGGCAGTGACTTGAATGTCTGAGCTACGACTGTTAACTTGTTGTTTCCTGTAGTTAAATAAAGCATCTACAGCCACAAGCGGCTGTACAGATGTAACGGCAACGAGAAAGACTAGACTCGTCGGCACTCCACGGACGTCACGGAAACACATGACGACGCCTGATCTACGTCGGCTACCCGAATTCTGCGGCAGCTCCGGCTTCTAGAGATCCTGGTATGGGAAGCTACAGTTCTTCTTCCAGGTTAACGACATTACGGACACTTCAAAGGAACGCGATTATTTGCCAACGCTGTGTGGGGAACAGACTTACGACATCGTCTGCACCCTCGTTCAACCAAAGCAGCCAAATTAAGTGAGCTACGAAGACATAGTGGAGATTCTGGAGACACACTTCATTCCACAACCGTCTGAGGTCTTTTGCAGGGCACATTTCTAACGACGCGACCATCTGCACGACGAGGCGGTCCGTGATAACGCCACGGCGCTGAAGACGCTAGTGGCAGAATGCAATTTTGGGACAAGCACAGACACTACAGCCGACATTACTCAACGTAATGCTGCGTGATCGTTCCTTTCGCGGTCTTCAGAACGAGCAGGTCCAGCAACGGCTGTTTGCAGAAAAGGATTTGACAATCAAGAAAGTTCTTGATTCTCAAGTTCTAGAATTGTCAAGTTCTTGGATTGTCAAGTTCTTGGATTTTAAAGTTGACTCGGGTGCAGCCTGCACGCTCATCAATGAGGCCACGTTCAATGCCACATGAACGGATGACCCACCACGGCTTCAGACTAACAACATTCTCTTACACACATGGTCAGGACTACCTTTTCGAGTTCTTGGGATGCTGGCTTTCTAGGACAGATTCTTGAAGAACAGGGCAACAGTAGCCAGCTGTCTCTACCAGCTCCTTCACAAGGACGTCACGTGGAGATAAGCGCGCGCGCTTATATTTCGGTGGGGAGAATCGTGTGCCTTCGGCTTTCACTGGAACGATTGCGTTGGTTGCCGGGCCCTCAAACGTATCTTCGGTGTATGCACAGGACCCGTTCGCGAAAACAGCACGCTTTTAATACACAGCGAGGTACAGGGACACTTATTAGTTTGTGCTCATCCGTACCTGTTTTTACGTATCAAGCATTGCTTTTTTTGTTTAAACAGCGTGTTGCGTGTCGAGTGGTAAACGTGGTAAGTTCGCTCTCGTCTTGTGTATACTGTTTTCGTGCGTCATTTGTGCGTGAGCAGCGCGCTGCGCGTTTCGATCTGCTGCCGTTCTCAGTGTGACAATCCAAATTGTTGCTGCCGCATTCACTGCTTCGCCCTATTGGCGAAACTGTGAATTTTTTACGCATTTACTGCCTTTAGTCTACCGCTGCGTGCCCTCAGAGCTTGTAGATTGATATTGTACCACCGCGACCGCGATGTTGTGCGCGGTGGTTGCGGCAAACGGTAGTTTGTTTTTCAATCCCCGTGCGCTTGACTGCACACACGCCTTCAAAACCAAGTCGTTTTAATGCGTCTGAGATCGTATCTGCCGCGGTTTTATCCGCATGGTTTGTGGAAAGCAGCGTTGCTTTGACTGGTTGAGTGTTGGACGCACGCACACTTTCGGGACTCTGTCAGTTACGTCGTCGCCATACATGATCGCATGAAAAGTGACCACGGTTTCGTCCACAGCGGTAGTGGCAACGACAATGACACACACTGTAGAGGACAGTGCGTGCGCCGGTCCCACGTGTACTTCCGCAGCTTCGAGTACGCTGCTCTCGGCCTTCGTTCGACGATTTCCGTACTAAAGTACGTATCACCTACTGCGATTAGAAAATGTGTTACGAACATTCGAATTTACGCCTAATAGACTTAATGGAATTTCACTGAGGAATTTCACGAATTCGTATCTGCCGCTGTTTTGCATCACTGAGATCCTTCTGTACGTTTAGATGAACGCCTCTTAAACTCATTCCTAATAAAAGGATCGGTTCGAAAAGCCTGGAGCGAATTGAGCTACTTTTTTTGTCAAGGCAGCCGGATCACGCACAAAAATTTTGATTTCCGGGAGATTTTCATGACAACCGTAGAACAGAAGAAACAGTCCAAATCCGGGAGTATCCCGGCTTGGCAGGTCTGCGCTCAGTAGGACAGAGAAGGCCTTGCTTTGGTGTTTGTAGCGCAGAAGTATATTGTGGGTAGAAAGGTGACTTTCGTCACTGACCATCATCTACTGCTCGGCATATTGAATGCACAAAAGCCAACACCTCAAGTCCTTTCTCCACGAATGACCAGATGGTGCATCAAGGTATCGGCGTATGACTACAGCATCCTCTACAGGCATGGCAAGAACCACGAGAACACCGATGCATTAGGCCGATTGCCATTACAATCACAGGTGTTTTTAATAAATGAAGCGTGAGCAAGCCGGATGACTATTATTGTTGTGGGAGAAAAAGACACCCTTTTTACTCTCTATTTTTTCAGATTGCAACATATGTAAGTATAGTGATCAACTCAACATTGTGATTTTAGCACTGAAAAGCACATGCTCTTACTCTCGCATCAGTTTTTCTATTTAGTGCTAAAATTATGATAAGTACTCACCAACTCTTCCAAAAACAAGCTCTCACATAGTGATCAAGTTTGTAGTGCTATTTAAACATGCTAACGAGCGGTACCAAAAATACACTCAATGTTTCTGCTTTTAATTGCCTTTTTGAGCCTGATGAAGGGAAAGCAATCTCTGTAATCTCAATTAGATGGCAAAGTTTCTACAAAGCACTTGTTGTCATAGAAATGTGGAGTTCACGAACGAAACTTTCTTGAAGCCCACGTGACAGCATCGAAGTAAAGCTCTTCAACTGACACTCTCCAAAAAAGAAGTAATGTGAAGGCAATTCTGGTAAAACGCAAGCTCAGTCTACTTTTAGATGTCCACGAAATGCTTGAAAGCCAATACTTCTCATGCACAGTTTGACCATCTTGTAAATATTAGGCTGCCACAGGTGGTGGGCTTTGACAGACAACTGGTAAAAGTTGTTTTGTGTATGTAACCCCAGAACAGTGCCACTTAAGTAAAAACGTGTGAGTAAAACCATCTGCACTAAACTCTCCATGGATTGGTACATGCTGCACTGTTCAATGGAACGTCTCAAACGAAGGTGAAAACCAGCTAACATTATGGATATTGCCAGCAGTCTTCAATCCTTTACAAAAGACTTCTCGGCTGAGCCAATCATGTTATGACTACTGACCTACCTTCGTTTTAGAGACTGAAGACATGAATTCACTTCAACAAAAAAATTAACTACCTTAGTTATGCGTTATGTGCTCCGCCGTGGTGGTCTAGTGTAGTCGGCTAAGGTACTCGGCTCCTGACGCGCAGGTCGAGGGTTTAAATCCCGTCTGGGGCGGCTGCATTTCCGATGCAGACTGAAATGTTGTAGGCCCGTTTGCTCAGATTTGGGCGCACGTTAAAGAACCCCAGGTGGTCAAAATTCCCGGAGGCCTCCAGTACTGCGTCTCTCATATTCATATGGTGTTTTCGGGACGTTACACCCCTCATAGCAATCAATCAATGAAATCAATCAGTTATGCAATTTGAGCTAGAATGCTTTGGTTTCCCATACGACACATATTGCACAAACCGGCTCTCTCAACACCAGACGCGCATACATGAGGCTCAGGCTAAGAGCATGTCCAATGTTGTTACCATTATCATTTTCAGGGTTTGGCGTGCTTTGTACCAGTACCTTCATTTCGCTATTTTACGTTTCACTTTAATCGGGTCTGTTGGCATTGCTGGTCGTGATCCGCATGTCGTTATTTGAAAACTGAAGTGCTCTATTACATCATTTTACTGCAAACAATGAGCGAGTAGCGCGGCTAAATAGTTTTTAAAAAAGCTGCGTGCCGACCATGACGATACGGCATTTTCATGCCGGCGTAAGCTTACCTCGGCGTTCAAGATGCGAACACATAGCCAGCGCTTTAGCGTAGCCGTCAGCTTGCGGTTCAGCAAGCGCGCTTTCTTTGTCTTGCGCTCCGCATCGGCGTCTTCGGGGTTGAAACAGCTTGGGAGCACCTTGAAGACCTAGTCAATAGGGGCCACGTCGTGCTGCAGTTGCAAAACTAACTCCTGAAATGTAAAGAAAATGCAACCTCGAGCAACTGACGCCAATCATAAGATAATAATACGTACCCCAATATTGTCGCATATCTCCTGAGGCTCCGCGGTGAGGTTGGCAAGGTCATTGCCCGCAACGTATAAAATGGCAAAATTGACGCACTGGAAGTGCATCGCACTGACAGCCTCGGCAATGCGCACAGCGTCATAGCCAGCGAAACTAAATGTGCAGGTCTTGACGGAGGCATTCAAGGGAAGGCAACTCTTGCACATGAATTTCACGTGGCTGTCGCCAATCAACACGCCACGCAAAGAAGGCATAGCTAGCTCCACATGCAAAGACAAGGCCGACGAGGCTTGACTGTGACTGCTGACTGGCAGGCTGAGTACAAGGCCGAGGAATCGTCGGATTTTTCCCTAGCTACAACAGTACCTGTCTAGGGTCAGGAAGTACCTCCCTATGCTAACGTCAGATCCGGTTACCTCCCTATGCTAACGTCAGATCCGGTTTCGTCCAAAACCAGGAGAGTCCCGTCTTTGGGTACCCGCTTTCGTAAGAAGGCAGCGCGCAAGTGCAGTCTAGCTCGGCTACAGTGAACTAGAGCACTGTAGACGGGCTGAGCTCGGAAAGTCTCAAGTTCAACCCTTCTCCGAAGGGGTAATGGAAAAAACGACACGAAAAAATCCGCTAGGGGCGTCATAGTAAGCTCAAAATTTAAAGCAAAAAGAGCCTGGAATTTCGCGAAAAAGTTCTGTTTTCTATATAATTAAGGGGTAACATTTGAATTCCGCTTGTATCTAGTATTTCTGAGCACTATATTTCTTTAGCGATCACGGTGCCATGTGAGTTCCACTATGGAATCCCTTATCGGTGACGAAGCGGAAAACATGCGCTACTGCAAAAAAACATGCGCTGTTGTGGTTCGACGGGGGCAGCTGCGCGCATATGCGCAGTTAGTTTTCATGGTTTGGCGTGCTCTTCGGCGTTGCGCTTTCTTTCTAGCACGTTTTTATTCCCTTCGGTAAGTCACGGCAGTAGCGGCAGGTGTAGTAGGTATAGTCAGTCGCTGTACTGCTGTATAGTGCCGCAGTAACTGTCATACCGGCAAACGCATCGATTTCTGCAAGTTCCACGGCGATGACAGGTTGATTACTTTTGCCAATGCGCACGCGTGTTTGTTATTTTTTGTCAGTTATTTCACTCTCAGACCTTGTTATTGCTGTCAGTGGTGTGTATTTGTGCGCTCAGTTCATTTGCACTGATCTTGCACGTGTTCAAATGCTAGCGCTTCTCTCGACTTTCGCTCCACCGTGATTTACTTGCAACAAACCCAACCTCCTCGTGTGCGGAGCTTGAGCGGACTTCATCAAAGCTTTATCAAAGCTTTATCAAAGCTGTAGCTCAAGCGCCTCATGCTGATTTTTACGTCTGTTTTTCTTACTGATAGTTCCTACTAAGGGGACTTTGCCTCTGAAAACAAAGGCGTGCTGCTTGCGAACTCGCATTAATGCTTCTAACACGATAAAATTTGTTTTTGCATTGAATCATGGTTACTGGTTTGTTTTTATTTGTGTCAGCTGCCAAAGAATGCATTTAGGTTCTATGTAACCTTTGTCGGAAGGGCGCTTTGGTGTGTTACTGAGCGTATCGACGCGCTTAAATCAAGCGGGCGAAAGATAACGAGTCACCCGTAGCCCTGCAAGAGTCCCGGTCTTTTTCGTCCACTTCTGTTCAAAAAGGATATAGCCTTAGAATAAAGAATCAACCGAGGCAACCGTGTAGACGCATACGCACCCGGTTATGGTAGCTAGCCACCATAACCCAGCATCGATTAAAAAAGGCGGCCATCTTATTGTAACTAAAACATAACAACAAAAAATTGTTTTCCACTTCCTGTTTAAGACAGCACCATCTCTCGATTGCCCTCGGCTCTTCCATGGGCCACCACTGCTTAGCTTGCGTACTGTTGTTAAGGCCGCAGTTTCCCTTCTCTAAATTGGTTCTTTATTTTGTGCTAACGCGCTCCTAGTGCCTCCTCTCTTTTATAGTGTGTCTGATTAAGCCGTTGCATAACCACCCTGCTTTCACCAATGCCTGGCCTTCGTGCATGGAACAAGGAAAAACTATAGAAGAGGGCATGCCCAGCCGGCGCGCTTGAAGCCTTTATGGGGGACCATCGCTGGATAGGTGGCGGGCCGAAAAAGAGCACCTGGCGGTGAGTCGCGACGTAACTCAACTGCTCGTGCCCAGACGACAGGCTGCAGTGTACCACTCGGAGAGCACGCACGTGTGCCGCTGCCGTGCCTCATTTTGGAACGAACAGCTCGAAAAGCCATCGCACTAGTAATACTGCACTGTGGTTTAGAAAATTGACTTCGTCCGAAGGCTAATCTCATATAAAAAGCACTAAAAAAACGAAGAGAAGCCCTGCGAAAGCGGACTGCATTTATGCATATATATAGTATCGAAGGGACAGTGCTGTGTCGTGATGGCAGCGCCCTCGTCCTCATTTTCTCGTTGCGTGCTGGGTTTTGGGCTAACGCTTGTACTGGCTGAAATGCCCCCATTAAAACTCTATACTGCGACGATACCACGCTACCAACCTCTGCAGTAAAATATAACAAAAAGAAAAGCAGAGTAAGTGGTACCTGCGTCATTTTTTTTCTTGCATCATTTGTACGCCCTGTCCGCGGTATATATGCACGGCATAGTTTCCCACAATACTTACTAGAGGGAACTCTGGCGCTAGTGTCTATGGGAGCTACAACGCACAGCGCTTCAGGGAGCATGAGAATGATGGGCAGTACACACATTTGTCAAATATTAGTACTTCTGGCCTGCTTTTAGCTCCGTGTGTGTTCTTGTGGCTTGGAGCTGTTTTCACACACAACAAGTATTAGCAAATGTTCAGCGGTTGCGCTTCACCATTTTATTTTTCAGACTTACTTTCCAAATTGGCTCACGAAGTTCAAAAAGGTTCAATCTTTCTTTCAAAACAAAACCGAAACACAGCAATAAACGTAGCCGCAAGTACAATTCACCGCCCGCAAGTACGAAGACTAGGCAAATGTGTGTATTACCCATCATTCCCATGGTCGCTGAACGATCGCAGCGCCAGAGTGCCCTCTAGTTAATTTTGAGAAACTCTATGATGCACGGGGACATTGATCAAGCCAACCACCGTGGCAGCATAGTACATGTGGTGTCGCACTACTATTCTTGAGGGCGCGGAACAGATTAGCGACCACGGCGGCCGCACTACGATATGAGTGAACTATAAGAACAGCCGTGAACTAACATATATGTGTGCATTGGAGAACCCAAAGCGGTCACAATCTTGATACGCACACTACACCGTATCTGAAAATTGTATCTTGTTTGGCACACGAAAGCCTAGCAATTATCGATGTTGAACGGACACCTTCATTTTAGGCCGACACAGGCAAGCGGGACAACTGAAATTGTGTTGTTACGCAAACTAAACAATAAAAGAAAATCGAAATTCTCTAGCATGGCACAAATTCCGATGTCACCTAAACACGGCAGCCAGTAAGAAAAACGCTTACAGCATCGGCTGACTCCAGAAAGCTGCGCTTCGAGTATTCCGCTGCTTTGTTCCCAACAAGAAAACTGTCTTTTGCACAAATTTAGTTAAAAAGAGGCATCTTGGCATCGAGTCTTCACAGCGAGAGTACTTTTTAAAACAGTTTAGAGCCGTAGCTGAATGCGGCCCCACATAAGTCTTGTGTACAAGGCAGTTTTTTTTACACGCAATTGTTTACAAAAAAAGACCACCTGCTTATCGTATCATTCACTTCACGGAGTGGTATTGGAGTTTGGTGGCGGTGGTCAGAGGAATGGACGAATAGAAACTTTGTTAGTCCTGAAGCGCATGACTCAACGCTCAGCGTGCCAGATGAAAAAAAAGAAGCTTACGTAGACCGTTTGTTGCATAATACGCTCATTATATTTCTGATGAAATGCCGTTCAAACTCCACTCTTTGGCCCTGGTTTCCACAGGTGGCTGTCTTCACTATCGAATAAATATAGCAGATGCGCGCTGTTTGGTTTACAAACGAGCCTGACAGCACTAAACAAGAGAGCGAGAGCAGAATTTTACTCGCCTGCCCGCTTGGATGCAACGCTGAATCCTCTTTCTATGTCCTTTCTTTCCTATATACTTCCTCCCTCTTTTTATATATTGTTGCACTTGAATACGCAGCAGTGCCACCAGCGCCCTTTGGCTTTGTTACGGCGATGCGTGTGTGCAGTGCCTCTACCAGTCACCACTCTCGTCTGCGGGAGCAGATGAGAAGGGCGCGCTCTCACCGTCAGGGTGGTCGTGGAAACTCCAGCGCTGATTCCCCACACTTTGTTAAAATACCGCCAGGCCCTGGAAACTGTGAAGTTCAAGTGATCATCTGTAGGGGGCGCAAAAATCAACCACGGCGCGTTTCTGCTTCAAACACCCAGAGTGGAACTACTAACTTCTCTTGCCACTCGCGCTATTGCACTTTTTTGTAGTGGCGCACTCGTCGGACCAAGTTTCAATTCTAAAATGATCAAATACTACATTTTTTCGTACCGCTATACATAAAAAAACAACTTCCTCTTATAGCAAGTAGTTTTTCCTAAACATGTGACGTCAACAATTTTCGTAATTCTTTTTGCTCCAGCTGACTCGTAGTCAGCAGCAGCCTATCGACATTATTATCCTCATTTCAAAATATATGGTGGCCAACTCTAGCGATGGCAGGTAACAGCTCGTGGTACGTTCGGGCGTGTCTCGACCTGTTTCAATTCACTGTAAATATTTTGAACTATACTGCCGATCGACGCACTCTTTTTCGTTTTGTTTACTTTGCCTCGTTCAAATTCTTTCGCGAAGGGAATTCAAGTGACTTCCGGAGAACGAAGCGACCGTTGAAGCTTTCATCGGATCAACACCCGTTGCAAGCCCGAGAATTACGGGCCTGTGAGTAGAAACAAGTTTTTTAAGGACGGTTGCTTGCTTGGCTAGTCGGTTCATTTCAACATATTGCCACCTACTTCTAGTAGTGGTTCGTATGCCAAGGCGAAGGCACACACCACAAAAGAGAAAGAAGTGCGCGTGGGCCCCCGTTCTGGCAAACAAGCCCAACCGACGCGCTTGGTTAGAGCCCTGTTGCTGAGACGTCAATAAACCTTGTCGACACTCCTGGAGCGACGTGACAATATGTAGTTGTTTTTGCCAATGACTGCGTAGGCGTCACACGGCGGCAGCGCATTGCAATATTAAATTTTAAAATTTTTAACGTCTCTATCTGTCACCAGAAAAACGTGCGTTACTCGCGGCGTGGCTTCACTTTGGAACAAGTCGCTGACTTAATAGTTAATTATGAAATTCTATCAATAGGTAACACAAACCAGGCCATTGCGACGAAAGAAAGCAAATATTATCACTTTCGCCTCGCATGTGTCTTCGTAGCTAGCCCATATATTAGCTCAAAAAACCTACGAGTTAATAGTCTACCACAGTCACATTTGAGAAAAACCACATATTAATGGGTGTAGTTTCACTATAGTGTGACAAAAAAAGCGTCACATAAATCAGTAATACTTCTTATTCTGTCACAGCCTCCTGGCCAACCTGGCACAAAGGAAGCTGTGTACGATGGGGAATGAACCTGCTACATGGCATTTCTTGTGAACAAGCAGCCCCGAGTGATACATGTGTTATGAGGTACCAAAACATATATGTATAAAATACTGCTGTTTACTTGTTAACTGAGTTTATTTGTTTACTTTGAAAAATTTCATGCACTGATTTCATGCACTGATATCTGGGGATGTTAGTTGTCTTTCCAGACTGACATGCAACGGCAGGATGACTATCCCCAAATGTCCACTCTGCAAGCATGTTCAAATATCTGAACGTCCGCTACAACAGGCCATCTCGAATTTCACACATGCAATGCTGTATTTGTGAATGTTTTACTACGCATATCGTGTAGGGGCGCTTTATAATGGCCAAAAGCATTGGCTGTCTACCGTGGCACGGAATGTACACTTCAATAACGTTGAAACTGCAACACTATTAGTTAGATTATGTGGCACTGCTGAGCTCAACAACACTGGTGTGATGCTAGCCACAGTGGCCATTTATCGATGAGGGTGAAAGGCTAAGACGCTCGTGTGCTTAAGGGTTCGTTCAATTGGCCTGCACCACATGATTCATTATACAAAGTGCTGCACCTCGCCATTCGCTTCAGTGGCGCAGCAATGACATCTTCTGAATTGTGCCATTCAATTCAAAAAGCGCAGGAGAGGTACAGACCCAAAACTAGTTCATCACTTTACTGTACCACTTGCTCTGATGGCACTGGTTTGGTGCAGCCGCATGCACAGCTTAACAAACAACATAGCATTAAACATAGGTACCGTACCCACCTCTACAAACCCGGCGTGTTTCGCCAAGATGTTTGCACCTCATTCAATTAGGCGAACAAAAATAAGGATTCCACCTTGTCGGCACCTTGTCTATCACTTGTGATGCCGCACTGCTGAACTCGTGCTGCACAAGTTTTGAACTTCTCGTGCACAGCTGTGAACCAGTTCCGATTGGTGATGATGAACTAAACTGACCCTTAAAAGATGGAAGCTTGAAAGTATGAAAAATCTGTAAACATGAGGTGTCAGAGCAAATGTTTAGACAAGCAGTCTTGTCTCCTGCGAGGCTACAAAGTCATTTGTTTTAACCCCTGGAAGCTGGAATCAGTCTAAATTTGTTTACTACTGTACGACTCATGATCACGTTATAGTTGGCATGTGAATCATCAGAGATTATTAATTGCATTACAAAATGAGTACCTCCCCACCACTCCACCCCCCAGTGACGGGCATTAACAGGCATTCCGACATTTAGTTGTACCTTGTAACAGTTTACGAACTACGCCCAGAACTGTTTTGTCTTAATTAACTGTGTTTAGCTCATACAAGTTTACAAAACGATGCGCCAAAGCTCATAAAGCTGCACTCAATTGCTTTAGCTTTGCACATATTCTCAACGAGCTCCTGAAATAATAAACCAGAAAGGTGATGAGCACTTGCAGCACAGCTTCCTAAAACACGTGAATACTGTCGTGATGAGCAAGAATGTGTTCATTAGATGTGGTAGGTTTCTTTTTCATATAGCAGAGAAACGTCCAGATTTTTATGAGCACATCTGCTCTTGTTTAAATGAAGTTGTCATAGCTGTAGTGTTCACCACTACGAAGTTAAATTCTGCACACTACCGTCATGAAAAGAATCTAGATTGATATGTGGGGTTTAACGTCCCCAAACCATCATGTAATTATGAGAGACGCCGTACTGGAAGGCTCCGGAAATTTCGACCACCTGGGGTTCTTTAAGGTGCACCTAAATCTGAGCACACGGGCCTACAAAATTTCCGCCTCTATTGGAAATGCAGCCGCCGCAGCTGGGATTCAATCCCGTGACCTGCTGGTCATGAAAATAATCTAGGAAATCGTGCAGGTAGCTGAAACATACATGATCTTGGCTTATCCACAGCCACACTGCAATATAGTACGTATTTCAAGTCCAAACCTCTAAAAGTAGCTGGGAGAAAACAACTTCAGCTTTCAAGCAAAAGTATACTGAAAAAGTAAACACAATAACATGTGTGTAATAAAGTTTACATTTTTTGATGCAGTATTTGGACAGATTCGCATCATGTGCCACCATTTGATTTCAGGAGTGCTTGCTTGCAAGATTGTGCTCCAGTTCTATCGGTATGTTCATATAAAAAAATATTGTGCTCAGAGCTGAGCAGATAGTGTACTATAAGAGAACCAACAAAAATGTACATACAACAAAAATGTCCAATGCATGCCTAAAACTTATTTTCTTAAAATTAAGCCTTTTCGATCTGTAAGCACACACCTCATAACTCTGTTCTTTTAGCATACATTTTCGCTGCATACTCAGCAGACCGGGCATTACCTGCGACGAGAAATCCTAGCTGTAGTAACTGTGTAACTGAACTCTAAGAACAAATGTAGCGAGCCTGAAAAAGTTTTAGGCCCGTCACCTAAATGAACGTTACCTATGATATGGGCTCATGGCTGAGAATTAAAACTAGTGTCTACCCTCTTGACACGAAGCGACATAGCACAGCTTTGATATACTCAATGTAGCATTGCAGAGCGAGAAAAATTCAGAACTGCGCGCATCTGCAATTGTTTATTTACCAATTTACCAAACAACATTGCTCTCACTGTGCGAGCTACCTATCGGCAATGTGCAAGTTGCCTTCTCGATTCCACAGCATGCATTTACTTCACTTCAAGATGAACACTACAGGGCAAGCGCTGCATCTGACGGCAGAATAGGACCCGTGTCCTGAAGCCACGCTACTGAACTCGAACGCCGCAACACAATGAAAGTGACGTTCATTCAGCGATCTCCATGTTCAGTTATATGCATATGCTCGTTAGCTTTCAAAAGTGTTTACAAATGGGTTGAAAGCTTTTGATAAGAATGAGGGACTTGTTTTGTTCTAACCTCACTGTATGCATCGGTTGTACCGGCTTGGACACTCGCAATAAACGATGCAAACCTTACTTGGTTTACGTTGTTTTCGCCAGTCAAGGCCAGTTAGGTCACCAGGCGATAATTACACAAGCGAACCATGAATTAGCAGCGAGAAAATAAATACCAGAGGAAGCGATTAGTGCGAACCAGATGCCAGCCCCCACCTGCAGCAAAAAAATGCGTTTGTGTAATGATGATGATAGTACGACAAGCGCCATCTTGCCTCGCGGTATTGCAGTTCAGTACGCTGCCGCTACCTATTTGTATGCTATTTTGATACAACCCAAACGTACAGTTTACGTTCTCTAAAGTGGCAGGTGTTCTGTGGTACCGCCATTTGCTCTCCCCCTCGTCGCCTCCTCTACGGCGCGTTGCTTTTTTTCTCTCGCTGGCGACAGTGGCGCCCCTGTAACGCGCCACGAGCTTGCTCCGGCGTGGAGAGGAGAAATCGGGGCAGCTGAAAAGTACTCTTTACTTTTCCTTTGTAAAAGTACGGCTATCTGCTTACCGCCTCGCCACCTTCTTTCTGGCGCGTTGCTTTGTGTGTGTGTGTGTGTGTGTGTGTGTGTGTGTGTGTGTGTGTGTGTGTGTGTGTGTGTGTGTGTGTGTGTGTGTGTGTGTGTGTGTGTGTGTGTGTGTGTGTGTGTGTGTGGTGTGTGTGTGTGTGTGTGTGTGTGTGTGTGTGTGTGTGTGTGTGTGGTGTGTGTGTGTGTGTGTGTGTGTGGTGTGTGTGTGTGTGTGTGTGTGTGTGTGTGTGTGTGTGTGTGTGTGTGTGTGTGTGTGTGTGTGTGTGTGTGTGTGTGTGTGTGTGTGTGTGTGTGTGTGTGTGTGTGTGTGTGTGTGTGGTGTGTGTGTGTGTGTGTGTGGTGTGTGTGTGTGGTGTGTGTGTGTGTGTGTGTGTGTGTGGTGTGTGTTGTGTGTGTGTGTGTGTGTGTGTGTGTGTGTGTGTGTGTGTGTGTGTGTGTGTGTGTGTGTGTGTGTGTGTGTGGTGTGTGTGTGTGTTGTGTGTGTGTGTGTGTGTGTGTGTGTGTGTGTGTTGTGTGTGTGTGTGTGTGTGTGTGTGTGTGTGTGTGTGTGTGTGTGTGTGTGTGTGTGTGTGTGTGTGTGTGTGTGTGTGTGTGTGTGTGTGTGTGTGTGTGTGTGTGTGTGTGTGTGTGTGTGTGTGTGTGTGTGTGTGTGTGTGTGTGTGTGTGGCTCGCGACAGTGGCGGCCCCTGTAACGCGCCACGAGCTTGCTCCGGCAGGGAGAGGAGGAAGCAGCGTAGATCAAAGGAACGCTGTACTTTTTCGAATGTATAAGGATTTCAGGTGCGCTACGTGAAAATTGTGGTGGAAATGACGTCATAGCGGCCATATTGACTTGTGACAATGGCGGCGTTTTGTTATTGCTGATGTAGTGCGGCATCGTTCAGGCGGTCGAGTGGCGGTGTGCGCGTTTTCATGGGCCTCGAACCTAAAGGCTCATTCACACCAAAGGCAGCGTGGCAAAGCGGCGAAGCGGGATTTCTGAAGCGGCGAGGCGGCGAGTGCGTGAACCTGTTCAGACCGCATGACACCTCCTTCTGGCCGCGTGGCAGAAAAGGCAGGCACTGAGGCAGGCATCTCGTGATTTTGCGCACGTGTCGCTATGACGTGCCAGTGCTTTTCCCAAACGTACATCCGCGCCACCACCGTGCCTCCGTTGCATGGCGTTCTGATTGGCTGCGGCAAAGCGGCGAGCCTCGGCAGGCGGCAAAAATCGCTCCGAGAGCGATTGCCCTTGCCTCCTGGTTTTTCCCCCACTTTCGCCGCCTGGAGAGAAGGTTTTTCCTGTTTTCCGCGTCACCGCCTGCCGCTTTGGCCACCCCGCGTTCGGTGTGAACGAGCCTTAAGCGGGAGACACATGGTGCGATTTGGCATTCGATGAGGCACGCGACACCGCACGCCACGTACGACGGTTCAAGACACATGGGGCGAGCACTAATCAGCGCTCAGGCTCCACCCACATACGACCCCTCAGCTCACACGTTCGGAAGACAACGTATCCTTTTTATTAGGCGCAAAATAAAGAAGCTCACGCAGCCCCGCTTTGTAGTCTGATAACTTCGCCAACAAAGCTACGCCTTCGCAAGCGACAAACATCGACACAGCCCACATTTATTATCGACTCCGAGCGTACGCCTAGCAAGGCCGATGTTCTCGTTAGTGCCGCTCTCTTTCTGACTTGATTTCATTGTCCAGCGCTTCTTTTTACCAACACGATAAAACCTCGTACACTTATATCACGCTTTCGCCCATGCGACTGGTTTAATCAACGGGGTAGATGTAGGAAGCAAACGTGGCAACGAAGCGGGCCGGTTCGCCGACACCGCCGGTGCCACTGTTTGTTTACCTGCGAAATGGACTTCCATCACGGCTCGACATCTTGTCGTTGGTTCGGAAACCGGCGTTTCCTTGCAGAAATAGTTCACTTCAAGCATCAATTTATTCAATGAGTTATTTCACGTCAGAAATAGTCTATCCAATGTTTTTGATGCCACTGGCAACGGCGATATCCACAAATACGAGGCCATCGGAGCGGCGAGGCAGAAACTTGCGACGGCACCCACCTGTGGCACCCCTTGTCCCATTCCGGCGCTGCTCTTGGCTGCAGCCGCCAAACCAGCACGGCTGCCGTGCGGCTACATTCAGCAGGTTGGATGCACGCGCGGCGTGCGAATCGTCGCCGCATCCTGCCGGACGCTTACGGAGGCGACTGTTGGCACGAACATCTGTACGGCAAATCGCATCCGAATTCGCACTATGTGTCTCCCGCTTTAATTGTGGCGTACTGCAGGTGTTCAACAGCATCCATTCTTTGTGCTGGCTTGTTAGCTACGCGATCTTCTCCCGGTGGTAGTATTAACTAAGGTCCCCCCACAATTTTTAAGGTAGCGACATCTGCCACGCGCGCCACCTAGAAAGTTGCTGTAGCAGACAATGCCCAGCCTAAATCACGGCATTTAGCTGGTGGAAAAATATCTGCGCATGCCAGGAAATAAAAGCTACTGATGCTTTACTGTGTTGAAGGTCAAAATAAGGGCCCCAAATACTAAAGCTGTGCGTTTACTTCAAATAAACATTGAAAAAGAGAGCGGGAAAAATATTTGATCGCGTAGATTTGGCATGTTTACATCTCGTTTATTCGCGCTCGTATTGCATTGCATTTAGCAACCAAGATTAGTTGCATATAATTAAAGAACGAAGGCGTATTGGTTCGCTTTCAATTCACAAAATAGTCAAAGCCATTGATGGTAAACAACAACGAGCCGGGACCAAAGACAACCAGAGGCGACTTTACCCGCGGCTGCCCATGGCCGTGGTCGCTGTATTGGCCCTACCTTGGCGACTGCGTGCGCTTAATACGATCGCTCTCCGCCTTTCTTGCTCGTAAGTGTGCTGTGTACAAATAGCGCTCATTTTGGTCGAAGAATGCATCTGAGAGCCATTCGGAGCGAAAAAATTTCGACATGGCGTTGCTGAAGCGTGATCCTCACTGAAAGTAAACATCCTGCGCACGTGTGTGGAAACTAAAATTTTGTAGAAACGCGTGCGCCAACAGTCTTATTCTCACTGCTTGCGGCGAGTGCCCAACCATTTGGGTGTCTTTTGCTATTCTGTGCTACGAGTCAATGCAAGTGTCGCGACATGCCAAAGTGGCGTGTCACCGCCGATCATCGAATTTGCTCGTGTTGCAAACGCGACCTAACCACGCGGAACACCACGGTGTAGTTAAATTTCTTCTACGAAGCTTCTTTTGTGTGCGTGTGTGAATGCGGTTTTATTCCTGGAATGAGCGACGTCGCTACGTAACCTTGAATCACCGCGTGGATTTTTAATGGTGTGTTTATGCTTTTTCGATTTGCCCTTGTGCCTCCGTGAAGCGCACAAGCTTCTCTAGAATTAAAGATCCTTAAATGAAACGCCCGCGAATTGGCCTAGTTATTGCTGCGGTTTATTTTGATAGCAATTTTATATATCGCTTCTGATGTTTTTCCTATGTTATTTTGCAGCTCGGTGCTTTTCTTCAGTGAAATAGCGCTGCTGCTTACCGAGTTTAGTATCCGAGTGTGAGGGTAACCTGAGAGTAACAGAGTAGACAACTGTATGTAATGCATTTTGATATAGTTTTATGATTTTGTGGCCAGTAGGTGTGGATATGGAGTATTTTTTTATTTATGTATTTATTTATTTATTTATTTATTTAAGAAGATACTGCCTGTCAGCATGCCATACTTTAGGCAGCGGTGAGCGATACATATAGAAAAACACAGTGATGGGCATTGGCTATATTCAATTTATTTATTTATTTATTTAACAAAATAGAGTTAGTTCGAATGCCATACATTAAGCAAGGGTCATCCATATAGTGGGAATAACAAAACTCGGGAAATACAGTGATGGCCAGGAGCAGTTGTTATGTGGTATTCATTTATTTATATTAGAACATGCAGCCAGTCCGAATGTCATTCTTTAGGCAGGATCAGCAATACAATAAGAATAACACTATACAAGAAATAAACAAAGCGTACAGAACGATATGAAATATAGAACAGATCATAATGTAGGAACTAGAGTTTTATTCGTTTAAAACGAACCAAACGATACACTAACCCAAATGAAGTTTCATGATACCACACAATTATCACTGCACAAGCAGCACAGTAACACCAACTACCATTTATTTACCATAACGGCTTGACATATACACATGCCACCTTCCAGGAGCTGACCGAAGTTTTTCGTACATTCTTCCATATATACATGCAGCACAAAAGTATCAAGACACCAAGTTGTACAACAACTACGAAAGGTTATGCTTGCAGACAAAACCTGCGGCACATGCCACCCACAATGCAAAGTACAGGGTAATGCAGGTATTTACTAGTATATTTTTTTACATATGCAATGCACAAAATACACTTATTTGATTGATTGATATGTGGAGTTTAACGTCCCAAAACCACAATATGACTATGAGGGACGCCGTAGTGGAGGGCTCCGAAAATTTTGATTACCTGGGGTTCTTTACCGTGCACCCGAATCTGAGCACACGGGCCTACAACATTTCTGCCTCCTTCAAAAATGCAGCCACCACAGCCGGGATTCGATCCTGCACCCTGCGGGCCATCAGCCGAGTACCTTAGCCACTAGACCACCACGGTGGGGCCACAAAATACACTTGGGATGTGCTTCCAAGTGAACAAAAGTACATGACATGAAGATGGCACTGAACAGTAAGGGTAGCCTAAATAACTATTAAAATGCAAAACCAAAAAACAGCCAAACTTACAGTAGCACAAGAAACATCATACATTTTCACAAACTTTTCAACCAGTACTAACTAATGCTACTACAGCAACATGCATTCCAATGCTTCGGCTGCCACACTTCTGTGAGCTTTGAATTTTTGTCATAAGGAGATGTTTTTTTCTTTTTCAAGAGAATTAAGATTCTAGTTCTTAAAAACGTGGCAAAGAGTTTGTCAGATATGCAGTGGCATGTAGGGAAGCAATCGGTGAAGTACAGGAAACTTCGAATGGTACTCTGAAGTTTAGATGCAGAAACTCTGTTTGCAATCAATGCATCTTCATTTAAGCACACATAATTTTCAGCAGCCTCTATTAACTGCAAAACAGCTGGTGATGGGACTGTCAATGCCGGCTTCTCTTTGTTGTAGCACTTCAGAATTGTGACCTTGTTGCCCTCGCCTGAGCTTGTGATCGCTTCAACACAAGCTTGACAGGAGTTTGCCTTCTTGACTTGTGCAACAACATAACCAGCAAGGCATTCCAAGGATTCATGTTCTAAGTCTTGAATATCAAGGAGGTCAGACAGACAAACAACGCATATTTTGCTTTGATGTGGTTTGTTGTCATAGGCCATGCCAGTCAATATAAAGCAGTCTTCTTCAGTGTAGCTGCCGTTCTTACTTGGCCTCAGAAACTGGGCCATCGCAGAAGCTCGAAGCGAAAACATTAGTTCAGGTACACGAGGCACCGTGTTCTTACGCCTTAGTGTAAAGAAAATATTCTCTACACTCTAAAAAAAGAGAGAGTAAAAAGGGTGTCTTTTTGTCCCACAACAATAATCGTCATCTATATTGCATTTCATCCTTGCGCTATCGCTCCGCGCCCGGTATATTCCGGTCACGATCGACATGCCCATTATTAGGGTTACATTGCATTCTCGATAGGAAAGTGGCCAGCGCCGAGTTTTCAAGAAAGGAAGCGCGCACAAGCATGATGATGATTATTGTTGTGGGACAAAAAGACACCCTTTTTACTCGATATTTTTTTAGAGTGTAGGGCATCTTGGCCGAACCTGCTCAGGAGCAGAAACTTGAAATTTTACTTTTCAAGAAACAGTGCCTGCAGTTGCAACACTGATGTTGTCACTAGGATAACGCCAGTCTGCACTGATTTCAAGAGGGCTTTTTTTCGTCTCCAATACATATTTTTTTTTCAAAAAGTGCAATTGTTTCTTCAAGAACCTGAAGGGCCTTTTCATACTCAACATCAACAAAACGGCTCAAAGCCAGTTTTGTTGTTCTGGAAGTCATGAGTCTGAACCATCAAAACACCATCTCAAGAAACCATGCAATTGTCAAGCCTGGTTTATCTAATGTTTCATTATCTACAAGCATGCGTACTGCAGCAGCAGTGTCGCTGTTGATAAGGCTGAATGCTGGCCCCACCTTCGTTTTATTTATTTTATTTATTCAATACTGTGGGCCTTCTCAGGCCTATACAGGAGAGGGCGTACAGAGCAAATAGCACTTCATATCGCAAAGAAAAATAACGATATAACAGTATAAAGCAATAAATGAACAATGCACATGTGTTTTACTGAAAAAAAACTACCTATTATGATAAAATAAAGTCAGGTGTTCCCCAAGGCTCCGTCCTAGGGCCATTATTATTTCTAATTTACATAAATGACATCACTGATAACATAGACTGCAAAATTAAACTTTTCGCAGACGACTGCATTATTTATAGAGCAATTAACAGTTCGGACGATCATTTATCTTTAAATAATTCATTGAGTAAGATTGCTCACTAGTGTGAGCAGTGGCAAATGTTAATTAACCTAACAAAAACAGTTTGCATGACGGTAACCAGGAAAAAAGAACCCTCCGACTTTACCTATACAATTAACGGCGTACCTTTACAAAGAGTTACGCAGCAGAAGTATCTTGGCGTCACCTTGACTTCCGAATTGAGATGGGATGCGCACATTAACAATGTTACAGCATCGGCTTTGCGTAAACATTTTTTTCTACGAAGGCGTTTACCCTTCGCGCCGACAGATACTAGGCTCCTAACTTACACCACATTCGTGCGACCAATCTTGGAGTACGCTAACACTGTGTGGTTCCCGCAAGGTGTTACTAATATAGCAAAAGTTGAACGGGTTCAAAGGAAGGCCATTAGGTTTATACATAATAAGTACAAACGCACCGACTCGCCCACACACCTTTTAGAAACCTCCGGTCTACCCACTCTTGCAACAAGAGCAAAAATCGCGCGTCTCAAATTTTTACACCACATTCTGCATAACCACAGCCGGATCGATGCATCCAGGTACATATCTTTGGCAGAATCACGAACACTACGACATAAACATGCATACACTATCAAAGAATACTCTTCCAACAACGACTGTTTCAAGCAATCCTTTTTCCCCCTGTCAATCAGCGAATGGAATAGGTTAGATCCCTCCATTACTAACGTAACATCACTGGCAGAATTCACTTCAAAAATTGAGAGTATACTTTGAGACAACGGCTTTCTTCAACCATGACCTCCAATATTGTTTTCCAGTAGTATTTATTTGGATGTATAAGTTTACACAATGCCTTCTCTGTATAAAACTGTATTGATTTTTTTTATGCAGCAAAGATTTAGTTTGCTGCTTCCGAAGTGTGAATATTTGGAGTGCATAAATACCTATGTCTAATGTTTCTATGTAACTAGGATTATTATTACCAATTAAAATAACTACAGTTCTGTATGCCGCCTGTAAGAAAGTACTTAGCATTCATTGTATTTTGATACTCATGCCCTCCTGCTTTGGTCTCGTAAGAGACTGGCAGTATTGTAAATAAATAAATAAATAAATAAATAAAATCAACGGTAACATTGATATGCAGATGCAGGCGGTTAAGCACATGTAGCAATGTTGGAGCACATGCGCGATACACAGTTTAAACCTTTATTTCGGCGAAGATAGCACAGGATTTGTTAGAATGCCTTTAAATTAATTTCCAGCAGCGATTAAAATAATTCAGGTGATTGTGCACTGACAACGTCGTTCGGCAAGTCATTCCAGATCTCTATAGCTGCGGGAAAAAAGAATGCTTCAACGTGTTACAACGTGACAGGAACGGGCGTATGCATTTGTCATTGTTAGTTCTACTGAAGTGACGGTGCCCCGCCGCGGTGGTCTAGTGGCTAAGGTACTCGGCTGCTGACCCGCAGGGCGTGGGTTCGAATCCCGGCTGCGGCGGCTGTATTTCCGATGGAGGCGGAAATGTTGTAGGCCCGTGTGCTCAGATTTGGGTGCACGTTAAAGAACCCCAGGTGGTCTAAATTTCCGGAGCCCTTCACTACGGCGTCTCTCATATTCATGTAGTGGTTTTGGGACGTTAAACCCCACATATCAATCAATCAACGGTGTGGAGATTTAAGGTAATCATCCTTATTTAAATTTACAAGGTAGTTTGAAAGAAGAAAAAGAAATTTTATGCTGGCTAATTGTCGTCGACTACCAAGAGTTGCGACACGTGCTTGCAAACGCAGCGCGGAAACACTTTCCCGCCGGGCATACTTTGAAAAAATAAACCTAAGATCCCGGATTTGAATCTTTTCCAATGCATCAATCATGCTCTTTTGGTGCGGGTTTCAAGCTATAGCTGCATATTCCAGGATGGGTCTGATGAGCGTCTTGTACGCTGTTAGTTTAACTTGAGGGGAAGTTCCGGTTAGTTTACGCCTTAAAAACCTAGTTGTTTAAATGCACGTGCAAAAATTTCATTAATGTGGACATCCCACTTTAACGATGAGGTTGTTGTGACCCCCAGGTACTTTACGGTATTTACGTGCTTGATGTCTGCCCCAGAGAAGTTGTACTGAAAGTGAAGTCGTGTCTTTCTAAGGGAAATTGTAATGCACATGGTTTTATCTGTATTAATTTGCATACCATGTTTTTCACACCTATGCCCAATATTTTCTAAAGATTGGTCAAGTTTCACCTGGTCTTCTTTAGTGCTAGTGGGAGAGTATATGACGCAGTCATCTGCAAAAAGCCTCATTGTAATACCTGGTTCAATAGCAGTGTAGATGTCATTGATGTATATGAGAAAGATTGTTAGTCCTAGTACGGACCCTTGGGGAACACCAGAGAACACGTCGGCACGGTCGGACTCGCCATTATTAAAAGAAACATACTGGGTGCGGTTGGAAAGATAAGCGGCAATCCAATGCACGATTTTTGAGTCAACACCAAATGATTCAAGTTTTTTATGAGCAACGAGTGCCTTATAAAAATCAATAAATATTGCATCTATTTGCAGTCTAGAATCAATAGCTAAGGCTAAGTCATGAGTAATCTCTAAAAGTTGTGTAGTGGTCGAAAGCTTCCTTCTAAAACCGTGTTGGTTCGGATAAAGCAGATTATCTTCCTCTAGATAATTCATAAGTGCTTTGTTTATTATATGCTCCATTAGCTTGCAGCATGTACTTGTCAGTGATATTGGCCTGTATGTGTTTATCAGTTGTTTGTTCCCACTTTTATGGATAGGAATTACTTTTGCACACAACAAATCATCAGGAAGCACAGCTGTTTTTAATGATAAGGAAAGTATCTTTTGCGGAAAAGGGGTTAGCTGAGCGGCATAGCACTTAAGAAAAGCATTAGAAATTTCATCTGATTCGAATCTCAGCTGCAGCGGCTGTATTTCCGATGGAGGCGGAAATGTTGTAGGCCCGTGTGCTCAGACTTGGGTGCACGTTAAAGAACCCCAGGTGGTCAAAATTCCGGAGTCCTTTACTACGGCGTCTCTAATAATCATATGGTGATTCTGGGACGTTAAACCTCACATATCAATCAAATTTCATCCGGGCCTTGCGATTTTTCGACATCGAGTTGAAGAAGCAGGTTAAGTATGCCAGACTCTGTTATTGTTAACTCTGACATGTGATTTTCACTGTTAGACGACGGTAAAAATGAAGGCTGCGTACGCGTGAAAACTGATTGGAAGTAAATGTTGAAAGCATCTGCAATAATCCGTGCATCTTCAACAAGACTACCCGATATTTCCATTTTAGTTACTATGCTATTTGGCTTTGATAAGTATTTCCAAAATTTACGTGGTAGATTTGTCATCAATTCAGTCAGAGTGCTTGAGAAAAAGTGGTCTCTTGCCATCTCTATTTCCGTTTTTAATTGGCGTGAAAGCTCATTGAGCGCAGCGGATTTCTTTTTATGTTTGCGGAGTCGTTGTACTTTTCTCTTTAGGTGGATTACGTTTCTCGTAATCCACGGCGTTTTACGCTTAGTTTTCTTTAGCTTAGTAGGTATGAAGATTGATTCACAATGCATGATTCCAGATTTTAGTTTATTCCATAGACCCACGACGCCCGATGACGTATTAAAGAAATCGTCTTGTGATGCTTCAAGAATATCTATAACACTTTCGTCATTCGATCTGTAGTAATATTTAACTGATATGCGCGTTGTTGTGTGTGATACGCGGCCGCCCATGCCATGAAATGTCAACAGAATGAGCTTGTGATCAGAGATTTCCTCTTCAATACTTATTTGTGGTGTTAATGAGCCAGGCATAGATGCAAGATCAAGCACTGAACATGCCGACCCGTGGATGCGAGTCGGTTCTGTCACCAGCTGTGTCAACTAGTGACTAAACATAATGTCAAAAAGTATATCTGAACCTTTAACAGCAGTATTTCTGATGGCAAAAGTGACCCAGTTTATTCCCGGCATATTAAAATCACCAGTAAGTATTAGTTTCATTCGCTCACCTACACAGCCGTGAAGAAAGTTCTGTAGCTTTACAAGGTATTCATCAGGAGCACCCGGAAACCGGCATACACCACCAATCAACACAGGGACGTTATTAATAAAGATTGAACACCACAACTTTCGTGACCAGCAATGCCATTTTCTTTATGAAAAGGCGTGTTTCGTTTAATGGTGATGGCCACGCCCCCACCATGGCCATCCCGATCTGTACGAAGCAGTGCGTATGCTGGTGGCACTATCGCAGAATTGTGAATATCAAGGTTTAGCCACGTTTCCGTAATGACCACTACATCAGGGCTGTACAAAAGCAACAATTCTTCCAACTGCTGTGTTTTGTTTACAATACTTCTTGCATTAAAGCAAAGCAGCGTAAGTGGCTCTTTTGTTTTTGGTCACGCTTGAAAAGTGCTTGCCTTCTTATGACCCTCAGTATGAGCACGTTTTACGGCTACCATTTTAATTTCTATATCATTCCATGTGAAGCATTCTCCGTGGATTTTAAGATTGTCGTAAACTAGTGTCACCTTATCTCCGTTACTGCAATTCAGCACAGGCGCCTGCCACAGCTTCCTTTGAGTTTCACGAACAAAGTTAGAATAGTCTTCCGATACAGATATGGCGTTATTTTTTAGTTTATAACAGTTTCGTAATACCAGCATTTTTTTTCTGTAAAATCATAGAAGCGCAATATAACCAGTCGGTCGCGGTTAGGCTTCCAAAGACCGAGCCTGTGCACACGCTCAACAGATTTCACTTTGATGCCCAACATTTCAGAAAATATCCCTCTCGTCACAAGTTGTTGCACCATTTCTGGTTTTTGTTCTGTTTGTTTAAGACCATAAATAATGATAATGTTTCGGTGGCTTCTATTTTCTAGTTCTTCTATTTTGTTGTGTATTTTAGTGAACTCACTGCGCATAGCCGATACGGTTGCTTCACATTTTTCTATCTTCTCCTGACATTGCTTTAATGACGTAAGGGTACTTTCAATTTGATATAGCCTTAGCTGGACATCTTTAAGACCCGCCACAAGAGCTGTATGAGATGTCCTACGTTCACTGACGGCCTTTAGTATTTGATCTAATTTGTCAGGACCTGGGTTCTCTTCTACGTCACCACTCAGTTGCAATAAAAAAAATATCACGCGAACACACTGCAGGTACCAAAACAACATGTACTGTGGGCTTGGCAGCACAACTAGTTCAATGTAACTTGTTTTAGTACATTGAACAAAGGACCGTTTATCACCAACCTGTGTAACGAAGAGCACGTAGTTTAGCATGATGCTCCGAAGGGTACCACCAAGCCCAGTGAAGCGCGCGCGGGTCATGTTCGGCCTTTTTTATGCAGTCCCGCCGATGTGCCAGATGTCGCTGGTGCGCCAGAAGGATCCTCCGGACGTGACGTGCGAAGCGTCGCATCATGATGGGGTTCATTCTGCCATGCTGATAGCGGTAGCTGCGTCGTCTCAAGTTGCACGTGTTGGATACTTGATGACATCGGCGTTGTGGCGGAATGACCACAGCAACCCAGCAGGGACGCCCGTTCAGTCCCGTGAAAGCCAAGGCATACCTGTATAACGAAGAGCACGTAGTTTAGCATGATGCTCCGAACGGTGCCACCAAGCCCAGTCATAATGGCTGGGGTCAACTGAAGAAGACTTCAAGTAGGGAGCTAGCTTTAGCTCTGCATTGCTGTCTATCTCGACAAGCTTCTTTATAGGCTCGATGGATATTTCATTTCCTACCACATTGTTTTTTTTTTCACTACTTCTTCGGGCAAGTACATCTTCTGGCCCTTAGTCAAGTGGCTCTCAGGTTCTTGAGGAGATGAAAAATGTCAGCCAAGAAAAAACGTTACCTAGATGCATCTCATGGGTGGTGACACGAGGTTTTAGGCTTGCTGTGCTTGCCTACAATTATACCGAACAAAATCCAGGTGGCTTGGTTCCCCCTTCCCATGTCTGTCACCACAACATCTACTTTCAGGAAAATTGCCTCACATGCTTTTATGATGACAATGATTATATCCTTACCTGTTTTGGCATGAAATGAATTTCCAGTCAAATGGTAAGCAACTGTTTGCTTCTAGCGGGTTGTTATCCCACTGAGCATAAATACCAGCCAATGAGTGGCCAAACACTCGGGTGGCAATGTTCCGTCTGCAAGAGGTATAGTTGGGGCTCCAAGCACTGTTCCCGAGGATGGGTTGTACACTAAGCCTGGTGCAAGCTGCATCTCATCGAGCATTAAAGTGGCGTGCCGCTCCTCTGGTGACATGAGGCTGACCTATGGAGTGGAAAGGTTTAGTTAGGCAATGCAAATGGCGATGCTATGGTAATAAGACTGTTCAAGGGTCATGGGCACATGTCTGTGCACTTACCTTTATTGCGAGAAGCGCCATAATGCCCTCCAGCAAACCTGGTGTGCACTTGTACCCTTCGAAGTGACGATGTAGGGTGCGTTCTGTTGGCAGAGGTTGTCCAAGCTCCCTGACTGAGTCATAGCCATGTGCTCCAGAGGAAATTCTCATTTCATATGCCTTAATAACAGTCTTTTTAGTCCATCGAGTCCCATGCATCGTTGCCATCTTCAGACATTTAACTTGGTCTTCATTCAAGTATTTGTTTGGTCCTGCGACAAGGGGCCTATTTAAAGTTAGTGCCTGCAAACGCTGCTTCTGAGCAAGTTGAAGCTTCTGTCGCGTAGCCTGAAGTTCAGTTTCAAGCTAGGCCACCCTCTTCTGTAGAGCTGCTTGTATCAAGTGCCCTGCAATAGTGCACCGAAATTAGGTCTAAAGCAGTGGTCAATTCTAAACAGGCAAGAGCGGGGGCTAGGTGGTGCTTCATATTGAAGATGTCACGCTGATACAGAAAGCGCATGCACAGAACAGCCTGTTTGCTGTTCTCTGTATGTGTATTCTGAATCAGTGCGATATGTCCACTAGTTTAAAATAGCATTGTTAACAATACATTGCTGACAGCAAATGAACTGCATGAGAGCAGGGAAGCTCAACAAAAAAAAAACATCAGATAAGCGCAGGGATGTCCAACATTCCCGCATGTTTCTTTTCCCTTGTTCTTTCTTCTTTATTCAAAGGTTACCCCGCATTGTCCAAAGGCGTTACAGCAGGGAGGTTACAGAAACGACATAAACAATTCTTTATTATTATAGCACACTTGCATGGCAGACAATTCATTTTACTCTTTCACAGTTCAAACAAAAAATGAATTCGCAGACAGGGGGTTACAGAAACGACATAAACAATTCTTCGTTCTCACAGCACACTTGCATGCCAGACAATCATTCCACTCTTTAACGGTTCTAACAAAAATGAATTTGCGAACAGGTTTGTCCGGGTGCGTAATTCTCTTATTTTAAAAACATGGTCAGTTCTAGATGAATGGTATTGAGGTTTCTTAAAGTATTTTTCTTTATAAATTCCTGTTTTATTATTATATATCTGGAAAAATAACTTCAGTCGCAGCTTTTGCGGACGCGAGGAAAGGAGTTACCACCCAAGCTTATTTTTTCATTTGAGTGCAGCTCTCCCCTCTCTTGTGCCGTCCCAACACGAACCTGGCCGCCCGGTCTTAAATGCAGTTAATTTCTCTCACTCTGCCCCAGTTGAACAAAAATCGGTGCTGATACGGGTATAATGTATTGCTATTTACGAAACAAAGGGCCTCAACCTCCTAGTAGGTCGCGGGTTCAAATCCCGGCTGTGGCGGCTGCATTTCCCATGGAGGCGGAATGTTGTAGGCCCATGTACTCAGATTTGGGTGCACGTTATAGAACTCCAGGTAGTCATAATTTCCAGAGCCCTCCACTACGGCGTCTCTCATAATCATATGGTGGTTTTGGGACGTTAAACCCCCCAAATCTAATCAACCTCCTAGTAGCATGAAAACTTGCATTAAAAGAAAGGTTGTGTGAGCTTCCGTAAGTATGTCGCTATGCGCAATAGACATTGAATGATGGCACACAAACAAAATTGAACAAAACTGTTTAACTCACCAACCTGTGTTCTTTCTGGCGGAAATGGAGCAGAGATCTGTGGGTCTAGTTGCATATCAGGAACATCTGCGTGGAGCACAAAGCATGTTGACAACCAGCAATGTAGAGAGGCATTGGTATCTCGCATGCGGCCACAAAAAATATCTGCCTGTTTGCTTGGATCAGCTGTAGACACAGCTTTATGATACGTGAAGGTAAGTTTGAATCATATTTTGCAACATAAAAAAGATTGTAAATTACAAAATATAAAATATTTCTGTTCTGTCTGCACGGCATATCTCGTCTGTATTTGAAGAGATGAAGACCATAAGCACACAATTTACCAGCTGATGGAAGAGTAGGAGCTCACGAATGGGAGAAATTTACCATTCTCAGTGTCCACTGGCTTGGGTTCGACATCGATTTGTGTGTTTTGCTTGACTTTGGGGTCTTCTGGTTAGGATACATGAACATAACGTGAAATGATAACTCTAAGATTAATTTTATTGCAATAATCAAATTTGACTTGAACGCTGTGGATAGCATTCAAGATCATTCGTCCTAATGTACACCATGAACATGTCCACTCTTGTTCTTTTAGGGAGTGGCTTGCGTGGCTTTGCAACTGGTCGATGCAAAAAGATGCTTGGCGTCGCAAATCGCCTTAGCTTCTTTTCACCGGTATTCTTAAGAATAATCGGTTCAAACTGGTCTTCTGTGAAATTATCCTGTAGCAGAGTTGGAGACGACTTTATGAACATGTTGTAAAGTGAAGTTAACAGCGCGCGCAGAGATAGAGATGCCTAACAGTAGAACTCACTGCTGAAATTTGTGAATTTTTGTCGCTGTAACAATAATAATAATTGCTGGGGTTTCACGTGCCAAAACCACGATATGAATAAGAGGTATGCCGCAGTTGACTGCTTCGGTAATTTCGTGACTACCTGGGACTCTAGTACGTGCACTGAATACGCGCCGTACACGAGCTTCTAGCATTTCAACTCCATCGAAAATGCCACCACCAAGGACGGAATTGAAGCGCGTCTTTCCGGTCAGCAGCCGAGCACCATCACCGCACTAACTGCCATACCATGACGGTGGACAAATTCACATCGCGTGCAACACAATGCGGATCTGTCAGTGAGTTAGTGCGCTTCCCTCGCTTTATTTACTTGCATGCTAGGCTCGTAGTGCATGCCCTACGTCACCGGGTTCATAAAACACTAAAATTAATAGTCTCAAAAAATGTGGGCCATCAAAACCAGCGCGCACGAATTAAATGCTATTGCAGCTCGGCACATGCACACGTATGTTTTTTCTGGCGCCTTTGTGTCGCGTTACTTACCTCGCATAGTCGTGCAGTGTTCGACGGTTCGAAGTCTCTCCGTCCAATTCTGTGCAACCACACTTTTCTTCTAGTTAGGTTCTGCTTGCCCCGCGGGATGAAAAATAACTTCTTGCCGTCTTCCGTCCAGTTTCGGCACCCAAACGCACAGCAACAAGGCATATCGGACCTTCCAGAACGATATAACCGCATAACGTGCATAGCGGAACAGGCGAAGCGAGCGCTCTCCTCCCGGAGCGCAGGAACCTTCATGGCGGAGCAAGACCACGTGTCACAGATCAGCCTATCGCGGGCGCCGTCGGCTTCGTAAAAACTTTTCGATTCTTTTGAATTTATTGAGGGATTTTAGTTGTAACCAGGTGTCTAAAGTAGAAAGCGCAGAACGAGCACACCTATACGTACTCTAGATTTGCATTCTTCATCTAAATTATGCTGAAAAGTCATCATAGAAGATAATGACTGTGCTCAAGAATTTGTTCAATGAATGCCTTGCAGGTTAGAGACAGTTATGCGGTGGTGCTTCTTGTGACAACGGACGATGCATTTGCGGTCCGCAGGGCCTTATTTGGACTGCTATCTAATCTTGGTTTTCATGTTTCTTTACAGTTACAACATGCTTCTGCACATAAAAGTTTCTGTTCTGCTTCGCTTAAGATGCTCGCTCTTCGCAATATTGTCTGCATTAAGGTAAAACTCGTTAAAATGTCTACACGTACCTGCACAAAGTCGCCAGGTGCACTTCATTATATGCGCGTGCTTGCGCATTCAGAAGCGGACAAAGCCGTTGAAACTAGGCCGATGTGATAGCTCAGTGGTTAGAGCATCGAACGCGTTATTCGAAGCCGTTGGAACGACATTGACCTAGTGATTTGAGAACTCAGGTGGAACGAGTAAAACACATTTTATTGGCACTTACGGCCAGAGCAAGTGTAAAGTAAAATTGTGAAGTACGCAAAAAGGAGTATATGTACAATTCAATGACGCGCAGAAACAGGTCACCACAAATATTTGTGACTAAAGCAACCTGAAAAATCGGTTGCGTTTATGTGTACTATTAGAAAGCAAATGCAAATTAGTGACTAAACAATACATGTGCAAGAAGCATAGGTCAGCATACTATTTGTGCAGCCCATTCAAATGGACTTATTAAATACATTTTGCGCTTATGGCTCACTTGGTCTCACACTTGCCAAGATTTTTCATTTCAATTCATTTTATTTACCCTCAGGGCCACATGGCATTATAGAGAAGAGTGGAAATAAAGTTTACAAGGAAAAAGAAAATACAGCATGCGAATATACAGCATAGAAAATACATATTATACAACAAAATGTACAGCAGAGAAAATACAGCATGAGAATAAACAATGCAACAAACATAAAAATAAAAATGTAAAGAAGAACTCCTGATTATACACTAGTAGCTGTGCAATGACGATGAACATAATACAATTTTGAGTAACGTTTAGCTCATACAATAATAAGTAAGGTTTGACGGAAAGTATTGTTATTAGTAATAGTGACGATGTCTTCGGGAAGGTGGTTCCAATCTACTGATGTACGAGGTATAAATGATCGAGAAAAACACTGGGAGTTGCAGGATGCGATTCCAACCTTATGACGATGGTCGATGCGAGGGGATATGTACTGAGGATTGGGGACTAATTCATTATGTAGGGTGGGATGATGGATTAATTTGTGAAATGTACTCAAACGAGGTATTTTCCGACGGGATGGAAGGCCTAGGCTAGATTTCATTGAACTGATACTGGCGATGCAATTGTAGTTAGAAAGTATGGAACGGGCGGAGTTATTCTGCACGCGCTCAAGCGAAGTAACCAGGTTATCGTGGTAAGGATCCCACACTGATGATGCATATTCAAGTTTGGAACGTACTAATGTTTTGTACAACAGAAGTTTTAGTGCAGAAGGTGCTTTTGAAAAGTTACGACGTATGTAGCCTAACATGCGATTAGCTATAATAGTAATGTATGCGATGTGGCGTGCCTAAGATAAGTTAGATGTGATAAGAATGCCCAGGTATTTATACGAGGAGACTGGATCTAGCGGGAAGTCGCTTAAATAGTATTTAGGTGGGGTGTTAGCCGATCTAGTTACGCGCATTACCTTACATTTAGCGATGTTTAAGTCTGTTCACCATGTGCTGCACCAAGCTATTACTTTGTTAAGATCACATTGGAGGCTTAAACTGTCATTATTACTAATTATTTCACGAAAAATGACGCAGTCATCTGCAAAAAGATGAATGTTAGAAGAAAGTGAAGACGTGAGGTCATTATTATAAATTAGAAACAAAAGTGAATCAAGAGCTGACCCTTGCGGTACACCTGAGTGGACCGCAGCAGATGACGAATTGTGATTGTTAGCAGTAACATATTGAACACGGTTAAACAGAAAACACTCAATCCACTTGAGTAAACTATTGTCAATATTTAGTAGGCTCAGTTTGAACAGTAGTAGTTGGTGACAGACTTTATCGAAAGCCTTACTGAAGTCTAAAAAAACGCAATCAGCACATAATGAACGGTCTAAAATGTGATGCAGTTTGTGAGTGAAATATATGAGCTGTGTTTTGCATGAAAAATGTTTGCGAAAACCATGTTGTGCTGGTGTAAAAAAAGAGTTCGATTCAAGTAAGTTCATGAGGTTGGTGAAAATGACATGTCATAATTAGACATAATGACATAATTTAGAGGAAGTACTTGTTAACGAAATAGGGCGATAATTTTTCGGAGAGTGTTTATTGCCTGGCTTAAAGATTGGGACCAACTTCCCGATTTTTCATTGTGTAGGAATGGTTGATGTACCTAAGGACTGTTGAAAGATTTTTGTTAGTATCACTGAACTGTAAGTAACGGTGCTTTTCAGAAACTTGGTACCAATATTGTCATGGCCAGGGGATGAGTGAATGGGCAAGTTATCTATGAATTTAGCGATACCGGAGTGTTCAATAGAAATTGGTGGCATGGCAATATAATTGAAGTTTTGCACATGGGGTTGGATGACGTTAACTACTCGAGAAAAGTTGTTTTTAAAAGTGTCATTAAGTAGATCGGCGCACTTATCAGTAGGAACTGGATTGTCAAAATCATCTACTAGAACTATGGTGTTATCTGGTAAAGGGTTAATTGAGCGCCAAAATTTACGTACATTATTTGCAAGCATATCTGGGAGAGTTCGAGAAAAGAAATGTAATTTAGAGGATTTTAAGGCGGTAAGGTAAGCGTTGTGCGCCGCTTTGTAAATCGCCCAATGATCTTCAGAAGGCGCTAGTTTTGCTGATCTGTAAAGTCATTTTTTACGGTTAGATAGGCGTTTGATGTAGGTGTTGTACCTTGGTGCCTGATGATTAGAAATGATGGTTCGGTTAGGAATGTATTTCTTAGTAAGTTCGTCTACTTTTGCAGCAAAAATATCCCAGTTCGATTGGACAGAGCGATCACTGAATTGAATAAAAAAGAAAGCAACGAAGTTCAATAGTTCGTCATTATTGGTATCGAAATTTGCATTACTGTAATCGACTATGAGTTTTTTCACTTTGGTTTGTTTTGGGGGTGGCATTTTAAGGTGAAAAGCAAGCATAGAATGATCACTGATACCAGGCTTATAAGTGATTTCAGAGGCTAGATCAGGCGAGTTGGTCAAGATAAGGTCAAGGGTACTTGAAGTGGTACTGGTTATTCTTGTAGGTTGGGTCACCAGTTGACACAGGTCAAAAACAGAACACATATCTAGGAAATCCTTGGCTTGTGCTGAAAAAGGTGATAAGCTCGGTGGATTAGTGTTCCAATTTAAGTTGGGCAGGTTAAAATCGCCTAGTAGAAACAGAGGCGTGAAAGGAAAGCGCGAAGCAACCATGTTTATGGAATCGTGGAGTTCACTTATGAACGTTTCCGAAGATGAAGGCGACCGATAGCATACCCCTAGGATGATTTTTAAGTGATGAATTGTTAGCAGAACTCATACTATTTCATTGTCGTGATTAATCTGTATACATGACGATGGAAGGCATTTTGATATAGCTAAGAGTACGCCTCCCCCTCGGCGCAGTGTGCGATCACAGCGATAAATAGTAAAGTCTTGCGCATTATCAAACTATTCATTGTCATGCGTATTTGGAGAAAGCCACGTTACAGTAAGTGCAATCACATGAGCGCCACACGAATCTATCGCGGATGATAAGGAGTCAGACTTGTTAGCAATGCTTCTTGTGTTTGAATAAAGGAAGGATAGCTTCGCTTTAGAAGCAGGTAATAGACCATCTCCCCTCTTGCTTCCCTATTGTGAACTGTTTGTAGGTTGATGTCGAGCGTGGCCGGCATAAGAAGCTTGTGATTGCGATTCTTCGGCGACGCCAAGGTTAGTATTGTAGATATAACACTTGCCGTTACCTAGCATCTTGTTGTAGCGAAGTTTAAAGGATGCAGCTTTAGGCTGATTGTTACAAATTTCAGTTAGCTTTTTGCGGGCGAGGCGGGTGGTTGCTGAAAAATCTTCCGATACACCGATGTTTCTTTGTTTCAATTAGCCTCGGAGCGAAAAAACTTGCTCTTTAGATTTGAAGTCGGTAAGCTTGACAATTATCGGGCGGCACTTTGTAGGAGAAAAGGAACCTAGCCTGTGTGCTCTCTCAATCGTGCTGCCTGTGAAGGTACTTAAAACTCACTTTATTTCAGAGGTTAGTTTGGCTTCTGTCTCCTGACATGTTTCTTTGCAATCGGGAAAACCATAGAAGAAAAGATTGTTTCGCCGTGAGTGATCTTCCAAGTCATCAAGTCGTGTCTGGAGTGAAAAATTGCGTGCTTCGCGGTTGTTCACCGAAGCATGCACTTCAGATAGCTCTTCATTAACTTTCTCGAGGACTTCCAATTTTTGCTCGAGGTCGTCGAGGCGCTTTTGTACGGCGATAATCTTTGCCTCTATGTTCTTCTGGCCACATTTAATTGACTTCATATCAGCTGCTAATTCGTTCTGACCCTTTGCACTTTGTAATGATCTTGTATGAATATCCTTGATCAATTTAAAGAGAACAGACGTTTGCTCAGTTGCGTTTTAGGCAGATATTCAATATCTAATAGACTTTCTGAGCGCGTAGTTGGTCCCGGATTTGCTTCAATGTCGCGAGAGCGTAATAAAAGCATTGCCACTGAAAAACAGTCTAATCCAATTTCACATAACAATTGTGGACACGGGAACACTAGCAGAAAGGCGTCATCTGATTTCCTAGCAAATAGCGGTAATGGTTTACACAGCTGCATGTTTAAAAGTAGATTAGCAAAACTTGATGTGATGTGGTTCCCGTGTGCACTGAAGGAAGCTCCGTGAAAGCAGCAGCTTAAGTTCTTTTCTGGTCATGATGTCAGGGTCTATGCGGTTGGCAGTCCGTACTCCAGAGCCGAAGAAAGCTTTGCCGGCAAGTGCACACGCCCAGAGTCGATGCCGGACGAAAGCACTATCGGCACCATCGGCGTAGCAGGGGCGGTTATCGGGCTGGCAAAGGCAACCGCTGACCATGACAGCAGGAGTAATGGTAATTTCTGCATGTTGAACAGCAGATTAGAAAAACTTGATGTGATGCTCTTCCTGTGTCCACTGAAGGAAGCTCGGTGAAAGCTGCAGCTTAAGTTCTTTTTGTCGTGTTGCGCCCATGCGCGTCCGGGCCGGCCGCAGGAGCTGGGAAAGGGACTGAGCCGCTTCCGATGCGCGCGAGATAACGTCCATCTTTATTCCATGCAACCAGCATACATATATAGCAGACACTCATGTGACCAATGACGTCACGTACAAACGACACTTTACAATTGCGGGTGACAGCGCCAGATAACGCGGACACTTGACGCGCCTGGGCGCTATCACCACATCTCCCCTTCTTTAACAATACGCTGACAATTGCAACAAACTTCGCAGCACTGCCCGCTAAACAACACTTTGCAGAAACAAAAAATGCGCAAGAACAATACAGTCAATTACTGAACCCGTAGCGGTCCGGCCGTCGAACAAGACGACCAAATCGCGTTCGGTATTCAGGGAGGTCAGTTCCCGGCAAGGAAGGGCTAGATAGATCGTCCGGCGCCATGCTGTCTGTAACGCGATTAGAATTCTGTTCCGTTTCTACCCGACTATCATCTGCCTGAGGAAAATCATCGCTATCTCTCTCATCCTCACCTTCTTTTGGCTGTGAAACAAAGCGCACTAAGGATTTCCTGCTTCTTTCTAGAACTACACCAGTGGAAGTCCTAACCACATACGACCTCGGCCGCTCAGCAAGTCGCAAGACTCGCGCTTTTGCTTTGCAGTCCGTCACCCTGACTTCCGCGCCCGGTTCGAGTGCTCGCAACGAAGTAGCCCTATTACGAAGGTTGAAGTTCCTACGCTGCCGCTGTCGGGTGGTCGTATCATGGCTTCTGAACTTTCTCAGGTTCACCGTCTGAGGCAGAAGGCTTGTGGGATGGACAGACACCGTTGTGCGTAGCCGCCTGCCCATTAGAAGTTCTGCAGAGCTTTTTCCAAGTGGCCCCGGAGTGTCCCTGTACGCTAGGAGAGAAAGATATGGGTCCTTCGCTTTTGTAATGAGACCTTTGATTGTCTGGACCATCCTCTCTACTTCACCATTTGCCTGGGGGTACCTTGGGCTAGACGTCACAGCGCGAAATCCATAGTTGCGAGCGAACAACTTGTATTCCTGCGACACAAATTGCGCTCTGTTATCAGGCATAACAACTTCTGGTATGCCATGTCTGCAAAGAAACTTTTAAGGTGCGTAATGACAGTGGCAGTCGTTGTAGATGATAACAAAGCAATCTCTGGGTACCTAGAAAAATAATCTATGACTACCAAATACCATTTTCCTTGAACATGGCAGAGATCAGCTCCTAGTTTTTGCCAAGGACGCTGTGGAGTGGTTGTCGGGATCATTGGTTCTGGCTTTTGGTGTCTGTGCTCGGCGCATACGCGGCAATCGGTAACCACAGCTTTCAGCTGATAACTCAACCCCGGCCACCATACAGACTCTTTGGCTCGAGCTCTGCATTTTTCGATTCCCAGGTGACTCTCGTGCAAGCGTATCAAGACCTCTGTGCGCAATTTTCGAGGAATGACCAACCTGATACCTTTAAGTAGCATGCCTTCAGCAACTGTAAGCGTACGTGGCTCTTTCCTGCCAATATGGACGCAAGACCATCGGAAGAGATGAGAATTTCGGCCACCCTTTCCGGCTGAATTTTACGAGTGCTTGACAAACTTCGTCAGCGGCTTGTTCTGCTTTCACTCTCTCAAAGAGGCTGGCCTCGACCGCGTTTGACAAGCATCCTGAAACGTGCTTGCTGACGTCACTAATAGACAGTGCATTATCAGTTTCCTTTCCCCAAATTGGGGCCCTCGACAACACATCTGCAGTAACTAAGCTCTTGCCCGGGACATGCACAACTTCATAGCCGAACCGCATGACCCTCATGCGAAAACGCTGAATGCGAGGTGGTAAAACATTTTTCCGGCAAAATTACAAGAGGTTTGTGGTCGGTTTCAAACACAATTTCAAAACCTTTGGTGTACCCTTCGAATCGTTCTGCCGCCCACGTCATTGCTAGTGCTTCTTTTTCAATCTGAGAATATCTGGTTTCGGCAGGCGTCAACGATCGCGATGCAAAGGCAACGGGTCGTTTTTCGTTGTTTGGTTGAACTTGCATCAGTACCGCCCCCAAATCGAATGATGACGCATCGGCGGGAAGAATCGTAGGGTACTTTGCATCATATTTATCCATGACGCGCGCCGAACCGATAACGTCTTTAACGTATGACAGCGCTTGCTTTTGGGCTGGTCCCCACGTCCATTCAGAACTCTTTAAAAGCAAGTGACGTAACAGCGCCGTTTTTAAAGCCAAATCTGGTATGAATCTTGCCAGATGATTAGTCATACCGAGCAGCCGTCGAACGTCAGACACGTTATTTGGCGTCGGCAGTTCTTTGATGGCGCGAACCTTTTCAGGGTCCGGCCTGACTCCATCTCGACTTAGAACACAACCAAGAAACTTTATCTCGGTTACTCCAAAACAACACTTTTCTTTGTTTAGCGTAACACCAGCACTCATGAGACGGTCTAAAGTAAGACGCAGACGCTCATCATGTTGCGCTTTGTCGCAGCCATAAATGAGCACATCATCCATCATGTTTACCACGCCTGGGATTCCTTCCAGAATCTGCGACATTTTTTTTAAAAACTCAGGTGCTGACGTTATTCCAAACGGTAGCCTCTGAAAACAGTATCGCCCAAATGGCGTAATGAAGGTAGTCAACAATTGGCTTTCCGGTGACAACTTGATCTGATAAAATCCAGAATTAGCGTCCAGCTTCGAAAAAACCGATGCCCCACTTAACAGACCAAGGCTATCTTCAACCGTTGGCATAACATAGCGCTCGCGAAGTACACTTTTATTTAGTTGCGTCAAGTCAACGCAAATACGAACGTCTTCAGAAGGTTTGAGTACTGGTACAATACCTGCGCACCATTCTGTTGGTTCGTCTACTTTGCGGATTACGTCATCTTGCTCCATACGCTCGAGCTCCTGCTTCACTCGGTCCCGCAGGGGTAAGGCAATGCGACGCGCAACCGAAATAGCAAAGGGTACCGAGTTCGGCTTCAGTCTGGTATTGTATTCCCCTTTCATAGCTCCCAGACTGCCGAAAAGCTGAGGGTAGGAAGCTTCGATGGCTGTTGCGCTACTGACCGAGTCAGCGAACTTTATCAGCTCAAGGGCTTCGAGCGCTGGGAGAACCAAAAGCATCGAGCGTAAAGGCGAGACTACGTAAAGGCGAGACTCCACAGCCGAAGAAAGCTTTGCCGGCAAATATGAGCGCTCGTGTTGTGTGGTTCCTCGCTTTGTCCTTTGTGTTTTCTCTGCGCTCCCAGTTCGCTGAACGAAGACTACGTACACAGTTTGTCAGACAATGCGTTGTCTCCACTGTATAGTGGCAAGAAATTTTCCGAGAACATGCAGTGGCTCATTCGCAGGGCCTGTTAAGGTTATGTCGCACTTGTCCAATTTGGTAGGCAATCACGAAAATGTTGAGGGTACAACGGACACTTCTGCACCCTAGTCAAGTTTAGCGAACACTGGAGTGCCGTTAATGATAACTTGAGCATACCGAGAATTGGAGTGCTCCCCATTTACCGCGCCTACAAAATACGCCACTTTTTTCATGAGGAGAGATGAAATCTCTACCTTCTTTCGCTCGCCTGCAGCCTTTTTCCGACACACCACTGCAAAATGTCCGGAACAACCGCAGTAGTTGCATTTCGCAGCTCGTTCCGGGCAGGAGGTCCTCGGGTGCTCTCCTTGACCGCAGTTGGGGCATGAACTGGATATGAGAGGTCGGTAGGACTGTGGTCTGGTGCGTTGACCTTGTGTGAGCAGTGCACTGGTCCTTGACGAGGTGCCGGAACGCTGTCCTGAAGAATTCTTTCGGGGCTGCCGTTGTTTGTTGACCGCGTCCAGGTTGCTGGCTGGCGCTGCCGAAGGTTCGTCGCTGGTTTCTCGCAGCTGTTGCTGCTGTCGTTGGACGGTCTCCTTCAAGCGAGCTTTTGCCAAAGCGCTGGCGAGTGTAAGATTTGCATTCATTTGCAGAGACTCCGAGAGCTTGGCATCACTGAGGCCGACTACAAACCGGTCGCGGATCATGCGTTCCTTTTCCTTGTAGTCGCACCGGTCCGCCAATGTGTGCAACGCGGTGATGAATTGGTCGACTGACTCGCCTGGTTGTTGTATGCGTCGGTGAAAACATGCGCTCTCGTAAACGAGGTTCCGTGCGGCCACGAAGTGATCGTCGAACTTTTTTCTGACGACTTCATACTGCTTCTGCTGCTGTTCAGATAGAGTGAAGGTCGAAAAGATCTCTCTCGCTTACCTGCCCATTGTGTAGAGTAGAGTCCGGACTTGCGCTTCTTCACTTCGCTCATTTAAGCCAGAGGTAAAGCGGTTGTCGTCGAATAGTTGGATCCAGGAAGGCCATTCGGACGTTCGGTCAAAGTCAAACGCTGGCGGAGCTGGAACCGCAAACATGCCGTGAACTGGCTTGACTTCTTTGTCTTCTGACATGGCGCCGCTTGACGAAGACTGGTGCAACGCCCCTCGAATATCAAAAGAACCCCACTTCTGACACCATGTCATGTTGCGCCCTAGCGAAAGGCCATGCGCGCCCGGGCCGGCCGCCGGAGCTGAGAAAGGGATTGAGCCGCTTCCGATGCGCGCGAGATAACGTACATCTTTATTCCATGCAACCAGCATACATATATAGCAGACACTCATGTAACCAATGACGTCACGTACAAACGACACTTTACAATTGCGGGCGACAGCGCCAGATAACGCGGTCACTTGACGCGCCTGGGCGCTGTCACCACATTTTTCTGGGCATAATGTCATGGTTGATGCGGTTGGAAGTCCGTACTCCACAGCCGAAGAAAGCTTTGCCGGCAAGTGCACATGCCCGGAGTCGATGCCGGACGAAAGCACTATCGGCACCATCGCCGCAGCAGGGGCGGTTATCGGGCTGGCAAAGGCAACCGCTCACCATGACAGCAGGAGTAGTGGTAATTCCTGCATGTTGAACAGTAGATTAGGAAAACTTGATGTGATGCTGTTCCCGTGTCCATTCCATTCCCGTGTCCATTCCGTGTCCATTTTATTCAAGCAGACTCACTCGCATTCACTTTCAAAGCCTGATCTGAGTTCGAGTGAGTTGTCTCAAGAGTTCGTTAGCCTAGAATAAGCTTTTTTAACCATGCTGTCGCTGCTCTTTAAAATCAATATCTCACATAATTGGTGCTCTTCCTGGCACGTTTTGATGTGTAGCTTCGAATACAATATGTGAGTTCTCGCAAACTAGTACGGTAATTTCTCTTTAAAGAATGGGAACGTAAGATATTGTTATCAAGATCTTCCCTAGAAGAGTTGGGGAGGTGGGTATTTGTGAAGGCATGCCAATCTGTGATTCGCGCCTCTGATCAATAAAAAGTGCAATGGGGCATGAACGACACTCCTGCGGAATACGTTTAAGTGGACATGAGTATAAGCGATTCAGGTGATGCTAATAATAATGTCGAAGATTAGTAGATAGCTTGGTAAAAATAGTGAAACTCATTTAATAAATATATCTATCGTTTGAGACGCACTCAGACTCAGACTCTGAAGATTTTTAACCGGAATCACTTGAACTCAGACTCACAAGTATATTACTCGCGCCGACTTACTCAGACTCACAGCTCGATCTGACTCTGAGGAAGTAGATTTATGAGCGAGTTCACCAACCTGTGATAGTAAGAAGGGTGTGTGCAATATGAATACCAATACAATTAGAAGTACACACAAGTGTTAGAGTTATGTGTGGGCTTAATGCTGAGAGAAGCTATATTTGGCACATAATCATTTCTGCGTAATGAACATAAAGCATACTAAAAACACAGATTTGGTGCATTTCACCCAAATAATTGTGCGATGCTGTAGTCATTTTATCCAATTATAAACTTATTCATTGATTTACTGAGCACTGATATGAGAGGCAAGCACAAAATGCAGCAAAACAGAGTGGGTGAGTACAAATTGGCTCGTAAAAATCACGTAGATGCGTAAGAGAAGACATTTCAAACAGAACTTTGCGTACTGCGTCATCAAAACAGCAGATAAACAAAAGGCAAGCACAGAACATCTAAGTATACTCACCTGCATTAGGGCATTAACTTCCAGCATCACACATAAGAAGCATTATTCCGGACAACAAAAGCCTGAGAGCAAATTAAATGTTCAAATTAAGTGCTACTGCCTTTAAACTGGGTCAACTTTGTGTACATTTGGCGCACCTGACTGCTATCAGAACTTTGCGTTGCCTGCCTACCAACATGATATGGCGGCACATTCAGGTAATACTATGCGAAACTTCTTAAAAGATAGACCTAGTGAGTCTCTGGAGGAGAATTATCAAACATGTGTGAGGGCAGTTCTGCAAACAGTTTTTTATGCTGTAGAGGTTCAAGCACTTGCAGTACAAGGTTCTGGAAGAGTGATCTTGATGCTAATTTCTTCATGTGCACAGCCCATCAGAAGGATTATGATTTCTTGCAAAGGTTCGAGCACACTTTTAGATAAAAAGTGAAGCACCCGCGCGCCCTGCTTTTTTTTGAATGAATGCAGTGTCTGCTGCTCCGGATGTGCTGAACAATGCTTAGGCATAATGAGCACATATCAGCTTTTGAGCCCAGCTTGTGTGCCTCATAGCCAGCATTGTAGGTAACAGCATGACTACCGAAATCCCTGATGTGTTTGAGTGATGCACAGTAATCATGTTCACTGAATACATGGCTCTGCTTAATAGACTCTTCAGACAAGAACTGTCTTCTCTGAACAGTGGCGTTCAGCAGTTTGTTGCTGAATGCCTCTTGGTTGAGCTACACGACGGTATATCATTGTGGTCTAGTGCTTGACAATTTCCAGAAACAACACCAAGCAGTTAATTTTCGACTATCACTTTTTAAATGCTGCTTGAAATTGTTGGAGTATAAGGTTGTCGTAGTGCCCTCTATGTGCTCTAATTAGGCCAAAAATAATTTCAAATGAACCTGGCAAATTTTATGCCCAGGAATGTATTTTAGTATCTTCTTTTTACAAATGAGAAAATAATACGTGGCTAAAGATTCTTCACCATATTTTGAACCCCAAAAAGCAAGTTTCCCTCCTGTTTCTATTAAATGTTTTCTATTTGCAGAATCTTTCAAGAGGGACAGGTATGGAATAGTGCTGTCCAACAATTCTTTGATATTATTTACATTCCGTTCAATAACTGTTTTTTTTTCACCCTCCCTGATGCATGCTGCGGGAAGTAAGTATGTGGAAGAGGTTATAATAGTTACTACAAATTCTTCAGTGTGCTCCGAATTTGTAAATCCTCTCAAGCACATCACCCTAAATTCACCAATATCTGTTGCCACAGACAGGCTCATCACCAGAGCTGCCAGCCAAACCTTCATTAGTTGTTTTTGCCACTTGATGTCAGCCCTTCTCATCCTACTTGCCAGATGCACTCCTCTTTATCTTGCAAGTCATGAAGTGCTTCTATATGTGCCCATGATAAACTTTTCCATCTTGATTAATAAAATAATTGTGGTGTTCAAAGGCATTTCTCGCCAGCTTTAACATGTGGCAGGGATCAAGAAATGCTGCTATCGGTTCATTAGTAGATGGGTGCTTGAAGGTTATTTGAAGGTTCTGAATATATGCGCAATGGCAACCTGATTCTTGAAACATTGCAACGCTAGCTGTCGCACCATCATATGTCAGTGAAACAATCATAGCGCCTGGCTAATGAGCTGTGAGCAGGCTCTGCCTAACTAAGTTCGCTCGCTGCTCACCCATTAGCCTTTCAACAAGGAAGTAGCCAAGAAGTACTTTCCAATGGCGATGGAGACGACCATTAACACGAAGGTGGCTTTTGCCTCTAGCAAGTAGTCACCTTTCATTCCTGTGCCCACGGCTAGGTAGCCTTGAAAGTGAGCACTTTTCCACTGTACTTGCTGTATAATTGACATCTCGTCAACTATAAGGCCGCACACAGCTTGATATTCTCAATTGCTTGTTTCTAAGCTTTTCAATTATAATACAGTCACAGCCTCTTTGGAGAATCCCACTTTTTTTTTCAACATCTTCACACCGTTTTCCTAATGTTTGAGGATGTGGCAGACATGTGTCAAAGACTTGCCCTACATATTGATATGCTCTAGGAGAGGTAATTTTAAAGTAAGAGCAAAAGTTCAATATTTTCGCAGGTGTTGTCCTGTCTGTTTTGCTATCTGTTGTTTCAAGAGATGCTGATTTGCTGCCCTCAGGGTGTCAAACACTGAAACCTGCTCACTCAGCAAAATGTTTTCGTTGGTTAGTGTTTTCAAAACTGATTTCAATTCGACATCTTGTTTTTAAGGTGCCTCTTGGACTGCTGAAGATTTTTTTATTGTTTTCCTTGATTTATGCTGCATTTCTGCTGCTCTGAGGCAAGTCTTGCTGTAGGAGCTCACAAAAAAGCCTTCTCAAGGGTGTCGATCTCTAACGCAAAACCACATAAAACAAAACACTAACTTTTCTGGTGGTAAGGTGTGTCACTTGTAAAAGGCTGAACCACTTCTAATAACAATACGACTAAGCAAAGGAATCTGAAAATTGAGCCATTATTTTTTCTTATTCCTGTTTTTTCTGTTGACACTCGCACTGATGGTACTTAAAACTTTCCAATTTAGGACAACCTCATACTATCATATCTTAGTCAGCTCTAAAAGTCCCCATTGATATTAACAAACCATTTTCTATAACTTGGAGCACAGCTCATTCGTCATTTAACATTGCAGTCATTAATGATTTTGCAAGTCATGCTGATAAACATAGCATGTATTGTTTTCATAGATTGCTTTGATTAAACTATGACTTTAACACCATTCCTTGTATGATTTTATTATTTTACTGAAATAAATATTAGGACTGGTTGTGCTACTCTTGGTGTATACAGGCTCATTACTTTAGTCTGATAGCTTGCATTTGTTAATGTTCTTTACCTTTGCCTGCTTTCTTTTTTGTATTTCAAATGATGCTAGCAAGTCTACTGTCTTTGAAATTTCTGTGAAAGGAAATCATAAGATCATAATAAACACACTTATTTGTGATTCTTACAAAGCTGAAATACACAGGGGCTTGCATAGCCAGTCTTAAGGGGAACTCCTGCACACTTTGACTAACTCACAAGTGTCTAGGACTCAACAAGGTATTTGTGTGCACATATTCTCATTCTACATGCTGTTACAATTTAAAGAATGCTCAAAGCTTACAAATCACAGTATAAATAGCAGCATTACTTCCATTTGCCCCATAAATGCAAAGCTCTAGTCATAAACCAAACCACACGCATGCATCCCTCAGGTTAGTATCTTGAAATTAAGTTTGCAGAGAAGTATTTTGTAAACAATAAATTACCATTTTAAGTTGCAAACTCTGATAATCGTGAAAGACATAATGAATTTAGGATGAACACACCACCTGTTAGTACAGGCTCAGGTAGAGAAGATATGACTTGCTAAATCATTCAACATTTTTATCACATGAAAGTGTGTTTAATTGCTCATGGGCCGGCTCCCACTGAATACCGGTAGCGTAGCCGGATGAACCTGGTGATGCAATTGATGATTCCCTGCTCTACACTCTCCTCACCAATATAAAGAGGCGACTTTTAGAAAAAAGCATGTGTTAGGCATTTTTACTTTTACAACAACCGCAACACTAGTTTTCCTATAACGAAGTACAAGCATGCTGTATGAGTAGAACAGAGGTAAATTTTCATCTGTACAAGTGCTGATACGATGAAATTTACAGTAGCACTTAGGTCGGAGGCATCTAGGTCAGGTGAATTGATTGGATAGGCGCTTTCAGGCTATATATTCATGACTTCCTGAAAGGAAGGAACCCTATGCTATTCAGTGATCTGCTCTTCAGCTAGGTATTCAAAGTAGTGCGCTAATGAGCCAAATAAAAAAAACGAGAGTAGAAAAGGGAAGTGAAACTCATGGAGTGTGGCCTGCCCATGGAGGCCTGCAGCTAAGTCAGGTCATTCAGGTGTGGAAAGGCCAGCTTGGAGGCCTTCATGAGAAGTTGCAGAAACGTGCGCAGGCAATTCAGGCGTGGAGAGGTTTGCTTGGAGGCCTTCATGAGAAGTTGCAGCAACCTGATAGTAATACATCTCTGCCAGTTAAAAATGTTTTAAAAAAACAGTTCAAAGCAATACAGATAGAGTGAGGCATTGAAAGTCAAGGGATGAGTCAGTATAACTGTATTTCTGCCCTCATTTTCTCCATATTGCATTACTTACATTAGATTCTACTATGCGAAGTTCAACCACAATATATTAATGTCGAGTGGATTCTTCAAGCACATCTCGACCTGTAAGCAAATTATGATGATCGAGGGAAATTTTTACCTTTTGTTGAAACTCCGGGTCCCGCGGGTCTCGGTAGCGGGCCCCCGTCCTAAGACCCATCGTCAAACAAGTCAGATAAGGCGCTCGTAAGAACGACAATAATTTATTTACATGCTTAGTAATTGAAAATTTGAAAGGAGGTGATCAAGTGACCACGAGAAGTCAAGAACTGTACAGGACAACTGTTGAACTGTAGAACTTCAAATATACAAGAAGTATTCCGCTTGTAGAGCGCCGCGATGCCATCCCTGGGTGCATTGTCCGCAGCTTCAGCCAATACGGCGCGCGATGGTCTAGGTGCTCCACCCACGAAGGCAGGGAAAGACACCACACAATGCACGTGGAGATGGCACAGTCTACACGATGCTCAAATATGCTCACAAACGCACAGCACCAACATTTCGCACACGTCACCAAGATTTTCCGCACGTCCGATGATCTTAGATGACCGTGGTTTCCAAGAACTCTTCTGGCAGTTGGGTGAGGTTCGAAAAACCGGCTCCCGGTACACGTGCCGAACCTGCCTGACTGCGTTCGGGTAGGACAATGTAGTGGTCGTCCAGCTTATCGTCAAACAAGCCACTCCATTCAGCTGATCTTATGAAGAAAGGAGAAAGGAGGAGTGCTCGACTAATCCCTCGTCGTTGAGGTTCTGAGGCCAGCTCCCGCCAGGTCTGCAGCAGATAGTGCCTTTTTCATTTCCACATATTCAATCCCCCTTTGTTAGGCTGAAGCTGCGGCTTAGCTGCGAATTTCCGGAGCTCCACTTCCCCTCGCAAGGTGCAGCCACAACCAGTTCGGTTTTAGTTTTCAGCCCAAAATGCGAATACCACGCTAGTTTTGATGTTTCGAGACCCTCGGTGACCTCAAAAATGGCCTAGCTGCTTCCTTGTTTGCCTCGAAAGCCAAGCATGAAGTCGAGCTCACAATGGTCTTTCTTGGCTCGTGCGTTATCTTTGCGCGAACCGGTCCTGGACCCTTTGTTTATGTTTTGCTGTCAGAAAACCAACCCATCCTGATGGCATACCCTTGCGTGGAATGCGTCGAAATATTTTCGTCCCGTTCACAAAGGCCGAAAGACTTCAAAAATGATGACGGTCATAACATTGTATAAGCTGCAGCAAGCCTTCGGCACAACCCGCTTGCGGCCTGAATGTCCAACGAGACGGAATGTCCATCGAGACGGAATGTCCAATAGTATACATTCCGTCTCAGTGGGCATTCTGCCTCGTGGGACATTTCGTCTCGATGGACATTCCGTCTCGGTTGGACATTCCGTCTCGGTTGGGCATTCAGGCTAGTTGAACATTGAGGGTCATTAGACAGTTTCGCCCATCACGTGACTCATTGGACATTTCGTCTCGTTGGACAATCGGTCTCGTTCGGAACACGAGGTTCCCCAGTATCACGAACGAAAATGGGGCCGGACTGTCATTGTATTGTAGTCCACAACACGTGGCACCTCTAATATGGTCCACAATATGGGCCAGCACATGTCACTCTTACAAAAGTGAGGTTCGCGTGAAACATTGCCTACGCGACTGGCAAGGAATGCAGCTGGGCATGTGTGACGACAACATTTGTGAGCGCGAACGTTGCATCCACAGGTGCTGGTGCTTGAATATGGCGCTTTCAATGACCTGAATGCAAAATGAAGGCCGAAACAGGGTCAGACAAATCGAGTTCACGTTCGGATATAATGAACGCCAGTAGTGTTTAATTATTTATTCAAAATGTCTTACATGCCCATTAAAAGGCATTGAGTAAGAGGAGCATCAGTAAATTCACTGCAAAAATAAAGACAAAAAGTAAAAAAGAACAAAGAAACAAACAAAAAACTAATAATAAACAGCAAGGCGCGACAAAGTTATATAATAGTAGAGTTCAACGAAGTCAGGTTATCACAAAATGTTTTACGATTAGAGATGAAAACAGTGCATTCTGGAAGGCCGTTTCAATGTGCTAGGGCTCGAGGTAGTGGTGATAAAGTAAATCCCTGTGTTTGACAATGAACGTGTATGAAACAACCTGCGTTATGACTGCGTCGCAACGAGCGTTGCGACGCAGTCACAACGCAGAGGAGGATGCTCAGAGGAAGTGCGCAGAGGAAGATGAAGGGGAAAACAGCGGGATTCATCACTTGTTATGTACCTACAAAATAAACATAAAATGGAATTGACACGGCGTTGATCCAGTAGCATAAATGCAAAGTCACCATTAGGTGACTCACCATAAATGCATCACCATTAGGGTGATGCTTGAACGATAGTCATAGTTACCAGCAGTGAATTTCGCTGTTCTGTTCTGGACGGCTTTCAACAAATGCACAAGGTAATATTGTAATGGTGACATAACAATGATGCATACTGCAGTTGTTGGCGAACAAAAGTTAAATATGATAACGCACGTACGTTAGAATGAGCGTTGCGAGGTTTCTACGAAGATAGCCGAGAGACTGGGAGGCCTTTGAAGGGACAGCTGCTATGTGCGTAGTCCAAGATAAATCTCATGAAAGGTGAACGCCGAGATATTTGTACGATGGTGTGACTGAAACAACAGTGCTCTTAATAGTATAGAAAAAGGGTGAGTTAGTACGCTTTCTAGCCGATTCATGTTTTCCATGAATTAGCTAGAAAATCTGATCAAAAAAAGCGTAAAGAGGGTGTTGGGCATCCCCGTGCGAATAAGCACTGAACGGCTTATGCACATAAGAGTTCATAACACCCTGGATGAGATCATTGAAGCCCAAGAGACTGCACAGCTGATGCGCTTGTCGTCTACGCCGGCTGGTAGGAAGATTCATTCTGTCCCTCCTAGGCCTCACTCCGGTGCTCGTAGAGGATCACCGTCTTCAACTACCGGATGAACAGCGTACTGCCATCCAGGTCTCTCCGTTTCCGTTAAACGTCTTTCGTCAGCACAATGTAGGAAGGCGCCCGGCTAAGGCCATCACACTTCTGAAGAACACCAGGAACGATCCTCATTCAGTGTGTTTGGTTGATGCCGCTCAGTGCGGTCGCTCAGCTAGGTTTCTGTTGTTTCTGTCAATAATATGGGTTCTATTATCAATGCTGCGTTAGTTGGGGACTCTACTTCCTCAAGAGCCGAACAGTTGGCTGTAGCCCTTGCCCTTTGACAGTATATCGCATATGCATATGTCATATGTCATGCATATGCATATGTCATGCATATCGCATGACAGTATATCGCATATCTTCACCGACTCAAGGTCAGTGGTCAAGGCTTTCGCCCCTGGTTCCGTCTGTACTGAAGTATTTAAACTACTTCAAAATAGGACACTTTCTCCACATACCCACATACCATTACCTAATTTCTTGCCCATCTCTGACCCCTACTAGACTCTCCAGTAAACCTGAATGACAGTGCTCACTCCCGGGTGCGCGCACTAATCCTCCGCGCTGGGAAAACTTAGACCCGCAAATTGGCAGACAGATGTTCAGGGACGCTTTACTTACATTCAGTGAAGTGGCTAAACACTACCAGTTGAGTAGGCGGTCATTTCTCCGCACAACAAGTTGTCTAGACCTCAGGTCATCATGTTTAGAATGCTCTAGATCAGGTCCTGGGCAAGTCGAATTCTCCTCAGCATATATGCTGAAAAAATTTGTTATGCTGAGGACGAGTAGAGTCAAAAGTCTCTGAAAAGACTATAGTCTCTTCAGAGACTTTTGACTCTACTCGTCCTGATTGTGGTGAGCTTAGTTACATAGCACATATGCTCTGGCAGTGCCCCTCGTTACGGGGCCTAAGTAGGCTCAAAGAAGAAGATTGGGACTCTGCCTTACGAAGTTCAGAGTTGCTACCACAACTACGGGCTGTCCAGAGGGCCCACGATTGGCAGTGAGGCTAGGCCTCCCCGTTCCTATACGTGGGAGCGGCCCGTGACGTTGCTCTAAAGGAGTAGCGTTTCTCAGAACCCAATAAAGTTCTTTGTCCGTCTGCCTGTTTCCATGAATAAATGTGGTTAGTGGGAAAGTTACGAACGCTAAACAAATTATTCTCAAGAACGAGAGGAGAGGACGTGATTGTGAATGTCTTATGAGGGCATTGTTGTGCGCTGAAAATTTCTGATAGCCATGCACCATATCGCCAAATTTTGTTTTGTTAAATGTAGCAACGACAGAGTCCATCAGATTTTGTCATGTCCTTTGCTACATATTAAACCGCAGTTGCATTATTTAGGGTACCTTGAAAGTTGTAGGGGCCAGGTTTCATGAAGGAAAGAGGTAGAAACTCAGCGTTTCTGCCGTATGTGACGCTTTATTACTCGCAAAAGCAAATTTCTGCAAGCTTCATTGTGATAAAAAAAATCTTTTGCGTTTCGGCAATTAGAAGGGTGTTTAAGCTTTAATCACTTGTTCGAAATATTGAGTCACCGTATGAAATATATTCCCTAATTTCTCAACACGTCTGCAGTTCAGTCATACCAACACAGCAAAGCAACGCCTGTGTTTTTTTTTGTTTTTTTTTTCAGACGCCTTTCTATTTATAGTCACCTTTGAAGTGCCCAAGCACATTCGATGGTCCATCACCTGTGATTACGTTTATGCTGTTCAACTTGCAAAAAGCTCGGTGGCATAGTCGTTTCCCAGGGGCAAGTTTCTCGTACCTGTTTTCGCTCTGGAATCGAAAGTTTGGTTAGTTGTATATGCATGGTATAAGTGTCAGTTCAAGCACACTAATAAAAAGCGCTTGTCCTCTCTTCCTTTCTCGAAGTGTGCTATTTCTGCAAGGCAACGCCCGTTTTCGAACCAACTACGAGATGTCTACCCGTTATTCAAGCCCATTTCGCAGGTAAACAAACAGCGGCACCAGCAGTCTCGGTGAACCAGCCCTCTTCGTTCTCACCTTTGCTTTTAGCACCGAGGCTGTCGATTAAGCCAGTTGCACGTGCGAAATCGTTATATAAGTGTACGAGTTTTTATCGTATTGCTAGAAAGAAGCGCTCGACATTGAGCTCACATTGGAAAGAGAGCGGCGCTACCGGTGACGCGTGCCAGTGGTTGCGCGCCCTTTTCTTCCACAGGCGCCACCAGACTGCTTTTGATGCGTAGGCGCGTGCCTACGCGTGCCAGTGGTTGGCACTTCACTCGTTTCGTCGCCACCACGCAGAGCAGACGCTTTCTCCACCTTACCACCATCACGAAAAACAGAGGCGTGCAGGCGCGTAGTTGTTCGCGCCAAATTTCTAAGGAGCTTCGCTCATCGGGTGTATTGTTACACGCAACAGCTGCATTTACTCTGCAGCTGTTACGCTGCAGGGTAATTGTGTACACCTAGCATTTTTATTCTGCTGCACATGCATTGTCTTGCTGTTCGCCCCTGTTGGTGTGCGGCTACCGTGGCCAAGAATGAAACCCATCTTCGAGGTAAGCAGCGCTATACCTTGACAATCCTCATGAAAGCGTGTACGCCGGCACGCAAGCACTGATTAATTGATTGATTGATATGTGGGGTTTAACGTCCCAAAACCACCATTTGATATGAGAGACGCCGTAGTGGAGGGCTCCGGAAATTTTGACCACCTGGGGTTCTTTAACGTGCACTCAAATCTGTGCACACGGGCCTACAACATTCCCGCCTCCATCGGAACTGCAGCCGCCTGCAGCCGGGATTTGAACCCGCGACCTGCGGGTCAGCAGCCGAGTACCTTAGCCACTAGGCCACCGCGGCGGGGTGGCGCGCAAGCACAGTTGGCGATTTTACTGAAAATAAACGTTGAGTTGTTTATTGTTTTACCAGGAACATCAGCGATGCTGCTTTCGTCACTTACTTTAGGCCTGAGACAAGCAAAGAAAGAACGCTGGCTGCGCAACGGCGTACGAAGCGAGCGCGTCTTACGTATACGCGCGCCACAGCTAGATTTGAAGAACCCGTGCTGTGACGTCATGCAAGCCTCCCACCCGGCAGCACCACTCCAACTTCTCGGGGTTATTAAGAATGCAGCCGTGAGTGCTGGCGTGTGTTTTATCACGACAGCGATAAGCGGCTTGTATATTCTTATACGCACTATCACCTCACGGCTTTGTGCTGTGACCACTGATAAGATAAACATGAAGATCACCGTTTTTTTTTCTTTTTATGGAAAAGTGGTATTCGCATTTTTGTTTTTAGGCGTTATCGGATTAAGGAAAAGAGTTAGCTGCTAACCATATGAAAACGCGTTGTAATGTTACGACGCAGAATAATTCATTATACCATTACAACGTCTTCTTATGAATTCCCTGCTGTGCCCTTTCGGGGAACATAATTTTTTTCAGAATTCAAGGAAAAAACTGATATCTTCACCAATTCTTTAATCCCCCCCCCCCATGGCTTCACCATAGACAAGATTTTTGGTGGATGGATACACGCATACGAGGGAGCTATTTTCGCGGTGTCTAGTCCCGAACGTTTCCGATTCGCCCGAGCGCGTTCGGTCACGCAAAAAGAAAAAAAAACGGCGAGTCGCGACGTCATAGCAAGCTTGACCACATCGGTGTACCAAATCTTCCAGCACATTGTCAACGTAAAAAAAAACTAAGTGGGCGAAATGCAGAACAACAGGACTCTTATACAAACTTGACAAGACTGTACGAACGTGTGGACGCGATGCAGGGAATGCGCACCGAACTTCCAAGGGCGGGTGGCTGCGTGATTAGTCTATGCGCGGCCTCAGAGATGTGCGTCTAAAAGCAGATCCCTGGGAGCAGCATTGCTTGTAGCGAAACGCATTCCGTCTTTCTCATTTGTGTCGAGAGCTGTGAAAGCTGCGTGGAATCAAAATCACGTTGCGAAAGAAAGACTGAAAGCAGGCGGTGCAGTCGAGCCAATCAGGAGAGGTCAAATCAATACTATCCGAGAATTAGACACCACGAGAATAGCTCCCCAGGTTGCATAATGCAACAGAAGCGCTGCTTTATTTCATTTACTAGAATGATTTATTGTACGTGATGTTAAGCGTGGAACTGTTATTACATCGACGGCAGCAGTGGCTGTTGTCTCCTCATCTCTAACTCTTCTTCACCTACATCTACCCCTAAAGTTTCTGAAGCCCGGTGGGCTTCAGAAACTTTAGAGCAGACATAAAATAAATGAAAGAGACACGTTGCAATAAATCGCGAAGGAATCATCAACCGTGATTTACCAAATACTCTTCTGTGGCTTTTGACACCGGCGTAGCCAGCAATTGTTTTATTATTTTTCGGGGGGGGGGGGGCACCTCCTTAAAATAATCATTTTGCGCTCTGTATGCTATGGTAAAAAAATGGGTGGGAGCACTGGCTATAGGTCCCTGGAGAGAACGTAAAGCGGGTCCCTCGTCTTAAATACTCCACGCGCATCGGATCAAGTCATGCCATGCCACAATACAACTAGTGCTGCGCGTCTGATTTCGTACGCCCTCCGCCCCCACGTCTCTTCCCCCCATAGTGGCAATCAGAAAATTGCTTTTCGGTCTTGCAAGCTGTGTCACCCCTTCGATGGATATTCACTGTCCGCGGGTGACAATACTAGCAAATCAACCTCATGTAGTTCATCGCGTTGCCGTTTTACCTAAACTTTATATTAACACAACGCCTGGATCTAAGCCTTGTCTGCTATATTCTGCGGGCTGATGCTTTTTTCTTCTCCGCGCAGTAAAGAATGGTTTTATGCCTAAAATGCCATCGACTGTAGGAAAATGCCCGCCAGAGAAAGCGGCCTCTGGAGGGCCGCGCGCCTTCAATCCGGATAAATGACGCAGCGGTATGATAAGCGCCCTTCGTGTCGTAGGCGTGATAAGGTTGAGGCGCATATCGCTTTTGGTGCCGTGCGACGGGCCGCAACGCGCTGCGTTTACTGACTACACTTTCCAGCCTTTAGAGGCACGGGCAGTCCCTTTCCGTGACACCGCTTTGGTAGGAGCCTCCAGCGACCACTACCCATCCTCATTCTGTTACGGCTAAACGGCTGCCGCTGCTCGAGGTAAGCCCGCAGCTTCATCCGTAACTGTGGACCGGTATCTATGTTACGTTGCCGTTTGGGCAGCATCAATTATTTGAGTAGGTCTCTGGAAAAGTGCTGAATCGACGCGAGTACTTTGCTGTCGAAGCTTAAGGACATGAATTTAACGCATATAAATGCATCAGGTGGGAGCTAACAAGCTACAGAGCGCACGACGGCCACTTGATAGATTTAAGGTGGACGGCAATCGCTGTCGGCGGCACCGCCATGTTCCTCGAGCGCACGCATGTGAAATTCACATCACGCGTTTCAATACACGCACAGAATTTGGCGTATAGCGGTGTGCCGGGTGGACTACAACGCTCCGAGGGGCGGCAAGCGCTCAAAGGGCAACGGAGATAATCGAAAGGCACTTCACACGCCCTTATTCCGTTTGACCACGTTGTGACGTCCCCGCAAACACGGACTGAATCTTAGCCCTTTCAAGATGTTTACGTTCATTTCTTAAACCCACGCATTGAAAAAAAGGAAAAAAAAAACCTTCCGGGTAACGAATGTGCATTCCGGAGTAGAGTACCTGGAAGGATTCTGTCGACTGTTCTCGCCCCCCCCCCCCACGAGAACACCAGGACCGAGTGGTGCCTTGTTGTCTACGGACAGTGTGACAGTGTACGGTGGCAATACTCCGCGCACACCCTTCAGATTTGTGGCATGGTGGAGCACCAGAGCACCTTTTGTTGGTTTGGTGAATGCAACCCTGCTGCAGCACCTGTGTCGGGCCCGGCCTGACTTTCCGTCAGCATCCGTGGCTCCAGGGCTCATTACTGCGTTCTAAGCGGATGGCCACCCTGGACATCGGGGCATCGGGTACCAGAAACCGGGGCAATTGGTTCGGCCAAAAACATTTCGCACTGCAAACTCTAGACGTTAGCCATTACAGACGACGAGCTTTGTCGGAGCATTGGGACCATTGTTCGCCCGTAATTCACGTGTCTTCGGACAGCTCGCCCATCTCTCTCCCTCTGAGGCTTGAGTTTGTACATTGTTACTTGCTCGGCTTTGCTTGGGAGAGGGTTTTCCACTGGTGTGGGCCACGGGGGTGGCCGTAGAAGCTGACACACACCGACTGACAGAGAAATGTGTGTGTTAACAGTGGCAATCGGTTAGGTGCCATGGAGGGGCGGAGTCGGGTCCTACAAAATTGGACTACGTAACGGCGATCAAGGGGATGCGATGAGATGAGTTCGAGCTGGTATAGATGGAATGGAAAACGAAGATAACGGTGTGAAGGGATAGCGATGAGAGTCGATGAGATGACTGAGGCAGGAATGCTATGACGAGGAATGAATGTTAGAGATGAGAAGCGAGTGATTGCGGGACGTTATGAAAGAAGATTAAGATGGAAATCGCTGATGGAGACGACGATGAAGACTGACAACACGGACTATTCGTGAGACGAACTTTATGCATCCTATTTAGACGAGCCTTGCAGGCAGGGAAGTGGCACGTTGAGACATTGCGTGGTTTTATTCATTGATAACTTCATCATTTGTGTCGCCGTGTGTTTTCTTTATATATGCATACCCTTGTATTGTGGCAGTTACTTTCTTTATGTGCCTGCCCTGTGTCGAATGTCGTGAGTGTCTAAATTATGTGTTATAATTTTGTGTAGTGGTTGATGTACGCGGGTATACGATGTTTGCAGTTAGTAATAAATTAAATGAACCAGTAAACAGGAACAGGTCGTAGTCTATTTCCCTGCCCCAGCACGAATCCCTGTGTATGGAAAGTGGTTGAGACGCATAGCCAAGAGGGAACCGAGAAAAACGGTTGAGTGTTCTTTCCTCTCTTTGGCGATCGGTGGCGTAGCGGGGATGTCTCAACGTCATCATTTTAGCACTGCATGCCCCTAGATTATAGGGAGTTTTAGAATACCGTTTGCAAGCGCTGCGGCGCCATATGAGTTTTAGAATAGCATTTGCCCTGCTGCGATACGCAACGCACCATTGCAGTGACACCGTAGCATTAAAACCAGCGCTTGCGTGCCACATGCGGGCCGCCATCACCACCCGTAGCCTCGAAACCAGCGCTTGCGTGCCACATGCGGGCCGCCATCCCCATCCGTAGCCTCGAAACCAGCGCTTGCGGGCCACATGTGGGCCGCCATTACCACCCGTATTTTTCGCCTGTGGTCCAAGAACGCCTACTGGCGTTACGACGCATGCGCATTGGCAGCGACCGCACCGCAAAGGCTCGCGGTGTGCTATTCTAAAACTCCCTATTATGGAGCTTTAAAATAGCGTTCGCAGGAATTGCGGGTATAGCGGGCGCCACATGAGATTTACAATAGCGTTTGCCCCTAGCTAGACGCCAGTGTTACAACACATATTAGCTACATATCGAGGTACACTATAGCCTCGACACCAGCGCTTTGCGGGCTGCACGCTATTTCGGATTTTCAGCGGGCGGACCAGAAGCAGGAGCGGCGACTCGCGTTACGACGCGTGTGCAGTGGCAGCAACTACAGTACAAGGGCTCGCGGTGCGCTACTCTAAAACTTCCCAATAATGCAACACCCACGAGCCCCAACTACCAACCAACTTATCAACGACGCAGGCGATGGTGCCTCCCCGTCTCGCTAACATCAAAGCTGTTTCGCACTGCGGGGTATATCAAACAAAGCAATGTTGGGTTAGTTGGTTTCTAGCTTGCTTGTTTTACAGAGCGAGATGACGCCACAGAAAGGAAAACACATACAGTGCATCAAGAGAAACGGAATGTGCCGCCGCTACGTTCCTCTAATGCTGCGTGATAGGTATTTCGCACTTATTGCGGGCGCTAAAATGCCGCGTCACCATCGTCACTTGTCTCCTGGGATACTGCGATGAGTGTGTGAGGCCTTCATGGTGAGAAAGACTATGGTGCTCTGATGCTTCTTATCGGGTCTTCTATGAGGCTTCTTCGGAATGTGCCCACAGCTGGCAGCCGTGACAATAATTCCCACATCTGCTTCCCCGACCCTCTGCCGTCTCCTGTCAGGATCGTCTGCTATGCTTTCTTTGTTTCGAAAAGCTTTTACTACTCGTGCTACTGTCGACCTAGATCTCCCGGTCAAACCCATATGAATTTCTAGGGTTGGTATTCCAAAAAGAGGCGAGGTTATTTGTCCAACGGAACGTGGACTGGCGGAGAACACGTGCACGAGTAGCAAAACAGCAGCAAATACTCACTATGGCAGCTTCGTAGTTGAGGCATTTTCAATTGGAAATTCAATTTTCGCTCGATGAGCGAATCCTTAAAACAGAACATCTGTTCACACAATGCTGTGTGGGGCACAACAGATGCTCGGGTGTTCCATCAACCATTTCACAGTTCAAGACAAGTGGCTTTGAAAAGAGGAAAAAGGAAAAAAAGCGCAGTCCCATTACTGCCTCTCTCAATTTATTTATTTACAGGTACCTCAATGACCTCAATGAGCGGGGTTTTACATGAGGGGTGTAGAAGCACGAAAATTACACAACTGAACAAACACAAAAAAACAAAAAACAAAGAAAAAGAAAACAAAAGCTGCACGAGCGTATCACGAAAGGGTATCAAGCACACTCTGTTAATAAAAAGCATACAATGCCAACCAACGAAGCATAAAAAGCATACAATGCCAACCAGCGAAGCAGATAACACCACTAAGGATAATCGCATACATGACACAAAAATAATCAGTACAGAAGTTTTTCAACGGCAGCTTTGAACTGAGTCTGGTTTGTTTTGGTGATGACACTTTCAGAAAGGCTGTTCCATTCGATGGCTGTCAAAACAGGAAATGAATTTAGATAGGCGGTCGGGCGTGCACGAGGTGGGTATACTGCTTTTGAGTGGTTGAGGCGATTCGATGGGTGGTGAGCAGTTTTTTATGTGGAGGCTTTCGCATGATAACGAGTTGTAGAATTTGTGGAAGAGGCAAAATCGTGCTACTGTATGTCGTGTTTTGAGACTTGGCAATTTAGCTTTACGTTTAAGAAGTGTTACGCTTGTGTGGTATGAATAATCGGAAAAGATGAATCTGGTCGCACGGTTCTGAACGGATTCAAGGATGGTACTTGAGTTAGCTTGTGGTAAGTCCCAGACTGTACACGCGAATTCCAGCTTTGGGCGAACAAGCGTTTCGTAGGCCAATAATTTAACTGTGGACGGAGCCAGGTTAATGTTACGTCGGAGGAAGCCCAGCACGCGATTCGCGTCACTGGTAATGCGATTTATGTGGGATGACCATGTAAGGTCATGAGAAATAAGAAGACCTAGATATTTAGTGAACGAGACAGGAAATATAGCGGAGCCACTTAAGAAATATTTGTACGTGGAATAGGAGTGATGCCTGTGGAATAACATGATGGATGTTTTGTGAACGTTTAGCACCATGAGCCATTTGTTGCACCATTCGTCTATCTTCCTTAGGTCTTGCTGGAGTGCTACGTTATCACTGGGATCGATGATGGGGCGATAAATGACGCAGTCGTCCGCGAACAACCGAATGCTTGAAGAAATATTGTCTGGTAGGTCGTTGATGTATATGAGAAAAAGTAAGGGCCCGAGGACCGTCCCTTGAGGAACACCTGATAGGACAGGAGATAAGGATGAACTGTTAGTTAAAACAACAGTTGTTAGTTGTTGTGTGTAGTTGTTAGTCGGTTAGTTAAAAAGTTTGAAAGCCATGCAAATACATGTCGATCAAGGTTTAAATGTGAAAGTTTAGATAGCAAACGCTTGTGGGGAACTTTGTCGAAGGCCTTCTCGAAATCTATGAAAATAGCATCGACGGGGACGTTAATGTCTAATTTAGAATTAATGTCACTTAGGAAGAGTGCCAGTTGAGTGTCGCAGGAGAGACCTTTTTGGAAGCCATGTTGATTGGGATGAAAGAACTTTGCGGATTTCAGAAAGCTAGCTATGTGCGTGTAAATGACATGTTCCATTATTTTAGAGCAAACACATGTAAGAGAGATTGGACGAAACGCGTTATCTGAGGCTTTCTTGGGGACAGGTACCACTTTTCCTGTTTTCCAATCCTGGGGAACAGAACCTATTGACAGGGACTGCTGGAAGATATGGCTAAGAATGATGCTAGAGAGGTGTTTGGTGTTTTTTAAGAATTTTTGGATTTATGCCGTCAACGCCTGAGGCCGAAGATAGCTTCAGGGAGTCAATGACGTTTGAGATGCCGTGTGGTTGGATTGTAATGCTGGGCATGATGGAGTGCAATATAGTAGAAAGGGACACAGGGCCGTCGTCTGGCTCGCGGGTGAATACTGAGCAGAATGTGGAGTTAAGGGACTCGGCAACCTTGCAGTCAGGAATAGCAGTTCCTGAGGAGTCAAGCAAAGAATCTGTAGGGTTTACGTGTTTGGGGTTAATGGTCCTCCAGAACTGCTTAGGGTTAGTGCGAATAAGAGCTGGCAGTGTCGACGAGAAGAAGATGCGTTTGGATTTAGACAGGAGTGAATCGAACTTTTTCGGTGTTGCTCGATATTTATCCCATGTGTGTGGGTCGGTGGATGTTTTTGCCGCTCTAAATTGCCTATTTCTTTTTCTTTTGAGCCGTTTTAAGATAACGCTGAACCATGGGGATGCGATCCGCTCTGTTATCGTTTTTGTAGGTATGTATTTTGCAATCAAACGTTGCGTTTCATACTTAAAGATTGACCAATTTGTTTCAACCGAGCGAGTTTCCAAATCCAACAAGAACGAATCGCAAAATTGGCTCAGTTCAGCGTTCATATCGAGATATTTACCTTTATCGTAAAGTGTTATTGTTTTCGATAATTCCGCTGGCACCTCCAGAATTATGCGCAGGGAAGGGGGGATTGGGGATTAGAGACAGAAGACAAGAGGTAAGAGTAGGGTGGTGAAAAGCATTCGATCACTCGTATCGCGTACGCGCGCAAGATACACGCCGCAGGCGCGATATACAGAAAGACGCGCCGAGAAGCCGGGGTGAGGAGATGCATCCATCAAGGGGAAGAGAGAAAAAAATTAAAAGAAACCACTGGACAAGTGGAAAGAAGTTAGGGCGCTCCCGAACTGATAGTGAAAGGGAGAGAGTGTCTGTGCAAGGGCTGAACGCGCCCACGTAGAATAGGAAGAAAAAAAAGAGTAAAATTTGTCAGGCAGCTCGGAGCAGCCCACGTAAATGACACGTGAAACTCCGAGCAGGAAGAAGGCGTGGTGCGCAGTGTGACGTAGGAGTAAGGGGAAGAAAAAAAATAGAAAAAGCGGAATAAGCGTACACGCGAAGGTATGCCACTCGCAGTCGACCGGGACTACCACCAAGAAGGCCAGCGGCACAGTGATGTGCACGATTTATAACGGCCGAGAGCACACTTCCCGACAACCAGGTGAGTCCTTCAGGTTGATGCCAAACTGTTGGGCACGAGCCTCGAAGGTGAGGAGGGTCACTGAAGCGAGATTGCGATCGTGGCAGCCGTCTGGTAGGGCCCCGAGCGCCACTCGAAGTCCTATAGCAAGAGTGGTCAGGAGCTCGTTCCTTTTTTGGATTTCAGGTTGCTGCGAAGTTGCAGTGGTGGGCTCCGTCGTCGTGCTTCTGTTGACGATGACGGGAACCAGTGGTTGCGAAAAAGCGCGTGGTGTCTGCGTCACTGTCGAGCGCATTTCGACGATAGTAGGGACCGGCTGAGCTGGGGCCGAGAGCGGGGCAGTCGTCATTGTGGTGGGGACGACGGGCGCACTCGTTGCAGGACAAGGGGTGGCCTCCGAAGTCGTGTCACTGGTACCGGCAAGCGCATCCCGGAAGGAGTGACCCTTGATGATGGAGGCGGTGCTGCCAGGGGTCCTAGCATGCTGCAGGGCTTGGCGGTGAGTCAAGGTGCCATCAGTGGAGGCTATGATGACCGCGGCTTGAGATGGAGTTGCCAGGCTGAACAGCGGGGCTCGGTTGCAGGGTGTTTTCCGCTGCAGTTTAAGCAACGGGGGTGTGCTGCACACGATCCTGGGGCGTGATTGAGGCCGCAGTGCAGGCACCGTTCGTCCTGATAGCAGGTGGCGGTTGCGTGCCCGAAGCGGCCGCAACGAGAGCACTGCAGGGGCCGGGGCTGATGGGGTCGAACTTGGCGCCTTTGCTTATAGAGCAGCATATCTGGCGGGATGGTAGTCCCAGCGAAGGTGAGGGTGAGGCAGTTGCCTCTGTGTACACCGGACACTAGGGGCACAGTTGAAGCAATGTTGTAGGCGAGGTCCTCGAAGGGGATCGTTGGGGTCACCCCAAAACGATGCCAACACAGGTATTCAGGTCGAGTTGTTTGGCTCGAACCTTGGTCGCACAGATCGTTCCAACCTGCAGTAGGGCAGTCAGATCGGCGGTGGTGTAGGGGTCTACAGCAACAAGGTTGCGCCGGAAATTCACCCGCCCTAGCTGGGTGGCTGGGAACTCTGAAAGGAAGCAGCCAGGAAGCTAGCCTTCTTCCCGACAGGCCGAAAGATGATGGTGGCCGCACATCCAAATCGGAGGAAGGTCGCCAACAACGTGGGGACCGTCAGAACACGGAGGCGTGCTTGGGGGCACGCCGCGCTCTCTGGAGGCCGACGCCGTTTTGCTGGGCGGCCGCAGTAATTGAAAGAGATGAGGAGTAGGTGTTGCTGCCAGGGGGGTTTCCCTCGCAGATAGCCACGGCCGTAGCAAGAGTCGAGCAAGCTCCGGTGTGCGCCTTCGCTTTGCTCGAAGCCGGGGAGACGGCAGCAGTGTGATGGCTGCTGTTTTTTTGCGGCTGGGTTTTTTGGAGAGCGTTGGCTTGGCTTCAGCCTGCTGCTGCTGTGTTGGCACTGAAATTGATGCCGAGGCTGCCAGGACGGCATCCTGATGCGTTTTTTTTTTTCGCGTGCCTCGCTCAGGCGCCATATGTAGCCTTTAAAAGGGCTGCGCGCGACGAGCGCAGAGCGAAGATTGGGGTAAGGGCGGGAGCGCAAAACACGCGTCCTTGGTTGAAATCTCATCCACCTTTTTTTTTAGTCCAAGAAAACAAGTGGCGATGCGGATGCGGCGCTTCACACCTAGGGGAACGGACCCGCGAGAGAACACTGATAACAAAGATGGGGCGAAGCGCGCCAGGCGCGAGAGCCTCGACACCACGCTGACGGCAGGTGACGTAGCATGGCAGTGTCCGTTAGCCTCTGAGTATATTTCAGAAAGCACCGTGCAAGTAGTTAACGAAGCCCCACGCCGCGCTCCTTTCTCTTCTTTCGAGCCGTCACTCGAGGAAGGTCATGAACATCGCGCATGTTATCTGCCTGACAGCGTTGTTGATGTGATAGCGTTGTTGATGTGAAGGTCGCGAGACCATTCGGGAGAGAAAGTGGCGGGCCGTTTGGGAGAGTATGGCATGTTAGCATGAAGCTTTTGTAGTGGGTTTGAGCATTCGACGACCCTCGTAACTCATTTCGCAGTGTGCGACGCCTTCTGGTTCCTTTGTTGTTATAAAACGCGTTATTACTCATAATTGCGCTAATGTTTTCACGACATCAAGCCTGCCTTTGCCAGTTCTAAACGCCGTTTCAAAGCATCGGCTTGACTCAATGGTAGAAATCTGGGCAGGTAGGAGACCGGGGCTCGATTCCTGTTGTAGGTTTTATTTACTTGGCTTTATCTTTATTTTGAGCAATTGTTGTTACCAAGTGGGGGTGGACAACTACGGTGCACATGACCAGTGTTGTGATCTGATAACAGCTTTTGCTGTAAAAGGGTAAGCTGGGCTTTACCTCGGAACACATTTTAAGATCTAATGTCTGATGACGCGCTACAACTTTTGAACTGAAGGCTTTTGCTAGATTCATGATTTTAAAAGTTGGTTGAGCTGGTTGATATATATAGTGTGTGTGTGTGTGTGTGTGTGTGTGTGTGTGTGTGTGTGTGTGTGTGTGTGTGTGTGTGTGTGTGTGTGTGTGTGGTGTGTGTGTGTGGTGTGTGTGTGTGTGTGGGTGTGGGTGTGGGTGTGTGTGTGTGTGTGTGTGTGTGTGTGTGTGTGTGTGGGTGTGTGTGTGTGTAACAATACCACGCCAATTCAAGACGCCTAGCACCTGATGTTTAATTAATTCTTGACAGCTGAAACTCTCTCTGGATACGATGAACTGGCGGTGGCACGTGGCAGTTCACATTTGTGCATATCGTGCCAAATTTTTCGCTTTTAAGCATGGTGTAAGAATAAGTTAAGTTATAACACTGCGCCCGAAGCCGCAACTAGGTGTTCGCAGCATTTGCTGTTTCCCTTTGATGCGGCAGATGGCGTTCACTAGGGTGGAAATTCTACCAGCATTAATATACGCAGATGATATACTACAAGCATTGATGTACGCAGATGATATAGTGCTAATGGCCGACAAGGAAAGATTTGCAGAGATTGGTGGACATCTGCGGTAATGAGGTAGATTGGTTAGATTTCAGACTCAGTAAGGAAAAATCAGCAGTCATGATTTTTAATGACCATGAAGGTAGCGAGCTTAGAATACAGGGGGTCATGCTAGAGGTAACATAAATAGAAATATCTGCGCATATGGATAAGTGATGGGGCCGAGTACCTAAGGGAACATGAAATGTACGTGATGACAAAAGGTAACGGGAATGCAGTGGTGATGAAAAACATGGCACTGTGGAATTAAAATAGGTATGAGGTTGTGAGAGGAATATCGAAAGGGGTCATGGTTCCTGGTCTTACGTTCGCCAATGCGGTCTTGTGCATGAGATCAGAAGTTCAAGCAAGATTAGAAATTAAGCAACGTGGAATGGGTAGGCTTGCCTTTGGAGCTCACTGGAGTACACCAAATCGGGGAGTACAAGGTGATATGGGATGGACATTATTCGAGGGCAGGGAAGCTAGCAAGATAAAATATGAGAAGCGATTGAGAGAAATGTGGGAGGAGCGTTGGGCTAGGAAGGTATTCAGCTACTTCTACATGAAGAATGTCGATACGAAATGGAGGAAACGAACCAGAAAAATGACTGGTAAATACTTAGAAAACAGCAGGGGGCCAAACCAAAAAAAAGTATCGGTCAAGAAGGTGAAGGAAGCAGAGACTGATATGTGGAGAATCGGCATGATTAAGAAGTCTGCACTAGAGATCTATCGAACATTTAAGCAGGAAATTGCCAAGGAAAGGATCTATGATAATACTTGGGGTAGTTTTCTACTGTTTGAGGCCAGGACGGGAGTATTGCGTACCAAGACATATCGGGCCAAATACGAAAGGGTAGACACGGTATGCAGTGCGTGTGGAGAGGATTAAGAAATGACCGAACACTTGATAATGTTCTGTAAAGGGCTTCCCCCTATAGTTCAGAATGATGACGCGGAGTTTTTCAAAGCAATGAGTTTCGGGACAGGGAGGGCAAGGTAGACTTGAAGCGGGTAGAATTAACCAGAAATAGACTATCTGATTGGTGGCTAAAGTCAAGGCACGAGGGAAAATTAAACCCTTCACTGCAAAGTACGAGTCCTCAACCTCAATATTTACAGGGAAAAAAATAAATCTAGTTTTCTGTTCCCTAAGTATTATGGCTTAGTGGCGTTAGCCACCGCCCTATCTAAAGGGTACAGCTATAGTATTCCGTCCATCCATCCATGCTGTAGGCCCGTGTGCTGAGATTCGGGTGCACGTTAAAGAACACCAGGTAGTCAAAACTTGCGGAGCCTTCCACTACGGCGTCTCTCATATTATGGTGGTTTTGCGACGTAAAATCCCACATATAAATCAGATGGCGCTCACGCGATCTAGCGCTCACTCGATCGACTCGATCTGCGTGTAGAAGACAACAGCACCTGAAAACGTTGTAGAAGGTTATTGGTGCGGAGCATCAATTGGTTTATTACGCTCGATATACATTGATGTCAATAAATAATACACTGTGACTGCTGTAACGGAATTTATTTCCGAATTTTATAGGCAGCTTTTTGCTAAGTGTTGTCGTATAAATGGACCGACAGCAGCCAACGTTGGCCTGTGAAGAGCGGTTGCATTTCGACGCAATGGCACTAATGAGCTCATTCCGTTGAATTTCTGGGGTCGGCGGTGTTAGCGTCGGCATCTTTGTTTCAGAACAAAAAAATCTGCGTTGGCTGTGAGAAGAAATTTGAGGGGTTCGCTAAAAGAATAGCTGGCCGAGGGCGATGGAGCGCTAGCTATTTGGAAGGCGATAGTTTGCGTGCGTGCGTGCGTGCGTGCGTGCGTGTGTGCGCGTGTGTGTGTGTGTGTGAGAGAGTGTGTATGTGTGAGTGTGTGTGTGTGTGAGAGTGTGTGTGTGTGTGTGCGCGCGTGCGTGCGTGCGCATATCGCTATCACGTTTTGGTTGTTCATCAACATGAACGAAAAACTTCGTCAGCAAACTTTCAACTAATGTAGCACGAAACTCGCATCCATTTTATTAGAGCTTAATTCACCCCGCCGTGGTGGTCTAGTGGCTAAGGTACCGGGCTGCTGACCCGCAGGTCGCGGGATCAAATCGCGGCGGTCGTGGCCGCATTTCCGCTGCAGACGGAAATGTTGCAGGCCCGTGTGCTCAGATTTGAGTGCACGTAAAGAACCCCAGGTGGTCGAAATCTCTGGAGCCCTCCACCACTGTGTCTCTCATGATCATATGGTGGTTTTGGGACGTTAAACCCCACATGTCAACCAATCATTAAGAACCTAAATCAACAAGCTACCCTTGGCACTGTTGTCGTTAGCGTCACGCAGATTTCGGCTTCTAGCAATGTAAGCAGTATGGTATGGTGGGAAAACTTCATTGGGTCCCGAAAGTTAACCCCTGGCAATCCGTGCCACACCCATGTTGGCACTGCCGGGCCTGCGGCATCAGTCTTACTTTTCACTATTTCATTAGGCCGCGCAGACTTGAACTTTATGAAGGGCTTATGAGACGGTGGAAGCCAGCGCTATACCTGAAGCAGCATATTTTGTACATCTCAACCCTTACGCCACGCGGAAGGCTGTCGATCATCTCTCGCATTTGATGAGGCATTTAAGGATATCTAAGGCCTTCGCCGTAATAAGTAAACTATGTTGTGTCGTAAGTACCGTGGTCTGAAGTGCGCCTGCAATGTTGCAAGATGGTGACGTTGAAGCGTTAGAGACGTCCAAAAAACGAGCAAATCAGGTTTGACGACATCAAGCATGACAAACTAATAATCACGATAACTGCATCACAGCAATAGTATGTGCAATGGTTTCTGTTCACTGGTTATTTTAAATTTATTTTTATTGCTATAGATAGGCAGAGATGAGGCAACTCAGAAATGTGGCATCTCATTTTAAAACAACTTACTTTTCCGGCGTGATGAACCGAGTCGGTAACGCACAGACCCACACTATCAGTGTCGCATGCTCCTCTTTGCGTCTAGGAGGCCCGTCGCCGCTGAAGTCAATGCGCTACCTTTTGTATGCGTGCCTGCTGCTTCATCATCACCATGCTGTGGAAAAACTGTTTTTACGTGCAATAAATTTTGAGTTCATTCTGCGGTCTTGTCAGGTAGTTCAGATGTAGTCGAACCTTGTCGCCTCTACCATTTACAAGAAGTCTACAGTAGAGCCAGCCGTTTTTGCCGAGCTTTCCTCTTTTTGCTGCATGGTCAGGTATTTTAGACAGCCCGGTAAAATGGCAGCTCAGCATCTGAAGTGAGCGTAGGGTTTTTTGGTGCCTGCAACAGGACGTTTCCCTTGTATTCTGCATGATATGGTGCAGGGATCGCTTTCTCCGGGAAATGCTTCGCGTTAGTAGGCTGCAAGGCTCCATCAGCTTTCGGAATTGCCCGACGCCACTTATCTAAGCGCCCTGTTTCACGTTGAGCCTTGAAAAGCAACACACGCTCCGTGGAAATTCGATACACCTGCTTGCATTTTGGACAAAACACCACTTGCCCATTTCGAGGCGCAGCCAGCGATAAGCTCACTGACGCGAATTCAGAATCATATGCAGCGTCGAGGTACACATGCACTGAATCAGCTGAACAAGCTGATTCAGCGCGAATCAGCTGAGCGAATTCAATGGCAGGGCTCACAGGCACAGGCACGCGTTTCTAAATCACATGCACACAAAGCTTTCACGAAGACGTTCTTTGGCACACCAGTTTCAAAATAAGCGCTGCACGAATACCTGGCGCCCCATCCAGTAGCACCACTCAGCTTGCGCCACGGCAACTACTCGTAGCTCAAGACCATTGGTAAGCCGCGGTGGTCCAGTGGCTAAGGTACTCTGCTGCTGACCCGCAGGTGGCTGGATTGAATCCCGGCTGTGGTGGCTGCATTTTTGATGGAAGCGGAAATGCTGTATAGGCTCGTCTGCTCAGACTTGAATGCACGGTAAAGAACCCCAGGTAGTTGAAACTTCTGGAGCCCTCCACTAGGGCGTCTCTCGTGTGCATATGGGGGTTCGGGACGTTAAACCACACATATTGTTCGAAGGTCATCGGTGAACACAATCTGCGCACGCCTTCACCTTGCAGGGAGTGTCAGCACCTCAGTTATTTTTACACCGTGCTTTCAAGAGACAAACGAAATTGAATTAGTACTTATGTGACGCGAAGAAAGGTCCGTGTCTATTGGGATGAAAATTGTTTGTAGCGGTGTATCATTAGTACTACGGCGAAAACCTATCCCGATATCGATGTTTGATTCCTATCCAGGTGTTGAATCTTTCTCTTGTGTACCAACAATGTCGGACTGGAGTGATTCAAGCGGGGGCCATGTATCAGACGTCAAGCCGGAATACTTCTTTAAATTCCCGGTGAGTGCAGACATATTTCCTCAACTTACGCCTGAGAACGTCTCTCTTGATAGAACGAGTGTGTGTTTTTCACTGTGTTCGTTAGTCAAAAGTAATGCTCCATGAGCGTTGTGAAATTCTTTGAATTATATATATGCCGTAAGGAATTAAAGCAATCAGCCCATTCTAATGACAGAGAATACATCAGGCAGGCCTTTATTTTCTGTTGTACGGCTGTGTTGAAAACTTAGTGCCCTTGCCACTTGCAACAAATCAAAAAGCCTACCGGTACTCCTGTCGCTTCTAAAATAAATTAGATGGCCTATAGTAATGTTTCTTCTATGCGTATGCAATTAAAAAAGTGTGGCATACGATTGGGAATAGGGATGGCATGGCAAACTTTTTATTTGAACAAATTTGTCGCCAAGAAACTCCTAGCACTCAATGCGCTCTGATTGCGGCGAACAAGCATCGGCCGTTGAATAACCTTCTGTGGTAAGGCACGCCAGCATTCATAGATGCTGCATCCAAGGTTCTCGCGTTGTCGCTGGCGATTGCGAAGGCTCTCGAAAAAGAACAACCATGAAAAAAAACTTGAACATTGGCGTCCTGTGTGTGATCTTAACACAATAGTCTCACACTTGTTAAGCTTCATGAACATTGAGGCGCTACCTAACAAGGCTGAAGACTGCACGTATTGCTAAGGCCCACCTGTGGATTGTTTAGCGCAGGTGATCGACGGGACACCAGATATACACACACAAGAAAGCGCTATACGGGGGCTTTGTGTTTGTGTCTTTCCTGTGTCACATTGATCAGTTGGGCTGTACAATCTACAGGCGGGCTAAGAGAAGTGTGGCCGCTTGGGCTAGTTGGTATGGCAAGACGATAGTTATAGCGTGAGAACAAAACGACGACACAGAGACAAGGACACGAAAGACACGACACCCTTCTTGTCTCTGTGTCGTTGTTTTGTTCTCGCGCTATAACTATCGTCGGGCTAACAGCTTTCACGGGTGAAACTCAAATATAACAAAAGAAAACGAAAATTGGCCGTGGCAATTTGTGATCTCAGCCACGCCACCCGTGAATAATTTACTTGACGTTGTTGCGAATAGAAGGCAAAATATGGGCTCTAGCCTTCTGAGACCTAAGGGGAGGGCCGGATAAGCTTTGCAAATGGGGGGGGGGGAGGCAGGGTAAGAACATGACTTTGGTGGTGTGTGTGAGAGAAACCCGAAATCACGGCATTTACCCATCACGGTAAGAGACGGCAATGACAGAGTGGTTAACTGCACAGATGAGATTTTGTTGGCCTCGCTGGACTTCCGATGAAATAGCTTATGGCGTAATTGCTGTATACTGTAAAGTTCCCACAATAGAGACCTATCTGCTCGTCCAGCCAAAGGTGTAAAATTATTTTAAAAATGCACACCCAAAATTTGTCAGTCCATACGATTGAGTCATTGGGCAGCACTGCCTCGTAGATAAACAGCTGGAGGATCTGCGCAGGCAGTTAGCAGCCATACTTTTAGGGGTGAAGCTTCTTTTAGTCTAACCTTGTCTTACGTCAGGCATAACCGGCAATATCAGATCAGATATTGCCGGATCTGATATTGCCCTAATAGTATGGCTGCCTAACCTTGTCCTACGTCGGACGGAACCGGCAATATCAGGACAAAATTAGACTAAAAGGAGCTTCACCCCTAAAAGTATGGCTGCTAACTGCCTTTGCAGATCTTCCAGCTGTTGATCTGCGAGGCACCATGCTGCCCAATGACTCAATCGTCTGACAGGCACAGACGTACGGATGCCCTGACGAACGCATGGATGCTTGGACGAGCGCGCTGACAGACGAACAAACAGATGGACGCTTTGCCTAACTCATAATCATTCACTCCATGGATTAGCAGATTTTTAAATTTTAGTTTTGCTCCTAAAGGAGAACTCCAGCAATTTTACAATATGCTCTGATTTTATTAAGACTACAAACATATGTTCTTATCAGTAGCGTGGTGATATGGGCCAAATTATACAACCATAAGTAATGTAACTTTTTAGAAAACAAATTTAAAAAATCGGTAGCCAATTCAAGAATCGCATTTCTAAACGCGGGCAACCATATGTATGTAACGTAAGACTGATCTTTTTGAAAAGCCCGCGTCCGCCAGCAGACAGATGCATCGCATGCTTTCTTATTCTTCTACGAAGCGACGATGATGTGAGCGCATTTCAGTTTTGTCAGCTGCACAGCGTGTTAGTCATCATTGACATAGGGTCTTGCACTAATACACAATGCATGTGGGGCAAGTCAGCTGCGTCAAGCACTGGCGGGTCGAAAACAAAAGACGATGCTTTTGTGTTCAGATAGTAGCTCAAATTATCGCTGATGTTGTCACAAAGACGCACAGCTGGATTCCGCATCAAAAAACATCGCCAACTTGCTTTTCGTACGTCAGCAAAGGCACGTGAACTGTTTACACCATGAATAAGCTTGGAGGTGTGTAGTGGATTTCGTGATGCCATTCGATGAGCAGCTCCTTGTTTGTTTCTTTTTTGATTCATTCTTTAGAGCTTAATAAAATTACTGACGAGTGTCCAGGCAAATTGAACCACCTTAGCTGTCGAAAACAGCCAATACTACTTTAAACCGCATTAGCTCACTATGGTTGAAAGTGCATCGGAGTTTCCTTTACCACGACGTTGATACAGACATTTCAAGCTTTCCCGTATTCGTTCAGCTAACTTCCCATATTTTTGTCATAATATGTTGTGATGGCCTCCACTGGCCCGTGATGCTTTTGCTTTTTATCTTCATCCCCACTGAGGACGAGAAAAAATGTGAAAAGCGTTACATGCGCATTAGCTTCCAAGCCATTTTCAACCTAGATATAATATGTAACGATGAAAAAAAAAAGCCGCATGTGTTTTTCCTCGAGGGCAACTCGAGTAAATGCATCGTAGAACGGGCTAGAGGGTTTCATGTGAATGTTCTCTAATTGGGTTTAATTTAGGAATGCCTAATTGTTATTTCGTGTTTATTATTCTCATTAATTGAATGAATGAGAAGCGCTGCCTTCAACGAGTGGTGGGATGCTGATGTGCAATCTATATATACGGCATGGCTGGTGAAAAGTTGTGCAGCTCGAGCAGTCGGTATTTACGAGCAGACGCCGCCTGGCATCGGCCTTGCGAGGCGAGAGAGGGAGAGCAAACAGTTGCCACGAGACGCGAGTATATGGTACGACAGCGAGAAGCCAGCAGTGCGCAGGGGGAGGGGGGGGCTGTGAACATCGCCGCCGACGCACGACACGTGACATCGTGCGACTAAGAAATTCTCCGCATTTAAAAAGTCCAAAAGTGATTTTCATGCGAAGAGCCAGCCAGTTGCAGCCTATGACGAAAATTTAGCTTTTTGCGAAAAGTTATGCAAGTTTATTTGTCGCGCATATGATGGCCTATCCAAGCACGTCGACTACCCTGGGTGCTCATGGGTGCTCCGACATAACGTCTGCATTGACGCTATAAAAATCGCAAGTTGTATTGCAGCGAATGCACACGCAGTGCGATAATGAGTATCGGCGTCATGATGGGCGTAATAATCTCTTTTCAGAATTGTAAAGTCTATCCTGCTCATCAGCTTGAACAACAAATGGTGGCTAGTCATTTACTGCAAACAGCCTGTTTTAGGACATATAACTTACGCTAAGACGTGGAAAATGTGTGGTCGGCTCTCTTGATATAAACCTAATAGCAGAGTCTTTCCAATGCTTTTCTGGTCACGAAAGTGCCGCCTCAGCTTCATATGGAGCCAGCACTGGCCGCTAGGGGCGCAGCTGTGCTCGTGAGGGTATGCTGCCGTCCGCTACCGCTGCGGTAGTGTGTTGGTCTGCTTTGATTTCCAAGCTTTCTAAACTTCTGCAAAAGTCGTTTCACTTTCCCTCATTTACTTGGAACATTCAGCGTGCGTCGGTGACTGCGTGAACGCGCCGTCTGCCTTGAAATGAGCACCCGGGAGAAAAGAAACTAACAGCTCTGGACAAGCAGCTCGCGGCAGTCGCAGTCGAAAATGACAAAAATTCGGGGTATGCCGCACCATAACGATGATATGATTTTGATACACGTCGTAGTGGGGGATTCTTGATTAATGTTTAACAGCTGGGGTTGTTTTTATATGCATGTAAATCAAAGTGCACGCCTTTTTTTCTGCTCTTGCGTTTCGCCTCGTCGAAATACAGCCGTCAGGGTCGGGGGAGCGCCGCTCGTTCGTCGCAATACTGCAACTGGTCCAGCTTTTCAAAATTTGCCTGAAATCAGACACTGTACATTCACAATAACGCACTTGCTGTGCCACATGTAAACAGAGGCGAACATACGAGTTGTTACACGTCCATTCGCCCGGAAGTGAGCGAAATCTCTCGACTGCGCAAAGTTGCGCATAAAGCCAGATGGTTCGCACGGCACGGCCGCTCAATTTCTATTAAACTGTGAACATTATCAGACTCCTGGTGTCATTTTATTCGCAACAGAAAACCCAAACAATTAAACCATTACTGCAAGAAATGCTTCCGTAGAATGCCTTCTTTTCATGACAAGAAAAAAAACACCTGTTCTATGCGCTTCAAATTTCTGGACCGAACGATTAAATCCCTCTACGAGCCTTAGGTACAATATATGTAATATCAGTCCTTAAATGCCAGCAATACTAACCTCATAGCAGTCTTCGGTGCGGCGTGTTGCCCCGCCACGGTGTTCTAGCGGTTATGGCACCCGGCTACAGATCCGAAGGTTGCGAGATCTAATCCCGGCCGCGGCGGCTGCATTTTGGTTGAGGCGAAATGTTGAGGCCCGTGTACTTGGAGTTTGGTACACGTTAAAGTGGTCAAATTTGTTCCGGAGCCCTCCACCACGGGGCGTCTGTCATAATCACAGCTGGTTTTGGAACGTAAAACCCCATCAGTCAACCGGTGCGACGTTTAGTTTATGATCATGACGAACGTGAAAAGTAAGGTCGAACACAGTTGACAGTGTATTGTAATTAGGCCATTGTTTTATAAGCAGTCTCATATAGAAGAGACAGTAAACCAGTAACTTAAGCCGCTCGTGATTTCGACAAAAACACACAAGAAGTTATTTTGATTCTTCTAATGGCCGACTATATACGAGGGGTCAAGATATTCCAATCATCGATGCTAATATTGTTGTCAGTGTCAGAAGGAAAAAAATAATTCAACAAGAAAAATACATACAAGGTGCCTGTGCGAAAGCAATATGCAAGCACAACCATTTATTAATTTTATTTAAAACAAACCACATACACAGAACACCAGTGCACCAGTTCATGAAAAGCTAATTAAAAAACGTGAAGAATGGACAGCAACATATGTGAGATATGGATTGGGTGCAGAGTTACCTTTGAGTGTTTGGTTTTTTACCACCCCCTGCTGGACATGAAGCGCACCCTTTCGCTTGCATCTGTTTGTTTCTTTCTCTCGTAAAAAAATGCAAACGCACCTTGAGAAAAACTGAACAACTTCTGCAGTCGTGCTCACAAAATGTGACTTGCAACCGACAGCAGCTGAAGCAGTCCGAGGGTCCATCCAAACATCCTCCACAATATTCATGTACACACCAGAACAAGCAGTTTTTTCAACTGTGTGCGCTTCCATGTGATCCTCCACAATTTGAAGGAGTGTGACGAGCTGGCTGGAGGGCACAAGGAGAAAACCTTTAGACTTAACAAGAATCAGGCCAGTTGCCGGTCGTTCTGAACTCCTCAGACTTTCTATGCAGCTTGAGCATCTCAGCGAGGAAAACTTCTTGCAACGTATCCAGCGAAGTAGTCCAAGATCTTCTCCTTAGGAGACTGCTGATGTTGCAAAAGTGAAGCCTGCTCCACAGTTTCTCCTGGCTCCAAAAGTACTTCATCAAAGAGAATAGCCAAACAGTCCGCCTGAAATGCAAACACTGTATTGCTGGTGTGCTGAACATAGAAAGTGCACCGAATGAAAAAGATGTACTGAATGCCTAGTATTGCTTTACACCTTTTGTATGACGAAATCCAGGCTTTATCAGAAATCAGCTCGGCTTCTCCAAATTAATGGCTGCAAAATCTTTGATACTGCCTGCACTGCACAGTCTCCTGGCACATATGTAATGCTCATTCAGCTTAGTGTGGCTAGAAATGAGAAAATTCACACCTAAATGCATGCAGCCTAAAAACTATCCTGAAAACTTAGTTAAAGAACTAATACGCTTTGATCAGTTTCATCCTATTCAGGAGATATCGCTCCGCAAAGCGTTTGTACTGTGTTCTTCCTTGCCTGCACTTTTTTTCATTTTGTTTTCCCTGACGAATTCTTACCATCTGGCTCAGATTTCTACCCTTTCAACCCCTGTTAATATATTCTTGCTCACGTGACAGGCAGCAGGTTTTTTCTTCTGGAATAGGTCTTGGAGCTTCAGGAGGAGTTGTGGGCCGTCTCCTACAACTGATGCTCGCTGAGGCGGCTGGACAAGATTTCTGACAGAGAGCATTCTATAAATGAACAGAAATTGCTGGACTGTTGGTTGTCCTCCATCACCAGCCACGTGCCTGATAATGCCAAAAAATCTCTGAAAGAAAAAATAAGGATTACTATTTAACTATCAAGCGAGAACGTGCGCATGCTTACCTCTAATGGGTCCTGTCCAAACTTTCCCACCAGTACGTAGCGAAAACCTGAGGCAAGGAGGTTTTCAACCAGTGATATTGTGCTGAGCAAAGTTATTCTCAGCGCCTCACAGGTGGGCTTGCTTAAAAAGCAGACCTGCCTTTGCTTTGGCAGACTTTCGATGTATTTGCAGCACCTGTCCAACCATGAGATTCCCTCTTTCAGTGTCTATAAAGTAAGAAAGAATTTAGCCTGAGATCAGAAATGTGTGCAAGAGCAAAGTAATAATTCTTACGTCAACATTCTCAGCTTCACTGTACTGCACGTGTTCAGGCCTGCGGGAGCTCAAGCAGTCAAACAATCTGTTCATTTGTCTGGTGAATTCAGATGTTCCCGCAGACCCGTGAAGCTTTTTGCATGATTCCTGCTCACTGTAAAATATCATGGCTGTAGCTGTGGATTCACTGAAGAGCTGAAAAAAAATTTTTTGTATTGCATTTCACTGTGAGTCCCATCAAAAAGGCAATTTTTTTTGTTTTCTAAGTGCACTTGAGTGTTGGGCGCCTTACTTGAACAGCAAATTTGACGCTCATTTTCTGAAAAGCGTTTGGGTATATATGTGCCCTCGTCAGCTTTGGTACAGCACGCAGCCCTGACTGTTGCTCTTCATACTCTAGAAGTGCTGCATAATGATCATGATACACTTCCCGTCCTTGAGGCAGCTGTAGAAAGAAGGAATGTCAGAATGTCACTCGAGATGAGATCATATGAGTGACTATATCACAGGAACAGTAATTATTTCACTTACCAAAAACTTCCCAACTTTCTGCAGGTTATTTCTAATACATTTAAATATGTGTGGTGGATCAATGATAGCATAGATCACCTTAGAGGGGTCGCATGGGTGCTGAAACGACACCTGCTGGTCTTTCATGTCACCACGAATTCCTGAAAGAAATGAGCAACTAATAAATTATACCTTTCCAGATAGTCTGCAGCAGAGCTTCTGTGTTAAACACTTACCTAAGGACCTCAAGGCACACCGATTGGTAGTTGAATTATCACATGTCACAGCATCTATAACTGCGCCAGCATTACACAAGTGTACAATGCACTGAAGCACAAGCTTTGCAAGCATTGATCCCGGGGCAGCACTTGATGCACAAAAGGCACCCACAGTCTGCGACCATCCCCCCAGAAAGGGTCGAAACAGGAAGATCAAAACACGATCAGCATCCTTTTCACGGTCTGCTGGCCTGGTATGTTCTCCAAAGTCAACCTTACCAACGACTTTCATGTCAGACTCTCGGACGTGCAAACTTTTCCTGACACTCATTTCGTCGAACATGAGCACACCTGAAAGAAAAAAAAATAATTTCTGTCACTTCAGAAAGGCAAAACCACACAGCATTCAGGTTAAGTGATGTGCTTTCAAACCTCGTTGTTCACTTTCAGGGGAAGTGAGCAGCTTTTCCTTGAGCACAATAAATACATGCGCATCAAAGCCAAAATCGGCTTTCAAGCTCTTCATATAGCAGTAGAGTGTGCGTGGATTTGGCAAGGGTAGAAAGTTGTTCTCTTGGAGATATGTATACACAGATGTGGACTTCGTTTTCAAAAGCAGGCAGTCATATAACCAGTCTTTCTTATACCTGGTAAGGAAAAGGTGCAAATCTCATTCACATGCACAAACATGCTAGCACAGTGCTTCCATAATGCTACCAAGCATAAAGACACATTGCTGTTAACCAAGTGTAACTGCATGCCAAGGAGTAATGTGAACATGCACATTGCACTGTGTACACAGTGGAAACCTGATCAACATGCAGGCCAAAACCTTCATAATGAGAGCAGGCCACTCTAAATGACACAGATCTATGGTGCATTCTCAATCCAGAACAATCAATAGAGAAAATAAGTGCACATTGGATCTCCAAGTTTTCAACGAAACTGCGCATAAGAACAATCATTCACTGTCTGTTTATAAACGTGCTCAAAACAATAGCAGTAAGGTGCGAAAAAAAGATCAACACATCACGATAACATGGTTATGAGGGTGTGAAGAAGCCACTCGTAGTAGTAAAAAGGGCACATTTTTTATATGGACGAAAATCGTTGTTTCATGATTTAGACTTAGAGTCAGCGCAGTAAAGGTGGACTCGAGCAGAAAACGTATTTCATGGTAGTTTTTAACGCTTAGCTGATTTTGAATGGAGCCGACACTTGCTCAGAAAACAACGGATATGTAGCTTTTAATTTGGTGAATATCTAAAATTACCACGTGAATATTCCATCGCCTTTACACGTAAACCATATACGTTAAGTAGTGCTTGAAGCTTACCGTACGGCTCTTGCAGACTTCGCGTTTGCCTTCATCACGCACTGATCAATAATCAGTTTCTCGCGATCGGAAAGTCTTTGAAGGCTCTGCTGTTGTCGTTCGTACTTGGCAGTCTTCTTTCGGAACTCGGCGAGTTTTGTTTAGCATAGCCGAAGCTGCTGCTTCGCAGCTCGAAGTTGGCACCTCAACTTTAGCACTGCTGCACAGCTGGCGCAGTCAACCAAGCGGTCTGTCTGACAAGCTGTGTCCGTGTGGTAGGTTTCGACCGTTTTACTGGTCAGTGCCACATCTGCTAAAAAAAGAAAAAAAGGAAGAAAAGGAGTGAAGAAAAACAAGTCATGCAGTTTTAAATTTAAAGGCTCAGACGATACCCTCATACACGACGACACGGATGTAATCTGGCCTAGCGCTTACATACCTTCATTCACTGATGCAGCATCGGTGCGGTCTGAACAGGTCGTCGGCGATGCTCGTTGCTCCTCCGTCTCGCACGACGACTCACGTGCTCGTTTGCGCGGTGATCGATTTGTCGATGAGCGGGGTCGAGGTTTACGCTTCGTGAGATACGAAGGAAGGCCACCAAAAATACTTGGGACAGCGTCAGCCTTCAGCGTTGGCTTGTCGCGCTCCAGGGACACGGCGTCGCCGTTGATATTGAAATCATAAGTAGTGACAATGTCCGAGGCGTCGAAATGCTTCGCACACACACGTGTATATTTGGACTCAAATTTGAAGTCGCCACTTTCCTGCCGCGGTATATGGCCCGTTTCCATTTCTCGCGCTGGTCCTTGTCAGGTGGAAAAGAAAACACCTTCTCGGTCGTTCCTCTGTAGCCGGAAAGGCACCCCGGCACGCAACACGTGTTAGGCATCGTCGTCTCACAACATTTTGGCTAACTCGGACACGCACGCTTCTTCCACCAGTTTGTATCGCTGTGCGCACGCGTTTCAGTCTGTTTCAGTACGCGAGCAGCCCGAACGATGCCCTCTGTGGCGCAGTGGCGCCGCATCGCGGCAATTTTGGGCAGCGTATGAAGCTCTCCCATAGAGTGACGGCTGAGTTTCGTCACCAGAAAAGCATTGAAGGACTCTGCTAATAGACAAGCCCCAGCACGTTCAACTAGGACCACGTCAGCGCGACAGGTGCCGCCTTTTCTTGGAAAAATGTGGAGTGTGGAGAAGTGCACTTGCAAATCACAAAAAAGTTCGTTGAGTAGCGATCATAAGTAAATTTTAGCACGCTTGACTATATTGTTCCCGTAGTCATTCATTTGCATATCAAATGTTTATTTCATTGTAGAGGATGGTGAACACTGCGATCAAAATAAGTGGTGTTCCGACATGACGGGCTATATATATATATATATATATATATATATATATATATATATATATATATATATAGAAAGCCAATCCTTGTTTGTAAAGATGGCGAGGTGTCGTCGACATAGTGAGGCACTTGTAGCAACTTCATGGCAAGTAGTCTCTGCGACGTCGCTACAAGTGCCTCAGCATGTCGACGGCGCCTACTCCTGTTCACAAACATCGAAGAGGTCCATAGAAGAACGGAGCGCTGGGCGAGTTGGTAATCCGTCGCATGTTCCTTACCTAGTCACTGGCCTTTTGACATAGTTTGGCGTCCCGCTTGTATACGGGGTCTTCTTCTGAGGCACATTAAAGCACTTATGTAGCCTTGCAACAATATGTGACCCAGAAGGTCAGCGTTTGATTTCGGCTGAAGCAGTCATCCTTGTTTTTGCTTTCACGGGGATTTTTCACTCATGGACTATGAGGCTAGCAGAGTTCCCGTCACCGGACGCTCCTTCCCGTTATCACGTTATTTCCAAACTCGGGTTTGATATACTGTGTGAATCACTTGTGGCGCATACCCATATGCCCTTGGCATGCGGGTATACGTGTATATACTGGTGGAAAGCGTTTCATGACGTGCGCGACGAGCAAGTCCCGTTACTGATATTGTGACCTGTGAACCTTGCTCGTGATACATTTATGCCCTTGTATGCCGTTTTTCCCATCTATGAAGTTAGGGAGACGACCGGGAAAGTACCTATGCGTAGGCGGCTACGTATGGAAGAAATTATGTCCCGTTTAAATCCAGCATGCTCCTTCGGGTAAATAAATAATTAAATACTGCAACTGATTGCGTATGATGGGCTGCTAAAAATTATTCCGTGTATGTGACAAGGCCAGCGTGGCAGTGTGTCTTTAGATCAGTGCAAAATACCACTTTTGCAATCACTTGAGCGTGTCACACATGAAATCAACATATAGCGAAATGCAATTTAAAAATGGTACCACTCTTTGCTGCACATAAGCAGATGTACAGTATCAGGCTGTTATTTGTGCGGGATATATCACGCGTGATAAGCGTCGCCCATTTTTTTTATTCTACAGAGCTCGTTTCGCAGAAAGGTCATAATTGGCGTCGCTGTTTTGAGCGAAAAATCATCTTATGCGTGACTGAAAAATTCAGAACGATCTCAATCAAACCCGGGTCGTTTGTGTGGCAAGCGGATGTTCCATCACCACGGCCACGTCTCTGCTTGTGAAAACCGTGGAAAAAACTTCCTTGGTTGGAAGTGCAGTGAAAGTAGCTTTCATACTGCACAATCACACACGTCCTGTATACATGTTTCACAATGCAACATGGAATATTGCAGTAGTAAAGCCACCTGTTGTGTTACACTGACCAGGGCATACCTCGGGAGAAGCAAATTCGTTTCCTCATGCGAGGGACAAGCGTCCATTGCCAACGAGCGTCAGAATATGTGATTATCATAAAGGCTCTATGGTTGAAAGCCGGTACCCCCACTACACAAAGCACACACGCTACTGCTCCAATTCTCTTAAGGCCACGTAGTGGGTGCCTACAAAATTGGAAAAGGTTTCATGCACCAAGTGTATGAACTATTCACTAGGAACAGGATATCGCTATCGCGTTCAACTTCTGAAGACGAAGCTTCAGGGTTCCCTAGTTTTTTTTGTTTCGCTCTTCTTGCAGCACTCCTGGCTTCGTCGTCCAACTTTTTTTCAGCTTTCTGTGCTCGCTAACCTCTCTACGCTCTTATCTTTTGTTCCACATCTTAATTTTTCGCTCTCGTGTTCTACATTTCCTTTCTCCTTGTTTTTCCCCGCGGGGGCATCTGCGCAAACAGGCGTTTGGTGTGTAGCGACACCACGGACCCGAGCTAACGGGGGGGGGGGGGAGTTCGATCCCCTCCTACGCCTAGCCGTGCGTGGCTTTTCCATGTCCGCACTGTACGCAAAAACTATCTGAGTTCGGGGATTTTGCGGCTCATGACCTCTGAAAACTCTCTCGCGTTTAATATTACTACCTCGTGTAGGAGTAAAAGATGGTACATGGCATAGTTTTACCACCACCTCTCAGGCAAGTAGTAAAAGGATGTAAAAATCCAGTTTTACCGTGTAGGGAGTTTTCTATCACGTGATTTTTAGCGTGCGTTTCAGAGTTTATTACCACGTGACTGCAAGGTGCAGCTGCTTCGGCTGCTTTTGCCCCATACCCTCCTTGTGACGCTCTAAGTGAATGCTGAAGGTACGCGAGGACTACAGTTGTTTTTTTTTTTGGCATCGCCGTGCCTCAGGACTGACCTCGAGTCAACGCACTTTTACTGGAACTGGGGGCAGCATAAGAGCAACAAGCGAGAACAGCATTCTGTGAACGAAAAAAGGGGGGGTGGGAGGGCGGCTCACAAAAAAGAAAAAAAAGAAAACCTGCTGTGGAAAGTTGTCCTGCATATTTTCACAAATTGTTGGCTTTTGCTCGGTGATGGCCTTGGAAACAGACGGTGCAAGAAGCTCGGTATCTGTGTGTCTGGTTTGGCCGATGGATGCCACGTGTTTTCTAAATCATCGAGTTACCGTGTGCTTCCGAGCGCCTCCGAACCTGCACGTCGCGGATATCTCGCTTCCGAGCCGAATCACGAAGATCTGCCAGTGGTAACAAAATCAATCTGGTGTCATCGTCCACGCTTGCCTACTGGAGAAGCAATAAGCATAATGCTTCACTCTGTCGTCGGCACCGAGCCGCGGCCGCCAGTGACAAGTGGGAGTGTGTCGCCGGGTCAGGTGAAACAAGCATCGCATATACCGTATTTTGTTCCACAGTAGGCAATGTCTATATGAGTAAAGTGCTGCCCGAATTGCCCACCTCATGCACCAACTGTTCTAAAACATGTAGCACGAAGCCGATAAGAGGCAGACGGAACCAACAAGCGGCTGCCGGTGAGCACGAAGAAAACCCGGACGGTGGTCTTTCGTTGGAAGTATGCATACACAGCCCCATCTCCGTAAGATAGCGGTCACGTATTCATTTGTGTCTGAAATGATGACGAAATTCGCACAGAATGTGTTCTGTCATCGCCAGCTGTGTTTCATGGATAGCCATGCTTCTCGAAAAAGCCTAGCACGCCGTCGGTAAGCAGCCTGTATGCAGGGGTGGACCGCTCTTCTACGCTCGTTGTGATGAATACGTGCTGCTACTGTTTGTGCACCGTCGCTCAATGAATATCATTGAGGTACCATAGTTTGTGCGTACTTATGTATATTTTATGGACTTGTGCATCAGCATTGCTAACATGCGTGGGGCCATGAGCCCGGTGTGCCAAGTAATTATTGGATAATCAAAAAGGTGAGATCGGGTAGATTTATAATAAAAGGTCGGTGTGACATTTAGTGCCCTGCAGCCTTCATTATGTTTACGCTTGCACCTTTCACCGTTGTTGTTAATCGATGCAAAAAATAGAGCTCTCCTCCCGGTACTACACGGCCGGTCAGAAAGTCGTGCCTATATATATACCGGATTGTCGAAGTATAGTTGAGCAACGCGTGCAGTCTGTTCGAGTGGTGTACTACTCTGTATTTGTTGTGTGTGCGTGTTTGTATGTGAATTTATGTGTCATCAATTCTGCCATTTAATAAGTTCAGTCACTTCTGCGGTTTAATAAATTTGTCGACTCTGAACAAATGAACCCGTCAATTTTTAGTTTTTTACCACCGGAAATAACTCCCAGAAATCACCTCAAAAACCTTGTGAAGGCAGTAAGAATTTACTCTATACTCGCTCAAAACCTCACTGGGGTAAATAATTACTACTCTCCCTGCGTTCAAAAATTCAGTTAGCACGAGAGTAAATTTTTACCTCGATAGTAAGTGGTAAAAAACAACCAGGAAACGTAGTGCGCTAAAGAACGAATGGTTTACCCAGTTTTTGAGGTTATTTCAGGTCATTTTCGTTTAGTGTGCTGGAAAAAGGAGATCCTGGGAGTTGAGCCAATGCTGGGTAATTGGACCTGGAAGGCCCCCCAGCGGCGGCAACACACCCCTTTGGCCCTGGCTTCACGTAGAAGGCACACCTGGATTGACCCACCCGGGGGGAACCGGCAGTCGCTTTTTCCTGTCTACACACATCTTCGTCTTTTCTCTTACTTTAAATCTTTCCTGTCCTCTACTCACTTGCATTTCGATTGCCGGCTGCGGCGGCTGCGTTTCCGATGGAGGCGGAAATGTTGTAGGCCCGTGTGCTCAGATTTGGGTGCACGTTAAAGAACCCCAGGTGGTCGAAATTTCCGGAGCCCTCCACTACGGCGTCTCTCATAATCATATGGTGGTTTTGGGACGTTAAACCCCACATATCAATCAATACTCACTTGCATTGACTTCCGTGTTTCCTGGTGGCAAGGGCTAACCTTGTGTGGGTACCCTACCTTGGATACAACATATTTAGTTATAGTGTTTGCGTACAGCTGCCGTCTGCAGGGCCTGTACTTACAGACCCTGCAGCGTCCCCTTGTAGGACACCATGGTGGGTGGCTGGCGCCGCTGCCGAAAATTAAACATTTACATGGCTAGTTCCTTTCCCCCACTCTCTGATCGCCCTCAGAAAAGAGGACGCAACGATGAAGTCTTCCAGTTTTTTGGTCAGCAGAGAGTATTTTCCCCGATTCTATGCTATCCACGCTGACACACCCGGTAAACCAGTGCGAACACTTTTATCTTTTCTAGTTTAGGTCTTTGACGGAAATCTTCGGCCCACAATATAAAGCATCGAGAATGGCAAGTAGTGACCTCCTGTTGGAGCTCCGCGACCAGAAACAATATAAAAAACTGTCTGATCTAGGGAAATTCAGAGATAGCAAATTAATAGTAACCCCACACCGAACCATGAGCACCACCCGTGGCGTTGTTTCAGATGATGACCTGTTAGGGCTGACGGATGCTGAACTCCTTGAGTGTTTCAGCGAACAGAATGTCATCAACGTGAAACGAATTAGGATGAGGCGTGATGGCAAAGAAGTCCAGACTAAGCACCTGATACTTACTTTCAATTCAAGTGTACTGCCCGACTCCGTTGAGGCTGGGTACATCGGGCTTCGAGTGAGGCCATATATACCAAACCCTCCCCGATGTTTCAAATGCCAGCGGTTCGGCCACCGTTCACAGAACTGCCGAGGCCGCCTAACTTGCACCAAATGCAGTGCTGAAGAACACACATCTGATGCCTGTGAAAACTCTCTTCACTGTGCGAACTGTAATGTGGAGCATGCCGCATACTCACGGTCATGCCCATGCAGGAAAAAAGAAAACGAAATTGTCACAATTAAAAGTAAAACAAAACATTTCATTTAGGGAGGCACGAAGGCAGGTGTCCTACCTACCAGAAACCAGCTTTGCCGAAGTGGCGCGTCAGGGGGCAGCGCCACGATGGCACCCGGCGGCTGTCTGGCACACGCGTAGTGAGCCAGTGGTGACGTCGTCCGCCTCTCGGCGGTTGCAGCCAGTGCCGCTCCGCCATCCAAGAAGGACCCAGCAACCTCCGGGCTGGGGGCCGTGAAGGTCTCGTCATTTGAGGCGAGGCAAGCCCCGCCGCGGTGGTCTAGTGGCTAAGGTACTCGGTTGCTGACCCGCAGGTCGCAGGATCGAATCCCGGCTGTGGCGGCTGCATTTCCGATGGAAGCGCAAATGTTGTAGGCCCGTGTGCTCAAATTTGGGTGCACGTTAAAGAACCCCAGGTGGTCGAAATTTCCGGAGCCCTCCACTACGGCGTCTCTCATAATCATATGGTGGTTTTGGGACGTTAAACCCCTTATATCAATCAGATTTGGGTGCACGTTAAAGAACCCCAGGTGGTCAAAATTTCCGGAGCCCTCCACTACGGCGTCTCTCATAATCATACGGTGGTTTTGGGACGTTAAACCCCACAATTCAATAGTTTGTTCCTTCACTATGAGGTGGGGAATGAAATTAAGCTTCTCTGTCCAAGCACCGGACACACATCAGTGACGTCACTTTAGACGGTGCTGAGCAGACCCGCCCTTGTCACCGTATTTGACATTGTCGTGGCCTTCACACTCCCCCTTCAGCGCCAAGTTGTCTCCTCCTTGGAGTGTGAATGCCACTTGGTGCTGCGTCCTGCGCTCGTACTACCACCCCACCACCCTCCCAGTGCTTCCCATCAATGTACCCGCGCTCGTCACGCTCATTTTGCGGGGCTAACGGACATCCATGCTGTCACCGCCATCTCTTCAAGAATATTATCTCGACCGAAACCATTTCCGTCGTCCAGTTGTACACTTCGGGCCGTTCCGCGCTATCCGCACACCTGCTCCGCACGTGGCGGGACCCCTGTCACCCGCAAGTGGAGAGCGAAATGGCGGCTTGGCGCCTAAGTGCAACCGAAGCACTAGCCGCATGAGCGGCGCTGATGCGCACTCTGGTTTGGCGAAGCGACGACTGTTGAGGCTGGCAAGCAATCCGCAGAGCTTCAGTTTTCTAGGTCGGTAACTATCACCAACAGCAGACCACGCTGACAAGTTTTTGAATCCGTTGGTTAAAGCCACCACGTTTATTACGAAATGGAGGCTTTTGCATTATCACAACGTGTGTTTTGGTCGCATGTGTGGCGTTGCCGTAGTTATCTGTGTTTGAGGAATATTACGCGCTCCACTCTTCTTGTTTTGTCATCGTTTTTACCGCATACAAGTCGTATCGTTCGAGTTGCATTTGGCGCAATGGCGATCTTGTAAAGCTAGCAGGAATGGGGGCGCCAACTCGCACAAACGCTTTGTATTACACGTCCCCAGGATTCCGGCTCACGAGCAGGAGGCGCGCTTTCCCGCACGGTGGGGGCGGGGCCCCATGTCACTCTAAGGGACCGGAGAGCAAAACGATGACTCCTCTCCCTTTCTGATTTTCTCATTGCTTTAACCTGTTCGAGTAGCAACTGTATGAACCTTTCTTCTGCTGGAGTTACAGTATCGTAGTTGCAATAGTGCGAGTTCGCTAGCCTATTCAAGATAATGCACAGCGCCCATGGGCGCTCTCGGAAATGTCGGCTGTTTTACAGCATTTGAATCGCTGCCCTGGAGACGTGCCTGAAGATATCCAATTGCTTTCAGGAATATAGGTACTTGAATATGTCTAGTTTATGATGGTATAGAGCGTGTTTGAATCGCGTGGTAAAAAAAATTCCCTGGCCAGTTTTGTTTAGCGTGCAACAGCCGTCAAGCCCTCGTAGCTCCATCTAGCGTTCAGATGGTGTACTCTATGGTGCCACGTAAAAATAAAATTGGGTACACGTAAAAAGAGATGATTATTATGGAAGGCACATTCATGACCCCGTGAAACAATATTTAGGGTTCGTTGAGGTAAAGATTGATGGTATAGCACATCAATAGGGTACTTTTAAAAAAGACGAAGTGCGCGTTTCTGAACATTCAGTGTATGTACCACATAGACGCCTAAATTTACAGCACATTCTCGAGTTTTACAGCTTACATAGTAGTTGCAGTTATCTACTAATTGGTGAATTAGTGCTAAATAACTAACGCATACTTGGTAAGGTTTTGAAATTGCAAGTAATATTCACCAGACGCGATATTAAAGACGGTGGTATCAACTCGCCATCCACGCCGCTTAAATCCGGCATACCTCGTGGATCCGTCCTCGGGTCTTTTTTCTTTCCGGTTTATATCAATTATTCCACTCGTGATATTCCAGCAAAGCTAAAGCTTTTCGCAGATGCCTGCGTACTTTAAAGTAATTAACGCTTCCGGCGACCAGGTTCTTTTAAATAACTCTTTATCTAAGATTCAAGATTGGTGCACAAAATGACAGGTGAACTTTAACGCGAAAAAAACTTGGGCGATAACCATAACCCGCCAAAGATCCATTAAAATTCCTATACAACATAGGCAATCCATTCTTGTCCTTTGTCTAGCAGTATACGCACCTTGGTCTTGTCATCACATCTTATTTAAGATGGAACGAACACGTGTCTTTACTGAGAAATAGGCTTTGAAAATACTAGGCTAAGACGGGCACTCGCTAAGGCATGCAGCGAACCTAAATGACCTCATGTGAAACGTACGTAATACCAGTACTAGAATAATCATCGGCTGTCTGGGACCCGTACACGCAAGCTAACACAGATAAAATTGAATCAATACAACGAAAAGCTGTAAAATTCATTTTCAATGCCCAGAAGTAAGACATATCCGTCAGTTCTTCTGGAAAGCGCTCAACTGGAAACCTTGGAATGGAGACGTTATCACGAAATGACGAAGCTGCTCTATCTCATATATAATAAGCTGGCAATACAAAAAAAAACTGATTACATAGAATCTTGCACCACGAAGCGCGTGCCTCCAACCTTGAAAGAGTGACTGAGCCCCTATACACACATACATTTTTTCCCGCACAAGCAGAGAGTGGAACAATTTGCCACCAGAGATTCTTGAAAGTGTCGATCTCAACTAGTTTCTTCGTGCGTTAGTGCTTTCACATGGCTCATAACTACACCTTTATATATATTACAGTGCGCTTCATTTTATTACCCGTCTTTATCAGACTGATTGCTTGAGCTTCAATGCCTCGCTCCTGCACGATTCTTCAATGCTTCAATTCTGCAAAGTCGCCCCGCCACGATGGTCTAGTGGCCAAGGTACTCGGCTGCTGACCCGCCGGTCGCGGGATCAAACCCCGGCTGTGGCGGCTGCATTTCCGATGGAGGCGGAAATGTTGTAGGCCCGTGTACACAGATTTGGGTGCACGTTAAAGAACTCCAGGTGGTCGAAATTTCCGGAGGCCTCCACTACGGCGTCTCTCATTATCATATGGTGGTTTTGGGACGTTAAACCCCACAAATCAATCAATCGGAGGTATACATGTTGAAATCGAAGACTGTCCGGCGACCTCACCTCCAACGGCGGCGCCGGCTAGTTTTCCGTAAGAGGCGTGGAGTGGCGGCGCTGAGGAGACAGTGATCGGTTGGCGCGAGGGGCAGGCGGTGGTGTCACACTGCGGTCAGAGGCCGGAGATTGGTTTCGTAGTGGTCCTGAGATTTCTTAAGACGCGTTTCTCGGTAATGTCGGTGCTCGGGTAACGCCGGAACGGTTATAACTCGATGATCGGTCGTACCTTGGCGGCTGCCGGTAGATGCAACACCTGGCAATGTGGCCTTCGAAGCCACAGCTGTAGCAGACTGGTAGAGGGCGCTCGTCGCGCCATTGCTGAGACTGCTCAGCTGTGAAGGGTCAGTGACGACCCTGCTGAGCGGGGGCTGCCCACCTCTGTGTGGCGGGGCCGGGACGAACGCGTTGGCCATAGCGCTGGTCGGCTGCGAATGAGTCACGACGTGGCCGCGGAGTTCCAGTTTCGCTGACGTCTGTCGCACATACCGATGGTGGCAAAGAAGCTAATGGCGCCGCCGTGTAGTAGGGTGGATTGGTAGGTGGATAAGGAATGGTTTCGTCCACCCCACCACCTTGTCGCGGCAGCTCTTCTCGCACAATTGCCCGAATAGTAGTGGCAAGGTCGGTGGGCGGGCTCACGCCGACGCTGGCGACCGTTGCCACATTTGCCAGCCTACCGAATTTCGGGGCAATGTGACGAGTCTTCAGTTTTTCAAACATGCGGCAGTGCTGTTGGACGTCGGAGACAGAGGTGAGGTCATCCCTGTTTATCAGAAAATTGTAAACGTTTTTCGCTATGCCTTTCAAGAGGTGTCTGACCCTGTCTTCTTCCGACTTCGGCGGGATTGTAACCTTGCAAAACTTAAGAACGTCCTCTATATAAGCAGTGCACGGTTCTCCAGGAGTCTGAGCTCTTCCAGCCAGAGTCCGCTCCGCGCTTTTCTTCTTTGAGTTGGAGTCACCAAAACACTTATTCGGTTATTCAGAAAAAAGAGCCCACGTTGTCAAGGACTCTTCGTGGTTTTCATACCACATCAGGGCAGTGTCCGTGAGAAACAGCGCTGCGTTATCCAGCTGATCGATAGAGTTCCAGTGGTTGCACCGGCTCACTCTTTTGTAGTGCGTTAGCCACGCGTCTACATCTTCTCCTGCCATTCCCGCGAACGGGCGGGGTTCCATGTAGTGATGCCTAGGTGAAGCCAGCGTAGACCTGCGCGAAATCGAGGGAGTTGATTCCCGACCTTCGCTCTCGGCCATGACGATTGTTGTCGGTGGCAGACCGGCAAGACGACGGCTCCGGCGAACTCCGAACAGCTGTGGCTCCTTGGTACGTCGACGTGCCGTACCCAGCACCTCCACCACTCTGTTACGTCTTCGAGAGAGGTTTATTCAGAGCCGACGTAACGGTCGTCTGGACGGTATACAGTAGTGAACGCGCACCAGCGATGATGATGATGAGCCTTCAGCTTTGTTGGCACTCGCCCACAAAGGGGGATCAGCCAAGAACCGGGCGGCAGGATCAAGTGTGCTAAGTCAGGCATTCAGGTAGTCTCGTAGCCGTAAATAATAATAGACTAACAAGGTAATCTTTTTGTTGCCATTGTGTACTCACACACGGCAGAGTAAACCTCCCTGTGGCTATAACATAATGTAATTCCTCCGAAGGATAAAAATACTTCCAAGTTTATTTTTAAACCTAGCTTCTCAATTGGTTCGACCAGGTAACTTTTCCTTGATAAGAATATTATTGACAGGATAAAGAGAAATGATCTATTGATTCTGATTCCTTGCAAAAAAAAGACATAACGGAGATGCTTAGACCAGCTTTATGTAGGTAGTAATTCAGATGCGGAATTTTGCATCGTAATTTGGTGATTGTAATTTCTAACTGCCGAGATACACACCACTGTTTTTGTTCCAGCAAAATCTTAGATGTATGAAGTCTGACTTTATCCAATAATAATTTTTCTATATCCTTGTGCAAACAAGCATTTCTATATCTGAGTGCTGTTAAGTAGGCGAAATCAGGTAAAATAGGTAAGAGTGGTCCGCTTAAAGATGTTTTGGCTAACGAGTCTGCCATCTCATTTGGATAAATCCCGCAGTGACCAGGTATCCATAGCAAGTGAAGTTTTTTCAGGTTTGCTGGTAATAAACTGCTAATCATATTCAATAATGTCAAATTTTTTGCTGTAGATTGTGCAGTGCATACTGGGAGAGAATCGGTAAGTATGACCGCTTCTGATTCGCATGCAGGAAGTTTACGAAGCGCTAGAATTATAGCAAATGAACATAGGCGTGTAATCTGGTAATCGAATTGAAAAATACCAGTCGAGAGAAGTACAGAAGATGCCTACTCCAGCCTTTTCGTTCAATACGGATGCATCCGTCGCAATAAAGTTGTTTATGGACAGATGAGTCAAGTAATCTCTTAACCGAACATTTAAATATCGAAGGGGCAGTTGTTTCGCATTAGAGGGGAAAATATCATCAAATTTGCGGTTTTTAATTAGGCATCTTCGTTATGGCAATCTGATAAATAGTTACATTGAGAGGCTCTAGCAGCGCTTAAACGAACCTATTCTGAGGGGAGTGTAGTCTAGACCATTGTGTTCCGAAGAATGCGGTTGGTTCTTGAATAAAAACGTAAGACACTTGTCGCAGAGGCGAATTGTATACTTTTAAGAAAGTTTGAACTGTAAGTATTCTAAACCGAGTTAACAGAGATGGAAGACACGCTTCCACATATAAAACATTATTTGCCACAAATTTGGGGAGTCCAAGACACAAGCGCAAAGCTTCTCTTTCTAATAATATTAACTGTTTCATCTTGTAAGCCGCGCTGCCTGAAAATAATACGCACCCGAATTCTATATTAGGCCGCACATACATCTTATAAATGATTATCTATGAACTCCTTCGCAATCCTATTTTTCTGTTTCGCAATTTGCGTAACCACCCCAAGGCACGTGATGCTTTACAGCCAACCTCATCTATATGGCTTTTACAATTTAGCGTCCTATTATATACGATGTCTGGATATTTCAGGAAATCGACCTGAGGAATGAGCTCGGTACGATACATCGGGAATGTTGACACGATCCTTAAAAGATAATGGCAGAAGCGCACTTTTGTTGACGTTCAATGACATATGGATATTGTCAAGCCATTCTTCTAGCACGTTCATGTAATTCTGTAATGCCTAATAAAATGAGTGCAGATCATTGTTTGTTGCGAAAGAAGCAATATCATCTGCATACACGTAAATTTGAATATCCTGATGAGCTGTAATGAAACTTAGTAATATGTTGAATAACACAGAGGATAATACTGAGCCCTGAGGTACACCTCGTGTCTGCTTATATCTTTTAGAAGAGCATCCGTCCAAGAAGCAATTAAATTGTCTGTCTTTCACAAACTCTGAAATCCTTGCTGTTATATATTTTGGAAAGCAATAGTGTTGTATCTGCTGGATTAGGGTAGGATACTCCACTTTGTATTACGCTTTAGCTAAGTCTAGAGTGACTAGTGCACAGTATTCGCGGCGATGCCGAGCCAGCTGTATGCGACTTTCCGAATCCACATGTGCACACAAAATGGAGTATCCCGATCTAAAGCCAATTTGTCTGGAGTTTAGTATTGTATGTTCATTGATGTAGTTTATTATAAGGGCATTTAAGACTCTCTGTACAAGCTTGATCAGGTTAGACGTCAATGAAATAGGCCTTATGTTGTCCCAGAGTAAACTCCATTTCCTGTTTCTTAAGTATCGGAATTATTTAGGAAAGCTTTTAATCTGCCGGAATCCAAGTATTTTTCAGTCAATAATTAGCTATATTACGGATTTCATGTGGGATATTTCGTATAGCACTTTAATCATTGTAGAGGTCACCCCATCAGGTCAAGGAGCAGCGGGCGGTAAGCTCATCACATCCGCCAGTTCAGCTAAAAATACCTCCTGGAAATCCCAATCCCCCCTTAATTTCACCATGGACTTTGGCATAGTTGTCGTAAACTTGGTTTGCAAGCCTTTAGCAATATTTCCCAAGAAATCAGAGTTCGCGAGGATACATAATGGTGGGATGAATGCTTTCTGCCTGTGGAATCATTTTTCTCGCACGCATAAACCTGAAAAGCATTTTCTTATTTTTAGACTTAAACAGATAATTAAATTTATCCATATCAGTCTTCTTTTGCTTTGCGCACAAGACGCTTAAAATCAGCGGCCATGAATTTATAATCACTCCAATTTTCGGGGCATTGGTTAATTAACAGCTTTTTCCAAGCCACTTTTTGTTTTCTATACCCCCTGACACATTCTAGATTCCACCACGGGCTAAAAGATCCCGCTGTGTTTGAGTTTACAGTAAACGTTGAATATGTCATGATCGTTTCAAGACCGCACATAGACTCATAGCCCTAAGGTCTTCCTGCATTTTCTCGCAAAAAGTTAGCGCAGATTTTAAGTTTTTTTTTGTAATTTAGCATAACTTACGAATGAGCCAACTTTCCCTGCCAAACTAAACCTCGGGAACTTAATTTCAAAAGTAGGGGAAGGTGGTCGCTGTTTGTAGCACAATCTAATATATTCCATGAGGATATGCTTAAAGTGGAGCTAGAAAATGTTAAATCAATAGTCAATTTAGAGTTACCTCTAAATGTCCCAACGTGTGAATTCAAGCAGAAAAAGTTATTATCAAGCGTCCATTCCCACAAACGTCTTCCGCATACATCAGATTTGAAGCCCCAAGTCATATGGTGTGAATGGAAATCCCCACACAGTACTATTTCTTTTCTGCCTGAAGCTACCTAATATCCAGGCATCGTGTCTTGAATTCCTGCAGGAAAGTATACATTTGCAAAAGAGAAAGGCGAGCAGTCTGGTAGTGTTATGTCTAACACCAGAATTTCGTAATTCGTATCCATACACTGATACGATATCTTGGCTCTGTGACTAAATTTTGATGATATTAAGGAAGCCAGACCACCACTTCTACTCGTCCAATCCAGCTGGATTAATCGATCATTTTTCATGTAAAATTTTTTACTGTTATGAAGCCAGGTTTCCTGAATGGAAATTATGTCGGAAGAAATTTGCGAAGAATTATATTGTAACTCTGTAGTTTCCGGCCAAATATACCGGCAATTTCACTGCAGAATCTTAAGGAAACCTATTTTGATGCTATACCAGCAGAAGAAACTGCGTGATCCAGAATATCTTTTTTCAAGAAATCATTTTCTGAAAGGTTCTCAAAGAAGTCTTTCTTTGACAATTATTTCTTCGATTTTGGGTTCTGAGAAGACTTTTTAAAAGAGGGAGATCTGTTACGTTTTGAAGTTCTTTGAGATTCTTTGTCCATATCTGTAAAGTCTCCTGAATCATCATTCATAGGGTCAAACTCAGCTTGAACTCTATTTTTGAAAGTCCTGCTTTCGGAGAGATAGATCTATGATTAACTGTCAGCTTTTCCTTCTTTGTACCCATTGAAATCTACTGAGCCTGCGAGTCCCGATTTTGCACAGAAACTGTACCAATGATTTGTGTCAGCTGTTGTGTTAACATATCTGCCAAGGCTTTAAAAAGAGTAGCTGCCAGACGCTGCATTGCCTTTTCAGTAGACTTTTCAATAGCCTCAGTTATCGAATTTGCGAGTGATGCATTCATTGCCGCTGTGTTCCGGGATGTTATGCCTGCGTAACCTTTCGATCTTTCGTGCATTTCTGCTACCGCCTCCCTCCCAGAGCAACGCCTGCGTTCTGTGATTTTTAGAACACCCATTTCTCTTTTTTTGCGCCACATTCAGCAGAGTCTGCAGGGTGCGCTCCATTACACAAGCAGCACTTCTGGTCATCAGATTTGCAATCGCGGCTGTCATGACTCTCTCCGCACAGACGACATCTGGCCTGTGATCTGCATCCTTTCATACTGTGGCCGAATCGACCACATTTTGAGCACTGCAAAGGTTTCGGGGAAAGTGGCTCTACTTTGTAAATTAGTGGTCATGTCTTAACCTCTGTTGGTCTGACTCTTCCTGAAAAAGTTACTATAACAGATTCAATAGGCGGTTTCGTTTTATCAGTCGTTCGGGTGCATCGATAGACTGAAACTGCCCCAGCTACAGCAAATAAGTCCAGTATTTCTTGAAGTGCCAGACTCGTATCCACGCCACGGACTATGTCCTTCGTGCATGCAAGATGAGCTGGAATAAACGGCCTCACCGGCTGTGCAGCAAATTCACAGCAATTCAGAAGCTCTCGGACGCAATCCTGGTCTGCAGAGCAGCACAGGATACCCCCTCGGCCGAACTGGCGGACCTCAGTAATCTTCTGGGAAAGCGACGAGGCTTTTTGAAGCTCCACTTGTATCACCTTCGGATTCTTCATTGGAATGGAACTCCCATTTGTAGGAACCAGAGCCACAGGGACGTAGTTATCTCCACTGCGTAGCAAGGTATCAAGCGACCAATCCTTGACTGGTAGTGAGGCCAGCCAAGGGGAGTGCCCTTGGCCAGGTGATGAGAAAGACGTCAGAATATTCTGACTTGCCTGACCTCCAAAGGGCTGCCACAACGTTTCAGTTGAGAGAAACTAACAAGGAATACGAGGAATGAAAAGCAAACCAACTCTTAGCTAAAAGAATCCTGCCGCTCGACGTTGAGCTGATCTCCGATGAGCCACGTAGCGAGCTCTTTGTTTCTTTGTATCCTCTTATCCATGGCTCGTACCCACCTGGGGGATTGGCCAAGAGAACATATAGTCTTATATGGACGATAACTGCATTGTTCCTTACAACGAAAAAAAAAGGGGGGCGGAAGTTGTATAGTGAAGACAGTGAAGACCGAACGTCTTCTTCTTCTACCACCCTGTTCCCAGCTCCACAAATGCACATACCTAAATTACATATGTGGTAACAATATTATGAAAATGTTGCGAATCCAATTCAAGCGATTCTAATTCTTACTGAGTGCATTACCGATCATATTTTTCTTGCTTTCCTTGAGGAATACGGTGGTTGTGGGATCGTTTAGAAGCATGTAATAAACTGTTACGTAGCCTAGGCTTCTACGAATATAAGTATCGCTGATGACACTTTCTTTTATCATACCGGTACTTATGTCGTTGCCGTAAGTGTCTGCTTATATGTATATGTTCGTGTTTCTTTATGGGTTGATTTTTCTTTTCAATTTGTCTGGGGCAGCACAATAAACTAAACTTTTTTTTCTAGAGGGTGAGGGGAGGGAGCAGGTGTTTAACTATACTTCATTATGTTCGTGCGTGTCGTTTGTATGTGTGCGCGTACATAAACACATGCATCCACGCACTCCTGCCTTGGCCAGGGGTCCGCACAATTTTCGCAGCTGTAGTTAGTTCTGATAGTCATGGGGTGTTCATAGCACTACCATTGTTCTATGCTTGAGAGAACTGAAAGGTGTAGCTTTATTAGTTTATGGTCCCGAAACGGTGATAGGATCTTTCTCACACCAAGAAAATTGTTGTTGAGGCTTGATAAGGACAAAAAAAAACAAAAGTACTTGCAATTTAATTATTTCATTTTTTGTTCTTTGTTTTGAGTATGTCCACAGTGATTATTAGTTTATATTGTGCATGCATATACGTGCCTTGCATTGTTATGATCTTGGCATCTGCATTCGTTTGCAGGTAAAGTATGCAGATTTGCACAGCATAATTTGGAACATTTGAATCGGGACATGCACATACGTTTTCACACAATCTATTGAGGTGCTTGTGTGAATAAAAAAACCTTTTTCCTAATTGATTCATTAAGAGCACACAATAGGTATCGAAAGATGTGTATATTTTGAAGACATTACAAAATATATCATGACATTGATTTGCAGCGCATGTTTGATTACAAATGAACTGCGTCGTATTTTCAGGTTTGCTTCTTGCTATAGGCCACCGCTCTATTAATGACAGAAATATTTCACTTATCTCAGAATCTCTTACGTGACTCAATCAGTACTACAAGCTGGGTTACTGTGATTCGGTTTGTGGTGGCAGGTATGAAATTACGAAGAGAGAATGACTCATGAAAATATACGAGTGACGACATCACTGCCTTTCTCATTCCTATATTTGCTCAAGTACAAAGGTTTGCACAGTATTATACACTGCACTATAATTCAGAAGCAAAGCCTCATAGGAACGGGACTTGGACAATGTCGGTAAAAGGAGGATACATAGTTTAGATAAACTGCATTTCTACGTCGAGTGAAGACACCTTCAAATCTAGGATATTTTGTGTGCGCTAAGAGTTTTACTAAGTACATTGTGCTCTAGTGGATGTATCAAGGCCTTCAACGTGCACTTTGGTGATGTTCTGGATGGTAACTATATGCAGATGAGGGGGTTCTGACCCCCACCAGATTTTTTGTTATGCTTAAGCTTTTGGGTGATACAAAAGTATCTGTACGCCTTCACATCGACCACCGTTGCCAAAGTTAGCTGATCTACACAAACACAGGTGGGGTTTCTTGAATGCTTTCAAATATTTCTTTCGTAGTATCAACTTTTTAGACAAGCACGCTCCATGAATGACGATGGCACGAACGCAGATCAAAGCAGCAATTCAATTTTAAATCTGCTACTTCAGGTGCTTATTAGTAAAGCAAAACAAAACACACACACACACACACAAACACACACCTATATATATATATATATATATATATATATATATATATATATATATATATATATATACGACGTTTAAGCAAATAATTGTTTGCTCCGCCACGGTGTTTATACTGGCTAAGGTACTCGGCTGCTGACCCGCAGGTCGCGGGATCAAATCCCGGCTGTGGCGGCTGCATTTCCGATGGAGGCGGAAATGTTGTAGGCCCGTGTGCTCAGATTTTGGTGCACGTTAAAGAACCCCAGGTGGTCTAAATTTCCGGAGCCCTCCACTACGGCGTCTCTCATAATCATATAGTGGTTTTGGGACGTTAAACCCCACATATCAATCAATACCATATGTAATGAATAATTTAATATAAGCATTTAGCGTGGCAAAAGCAGCTAAAAATCTCTATTGCTTTCCGCAAAAGCTTGTTACTCTGCAACTACATAGTCTTCTTATTAGGGTATGCAAATTAGAGAGGGATCTGGCTACTCAGACCCAAAAGCTGACGACTGATTCCACGAAACAGACCTACCTATACGGTGAACAGTTTAAAAACGAAAAAAGGCAGGTTTATCAACAAAACGCTATTCTAGATCGATGATGATTTCATTGTCGCTTCCCTTTGTAACATTTACAAACTAGACCACTTCGGGCACTTTAGCACTGTGCGAAAAAAATGTGAATTATATAGCATTATTATATGAACGGATGTTATTGCTGAGCTAAAGAAAAACAAGGAGATGGAATTGGCGCACACAAAAAGACTGTGGAAGCAACGGTGCTGGTGGACTACCCAAGCTCTTTTCTTTCACCTCTTCCTCAGTTTCCTTTCTCCCTTCTCGCTATATTATACAGGGATAATATTAAAGAGTCTATCGACTCGTCATACATGTAACAATAATATATATGGCTATGCTTTGCTTCAACTTAGCTTGACGCATGTGTTCCGAGTTCAGAGTGTCCGTTGGCCAGGCTGGAAATGAATCTTAAACATTCTGCTGTTGAAATGAAATGCTACATGTGTCAAGCGTGTAATTCACCTAGATTTTCATTCTGCACTCTTGTCTGAGCTGTGTGTGGATTGAACGTGTAACACTATACGATGGCACCAAGCGTGAACATCAGCTTTCTTTTTCCTGGAAGAAAAAACAAAAGCATATCGCTGCCAGTAATGACCTCATGTTAGCAACTAATAGAATATTATCAATCGATAACTTCTTATAGACTGATACAAAATGCATCACGTTTTTTTTCTTGGCTACAGCATGATTAGTGTTCTTGCCGTTGCCATGTTTACTCATACATCAGCGAGACCATTGAGTAAAAAGGTGGATTATCATCATTATTTTCCTATCTAATATAGGCAATTATGGTGCATCCACTCATCAATCGCAAAATCAAGCTCTGAATTCTGACAATATCCGGGGGCGAGAGGAAGCACTACGTACTTGAGATGTACACGTAAATAAACAGCGTGAGTTTAAAATTGCTTTTAAGTTAAGCATGTTAGCCCTTACATCTTACGCCAAGTACCCCGTTAGATAGCTGCTTTATTTGTGCAAAAGCCTTCAAAACATACATCAACAACGCGGAGATCGTTGCACATTCGACTATCAGTTGCATAAAGCACCTGTAGTGTGCGCAATAACCCTATGAAATTTTCTTTCACATGTCGCAATGAAAGCTCACCAGATGAAGTGTTACGTAAATAATTTATCGATTACTATTTTTGTTATATTAGGGCGATTGAAATGTGCCAATAACCTAAAGACACAATAGTTTTAGGTGTAGCAAATCTTTTGTATAACACGCGATGCTGCATAATTTGAAGTTGCGAACCTCAATAATTAAATGTTGTCAGGTAGTAGTGCAACAACAATCAGGGGCACGCCGTCCCTTGAAGCAGCCGTTGTTTGAAGGAAAGTTTACGAAACTATGCTGGGTACCTTATAAAATAAGACGCCTGCAATGAGATGCCAGGAAATTAGATGCTAACACTAAATTACAAAAAGGTCTACAAAAGCCGCTCCTCCAGCTTACACTGTACTTGTGCTGTCCGTCCCGAGCGTCTGGCGTTTTTTTCCATGGAACTATACTCAGCTCCTTATGTAAATTCACGCTAAGAATAAGCGCTACAAAGAAATAAGAAAGCGAAAAACCTTCCACAAGGGAAAACTGGACTGTACAATCTCGGATCATTTACTATGTGTTTGCCAAGCATATTCCTTTCCTACCCCGTGACTAGTGTATTGAACATATTATTTATTACTATTTTTATACTTGCTACAATCATTTGGTGATTTCAGCAGGGTGCTGCATATACTTAGTATTGACAAAACATGACAAGAAAAGTGAAGCAGAAAAGGGAGCAGAGCTACACTCGGAACTGAAACCACTTTGGTAGCTTCTGTAAAAGTCGAGTAACATGTTTTTAGGAGTAGTTCATCCTTCAGCCCCACCTATTTATTGGCCGCCCGGAGCTTTAAACTACGGCATCTCTCACAACCATATGGTGGTTTTGAGACGTTAAACCCCAAATATATATCAACCTACTATTGGCTACCAGACGTAAGTGCGTAATCTACGCGAAAATACGTGCGCACGATGCGGTCAAGTATACAAAAGTATTTCAGGAGATTTATTTGCGCCATTGAAATCATTTAAATTGTACGGGCTCTGTTATGTCTTTTCAATACATCGTAGAAAAATTGTAGCCTTTGTAATCAAAACTTTGCTGGCAATGCGAGAATTACATTCAGTACACTCGACACCAAGATGCAATTGGTGCACATCGTGCTCAATATAGAAGAAAAAAAGAAAACAAGATGCGGCTTCACGTGACTCTTCAAGCCCAGTCACAGAAAAATGCTGGGAATGGCTGGAACATGCTGGGAATATATCAACAGTATGAAGCACGAGGGGGATCGGTGTCTGATGAAGTTGAATTGTGGACAAAATAGACACGCTCTCTTCTACGTACTGTTTCCTTTTTGGTGCTGAACGCTATGTGCTACAGCTAACCATGAGAAACTTTTTCTCGGGTCAAAACAAACCTCGCTTGTGTTTTATAAGGCTATTAACCTAACAGGGCCAAAAGCAGCGCTCTTTCAAAGAGAATAGCAGAATGTGTGTACCTATATATGTTCAACAAATGAATCCTTGTGTAGAGTGTAGTGGACATGGTTCTCCTTTGAAAATTGTTGTATTAATATCTTCCTTGATTTTTGCATGCTTTTCAATCGCCTATTAGCTAAAAACAGAACATTTAAAAACTTTGTTCTGCCCTAGAAAAAGTTCAGGTCGGCAAAGAATATGGCTTAGCCAAAAATTAAGTAATGAACCTGATAATATCAATACTATTGATTACATACGATGAGAAACAAGCTAAAGAATGTAATGCAGTTGGTCGTAGCTTCTTCGTATATAAATTATCTATGACTGTATAATAAAGCTGTGAGGACTCGAATTCAACCAAACCAAAGAAAGACAGAAGTCCGCAGTCTGAAAAATAGTTCATGGCTGGTCCGGAACATGGTCGCGTACTCTACACCGGCCGGCGTACAAACGGCGCAGGTAAGAGTGCACTGGCAGTGGGGCGCTAATCCTTGGTTCCCACAATGAGGGGTGGGCGAGAACAGGTTGAAGAAAGCCATTTCAGTAGGGTACTCGTCAGCGTCGTGGTCGGAGGAGAAAATAGCGAGTGGGGGGGGGAAGGGTTCAACTTCATGCGGCACGTGGTGGACGTTTAAGGAACTAGCCCCTCGTGAGCAGGAAATCCTGGCCTCGAACGAAGAAAAGCAAAATCATTGCGCACTGCGATTTAGCGATGCTATCTACAAATCGCTAAAAGAGTTCTGTAAATTAACTGGTCCCCCACAGGGGCGTCTGCGCAAGCAGGCGTTTGGTGTGTAGCGACACCACGGACCCAGGCTAACGGGAGGTTTTCGACCCCCTCCCACGCCTAGCCGTCCGTGGCTTCGCCGTGCCCGGGGAAAAGGGGCTCCTGGTGGTTGAGCCAATGCTGGGTGATTGGACCTTTAAGGCCCGCCAGCGGCAGCAACACACCCTTAGGCCCCGGCTTTACGTAGATGGCTCCCTGGCCTGACCCGCCCAGGGAAAATCGGCAGTCGCATTTCTCTATCCTCTCTGTCTCTTCCTACATCTTCGTCTTTTCTCCTCTTTTAATCTCTCTTCTTCTTTTTCCATTTACTTCATTGTTTTCTGGTGGTGAGGGTGAACCTCGTGTAGATACCTAACCTTGGTAATGCTATATCCGGTTATAGTGATAGCGTACAGCTGGCGTTGTGCAAACTTCGTTCAAGCCTTGCCGCGTCCCCTTGTTGGGCTCCCTGGTGGGCGGCTGGCGCTGTCGCCGAACACACGCACTACTTCTATGGCTAAAAAAGCTATTTTACTCCTTGATCGCCCTCAAAAGAGGGCGCACCGAAGCACCCTCCCAATTTTTTCTGAAAAGCAATGAAATATTACCTAAATTTCATGTGACACATAGTGAGGGCAACCTAACTGCTCGCAAATTGTCTTTTTTTTCTGGTGGCGAAATACCTTGGAAACACCATTGAACCAGGCTACAAGGCCACGAAAGTTACTAGTGGTGATTTGCTACTCGAGTTTTAGGACAGACCAATTTGAGAAATTGAATGACTTGAAGTGTATTGGTGACGTAGCAGTAACCCTGTCTGCACATAGAACAATGAACATGAGCCGTGCACAGTGTAATATCGGAAAATGACTTCTTGCACCTCAGTGATGAGACACTTCTAGATGGCTTCCAGAATCAAATTATTATAAAGGTTGGCAGAATCTCGATTCGCCGAAACAATGAGCAGATCCGCACTAAACACATACTACTAAACTTTGACAGCTGTGTGCTCCCTACAATGCTAGATGCAGGCTACATCACACTTCGCGTTAGGCCGCACAACCCGAACCCTCGGCGATGCTTTAAGTGCAAGCGGTACGAACATGGATCCCAGACATGCCGTGGAAAGCAGATATGTGACAAATGTAGCTCCAATGAACACAAGTCTGACGATTGCGAATCATCTCCACATTATGTGAACTGTGATGAAAGTCATCCAGCCTACTCTAGAACATGTCCTAAATGGTAGATGGAAAAAGAGATCATCTCGCTAAAAGTAAAAAAAAACATAATTCGTGAAGCAAGGAACCGTCTGTCATACCTTGATCACAAGTTATGCCGAGGTGGTGCAACGGGGAGTATTGCCACAAGGACCTCGGCAGTCTACTGCGGTCGCCCCGCCGCGTTGGTCTAGTGGCTAAGGCACTCGGCTGCTGACCCGCAGGTCGCGGGCTCGAATCCCGGCTTCGGTGGCTGCATTTCCGATGGAGGCGGAAATGTTGTAGGCCCGTGTGCTCAGATTTAAGTGCACGTTAAAGAACCCCAGGTGGTCGAAATTTCCGGAGCCGTCCACTACGGTGACTCTCATAATCATATGGTGGTTTTGGAACGTTAAACCCCACATATAAATCAGTCTACTGCGGTCGCCAACAGTGGCCCAGTAGTCACTTCGTCTACCCCCCTGGTGGCTGCAGCTATTGCCGCACCACCAACATCAAAGGTGGATCGGCAGGCTTCGGCTCAACAGGCCCCGAAGCTGAATCGAATTTTAAGACTGGAGATGCAAGTCTCTGTGCCCGGTCCTCGACCTACCAGTGCCACAAAGAAGGCGATGGAAATCGATGGACGAATACCAGCGTCGTCGACGCCCGAAGCTCAGCGCTCCTTGGAGCGCAATAAGAAAGGGAAACATCCGTAACCGCTCCATCAAAGGGGTCGGTAACCTGAAGGGTTGCCTCCCTTTAACGCTTATCTTTAGCACATTCGTCTGAACACAGGACACATACATTTCATTTAAATATGACCACACAAATACTACAGTGAAATGCCAGAGGCCTAATTAATAACCTAGATGATATCAAATACATGCTAAACGACTATCAGCCAAAAGTGTTCTGTGTTCATGAGACTCATTTAAAGTCAACTCATGTGAATTACTTAAACAATATGTGGTTTTCTGTCAAGATCGAAATGGTGGCGATTTCTCGTCTGGAGGTGTGGCATCATTGCACAAAGAAGCGTGGCATGCCAGTACATTGCGCTACAAAGCTCTCTTGAAGTTGTGGCTCTTCGCGCTATTTTAGTCAAGCATTTGATAACTATCTGTTCCATCTACATACCCCCCGACGAATCGTTCAATAAAATAGTTAGAAAAGTTAATCGATCAGCTCCCAGATCCGTATGTTTTATTTGGAGATTTTAATGCTCACAGTTTGTTATGGGGTGATACCGGGTGTCATGCGAGAGGTCGCGCTGTATAAAAATTTCTTCTATCATCTGGAGCATGTCTGTTCAATAAGGCACAGCCAACATACTACAGTACCACACAGAATACATATTCAAAAATAGAGTTAGCCATTGGGTCAACCTCACTCCTACCTTACCTAGACTGGAAAGTTATTATTAATCCACATGGCAGTGATCATTTTCCGGCTCTTTTACAAACAAGACAACTGGATGACCAACCCTTTTTTATCCGAAAAAGTGGAACTTTCATGGTGCAAACTGGGCGAAATTCGGAGAGCTATGTATACACTACGCCTCAAAGAGGTGGACTATTAGGGCGTAGAAGAGGTGGCCAACTATATCTCCGAATGTATCCTCACTTGTGCTAAAAAGTTTATACCGCAGTCAAGCAATAATAAGGTCAAACAAAGGCAGGATCGAATCGAGAGTGTGAAATGGTCAAAAAACGTCAAAAGAAAGCATGGAGGACTTTTTCTCGCCACCCAAGACTGGAAACTTATTAATCTTCCAAAGTTGCAAAGCGAATGACAGGAATATTCGCCGTATAGCCAAACGGGAAAGCTGGGCACACTACATATCCTCAATAAACTCCTACACAGATGCCAGCAAGGTGTATAATAGGGTGCACAAACTCAAAGGACAAGGCTCAAATTCCTTCCCTTTGGTGAATGACTGTGGTGCTATAATAAAACAGACAAGCGCTCTTGGCGAGCACTTTGAGAAAATCTGAAGCTCAGAAAATTATACTGCTAAGTCCTTACGCCACAAAAGCATAGCTGAAAGTGTGCCTTTGCGCCCGAACAAGCCTGTACCAGAAGGATACAATAAACCACGAACACTACATGAATTAAAGCTTGCCCTTGGTTCCTATGGAAGTTCTGCCCCTGGCTCTGATACAATTACCTATGAAATGATCGGAAACCTCCCTGATGAAACCCTAAAATGCCTAAAGTGCCGCAGGGCGGAGTATTAGGCTGCACGCTTTTTATAGTTAAAATAACTCTCTTCGCTCAGTTATTCCTTCTGCGATAGCATACTCTGTTTATGTAGATGATATCCAAATCCTTTTCAAATTTTGTAACTCGACTGTATGCGAACGCCAGATACAATTAGGTGCTAACCGCCTTGCAAAATGGGCTGATGAGAAAGGTTTTACGATCAACGCTGACAAGACCAATAGTGTGCTTTTCGCCAGATGAAGAGGTGTACATCCTGACCCCTGCATACTGACGAATGGAGAAAACTTAGTCATCGCGAAAGAACGAAAATTCCTTGGTGTAATTTTTGATTCCAAACTCGCCTTCATCCAGCACATAAAACAGCTGAAGTTAAAATGTCTCAAAAACATGAACCTTTTAAAGATTTTATTGCATTAGTCATGGGGGACTGACAGTCACTGTTTCATATCTGTTTCGAAGCTTGGTTTTGTCACGCATAGACTATGGATGCTTAGTATATCAGTCAGCTACAAAGACAGCACTCAAATTGTTGTACCCTGTATACCACTTAAGTATCCGGCTGGCACTTGGTGCATTCCGTACCAGCCCTGTCCAAAACCTTTATGCAGAGTCAGATCAGTGGCCGCTGGACTATTAGCGCACATATCTAGGAGTCACCTATGCAGCTAAAATCGTATTCCTGGCGCAGCACCCATGCAAAGTGCTTATCAATTCATTGATTTGATAAATATGTGGGGTTTAACGTCTCAAAACCACCATATAATTATGAGAGACGCCGTAGTGGAGGGCTCCGAAAATTTTGAAAATTTCGGCCACCTGGGGTTTTTAACGTGCACCCAAATCTGAGCACACGGGCCTACCATATTTCCGCCTCCATAGGAAATGCAGCCGGGATTGCAGACGCAGCTGGGATTCGAACCCGCGACCTGCGGGTCAGCAGCCGAGTACCTTAGCCACTAGACCACCACAGCGGAGCAAGTGCTTATGAATGATCTGTCCACTACTCAGTTACACGCAAACCGTCCTTCTATCACCCCACCGTTTCTATTGGTAGTAAGACCTGTAGTAGAAAAACTTGAATTCGTTTCGATGAATTACAGGAAAGTGACCACGCTGAACACATTCCCCCGTGGCAGCAGCAGCAGTGTTCGGTCACTTGTGACTGGTCTTTCGAAGACCTCCAAAAGAAAAATTGTTCGAGTGCGTTAATTCAGCAACATTTCTTGGCCCTAGAGCACAAATATTCTGCAGCTGCACTCTTCTCTGGTGGTTCAAAGCCTCGAACATCTGTATCCTGTGCAGCCTATAGACAAAACTTCTCCGACACCAGAACTATGCGTACACATACCAGCATTTTCACAATGGAAGACTATGGTATTCTGCTTATAATACAGCACATAATACAACACAAGATACCAAAGTCTATAGTTTACACAGACTTAACTTTTGTCACTGCCCTGTCTTGTGGCAAGCACAACTAGAACCCCACTTTCAACAAGCTCCTCGCCCCGCCGCGGTGGTCTAGTGGCTAAGGTACTCGGCTGCTGACCCGCAGGTCGTGGGTTCGGATCCCGACTGCGGCGGCTGCATTTCAGATGGAGGCGGAAACGTTGTAGGCCCGTGTGCTCAGATTTGGGTGCTGTAGGCCCGTGTGCTCAGATTTGGGTGCACGTCAAAGAACCCCAGGTGGTCTAAATTTCCGGAGCCCTCCACTACGGCGTCTCTCATAATAATATAGTGGTTTTGGGACGTTAAACCCCACATATCAATCAATCAGATTTGGGTGCACGTTAAAGAACCCCAGGTGGTCGAAATTCTCGGAGCTCTCCTCTACGGCGTCTCTCATAATCATATGGTGGTTTCGGGACGTTAAACCCCACATATCAATCAATAAATTCAACAAACTCCTCAATGAAATCTGTGCAGCCTATAACCTAGAGCTTTCCATTGTTATATGCTGGGTGCCAGGTCATTCTGCGATTGAGGGCAATCAAATAGTGGACAGGAATGCACGAGAAGCCGCTGATCGGGAAGCCATAGATGTAACCACTGTTCCCCGTGTGGATATAAAACCTGTTGTACGTGGAGGATTACGCGACCACTGCCAAGATGAATGGGACAAACAGGTTACAAACACCACCTAGTAAAACCCCAACTTAGGAAAGTTATCCCACAAAAACGCAACAGATTCACTCAAGTCACTATAACAAGGCTTAGAATAGGCCACACTTGTGCCACACATAAACATCTTTTGACAGGCTCTGATCTACCTACATGTATACACTAGAGAGAGCCGAACCGTTTTGCATTTTCTCATTCAATGTCCTGTGCTTCACCAAGTACATCTGATCCATTTTAAGAAGCTTTACCGCTATCATATCCCGCGCTGTTTTTATCACCTGATGCATTGTTTGACTTTAGGAAGCTTTTACGTTATCTTGGGAAAGTCAAATTCTTAAGAATATCATTCCATCCTAGACACAAGGCTGGGCCTCACGTGCGAGGTACCGCTTGGTGCAAAAAAATACAAGTATGTCTGAGCCTTCGCAATTCTTGTCCAAGCAAAGATTTCAGCCGTGAGGGTCTTAGACCTTGTCGACTCATCTATCGTCAGATATTTATCACCAAAGAGATGAAGATATTTTTAACAAAGTGACATTCATTTTGAATGCAATGTGTTTCAGATGTCATAAATTACACAAAATTTGTTTTATTATTTAGACTAGTAACCTGAAGCGAGACAATGCTTGCACTGGCGCTCTTTGGCCTTAGATTCCCTTGCGCCAATAAAACTAATATTATTGTTCTGAAGAGGAATGCCCACTACTGTAGCGATATCGACACGTTGGCGCGAGACGTGAGCTGGGACTGCCTGGTTGCTGCTGCGACGACGCCCGTATATCCGGCCAGCTCTTGCTGCTTCTGTCCTGACGCTGCTACCGCTTATTGCCTTGCATTTACATGATAATAACAAATTGATGGCCAGTTATGTTTATATTTGAGCGCAGGTCTATTTCATTGTTCACAGCTTGCTGACGCACTCTTTATTTTGCTCTTTACAAATTTGTGTTTGCTCTATCACTCTTAAAAAAGGTGGTGCTAATTACTAACTTTGAAGTAGTAAATTTCCGTCGCAACATTCCCAGTCTAAGTAGTAACTGTAGGTAGTAAATTACAAGGTAGTAAAGTTACTACCATGCCAATTACTAGCTGCAGTTACTGCCTACCAGAAGGTAGTAACATAAAGTTGGTAAATGTACCATGATGGTTACTAGCTCCTGTTGCTACTTACTGGAAGGTATTAAGCTGAAATAGAAAGTTTACTACCAAGAAGGTTACTAGGTTTGTTGCTATACATGCAGGAAAGCAGCTTATGTAAATAAACTTTCACAGTAAATGTTTGCTATTTGCCGAGTAGCGATGTAAACTAGTGACAACACTTCGTAACATTACTTCGTGAAGTTGAGTAAAGTTGCAAATGGTGTAACCAAATTAAAAACTGCATGTTACTCTAAAGAGAACATGCATAAGCTTAACTGACAAATATATAGGTCGCACAAAAAAATAGGAGTGACGAATAATTACATACCAAGTATTAAGAAATGGCTATCATGCCCGCAGGGGCGCCTGCGCAAGTAGGCGTTTGGTGTGTAGCGACACCACGGACCCGAGCTAACGGGGGAGTTTGGACTCCCTCCCACGCCTAGCCGTGCGTGGCTTTGCCGTGTCCAGGGAAAAGGGGATCCTGGGGGTTGAGCCGACGCTGGGTGATTAGACCATTAAGGCCCCCCGGCAGAGGCAACACACCCCTTTGGCCCTGGCTTCACGTAGACGGCACCCCTGGGCTGACCCACCCAGGTGAAATCGGCAGTCGCCTTTTCCTCTCTCTCTCTCCCTACATCTTCGTCTTTCTTACTTTTTTAGCTTTCCTGTCTACTTCTCTCTTCTGCTTACTTCCAATTTTCTCGGCGGCAAGGGTTAACCCTGTGCAAATAGCCTACCTTGGCCTAGGCGCATTGGGTTATAGCAGAGTTTTACGGCTGACGTCTGCAAGCTTTCAGCATCCGCAAACTTGCAGCGTCCCCTCGTTGGGCTCCGTGGTGGGCGGCCGCCAACGCTGCTGAACAACATGGTTTTCAGATCGCCATTGTGTGCATATAATTTTGATTTGCTGTATTTCCTGATTTTCTGTACGATGTATACCCGCTCCTCTCTGTAATGCTTCGGCCTTGAGAGTAAATAAATGAAATGAAATGAAACTAGCATGCACAAAGCATTCCCTTTACTTAGTGAGCGTGCCTCCTCAAAGCGGGTACGCACCGAAGACATCTATTTTTTCATTCGGCCAAGACAAATCTTTCCTCATTTTCACGCTATACACTGCGAAATACTAACAAACAAGCCAGAACTGTATCCCCCTTCATAGTGGCTAGGTGCCTAACCGAAACTCTCGGTGCCGGGGACAAGGTTACCAAAATGGCCAGCGGAGATCTACTCCTTCAAATACGTGACAAAGACCAATTCGATAAACTGAACACCCTCACAACGTTTGGAGACACACCCATCAGTATTACGCCACACAGGTCCATGAACTCGACTCGCGGGGTCGTATCGGACGTAGATTTGCTTGACCTGGCCGAAGCTGAACTTCTGGAAGGATGGAAGAGCCAGAACGTGACAAACGTACAGCGTATTAAGATCAGAAGAGATCAAAAGGAAATCCCAACCAAACACTTAGTACTGACCTTTGCTTCGAGCGATCTGCCGGAAACTATTCAGACTGGGTACACAGACATCCGTGAGACCATATATTCCCAACCCCCGCCGTTGCTTCCAATGTCAGAAATATGGCCATGGCTCGCAAAGCTGTCGTGGCCGGAAAACTTGTGCTCTGTGTGGAGTCGTGTGCCATGCGTCCGACAACTGCGAAGCACCTGCACACTGTGTGAACTGTGGCGGTAATCATGCTGCGTACTCACGTTCCTGTTCTTTCTGGAAAAAAAGAAAAAGAGATCATCACTTTAAAGATAAAAGAAAACATTACATTTAAAGAAGCAAGAAAAAGAGTCTTGCCATTTTATGGCCCCACATATGCTGATGCGGCGCGCCAGGGGGCAGTGTCGCACCAGCCCTCGCCACTCCTTCGGCCTGCGCAGAGTGAGCCATTGGCTGTGGCGCCTGCCCCCAAGGCGGCAGTGGTTGAGTCTACTCCGCCTACTATTGAACAGAGACCAGAGACTCCAGGGTCCTCGGGTCTCAAGGCCTCACCTCGCCAGGCGAGGCCCAAGCTTCGAAAAACCAGCTCGCATGAGCGAGCATCCAGTGCCTCCGAGGAGGCAATGGATACGGCGGCACCCCTGGTGCCAAAAGAGCGGCGCGGCTCTCTGGAGCGTGCCAGGAGAACTAAAAAGCTCATAACAGGGCCTGATAATAGCCCTGTTACTTGAGCTCGACCTTTCACCTTAAACAAGTCACTTCCTTAACGTACACACAGCACTACTTTACTTCCAATATGAAAACACAAATTATTCATTGGAACGTCAGAGGCCTGCTTAAAAACCTCGACGACGTCCAAGAGCTTTTATACAAACACTCACCTCAAGTGCTGTGTGTACAGGAAACACACCTAAAATTCCTCCAATACAAATTTTTTACCTGCTTACATCATATACCGAAAGGACCGAGATGATGCTGTGGCATCATCCGGTGGCGTAGCCATTATTATTAACCAAGGAGTAGCGTGTACACATTTACCACACCAGACATCCCTTGAGGCGGTGGCTGTTCGAGCGGTACTTTTAAACAAACTCGGCACCATCTGCTCTTTGTATGTACCTCCCCACCAACGTCTTGAAAGACGTGAATTCCAGTCTTTAATAGACGAACTGCCTGAATCTTATTTGCTTCTTGGAGACCTAAATGCACATAGTGGACTGTGGGGTGATTCTCGCTGTGATGCACGAGGTCGTCTCATTGAACAATTTCTCTTCTCTTCCGGTGCCTGTTTGTTGAATAGGAAAGAGCCAACATACTATAACGTTGCCAACAAAACTTACTCGTCTATAGACCTCAGCATCGTATCACCTTCACTCCTACCCTTACTGAAATGGAAAATCATAAAAAATCTGTATGGAAGTGACCATTTTCCTGTAGTGTTGAGTTCACAAACAACATATGAATGTCCTCTACATGTTCCCAAACGGCTTATGAACAAAGCAGACTGGGAACAGTTCCACAACACTACACGTTTGAGTTGGACACACATATGTAGGTTAGACATAAATGAAGCTGTGCAGTACTTCACAGCTTTTCTAACTGACGCAGCAGCCAGGTGCATACCGCAAACATCTGGAATGCCCGGAAAACGACACGTCCCATAGTAGAACAGTGTCGTAATGCGCGAAAGGAGCAGAACAGGGCATGGAGGCTGCTTCGGAACTCACCAACAGCCGAAAATCTTGACACCTTTGAGAACATAGTCTCAAGGCAGGAGAACGCGTCGGAAGGCCAGAAGAGAAAGCTGGCAGAAGTTTTTATCGGGGATCAATTCATACACACAGGAGGCTAAAGTCTGGAACATGGTTGGTAGGATAGCGAAAAAACAAGTACACACACTTCCACTCGTAAACACTCAAGGTGATACCTTGGAAGATCAGGCAAACTTCCTCGGTGCACACTTTGAACGGGTATCCAGCTCGTCCCACTATACTGACACTTTCCAAAAATACAGAACAAGAATAGAAAAGCAGAAACTCGAACACAAATCCACTAGATACGAAGCATACAATGAAGCTTTCAGTTTAGCTGAGCTCCGAACATCTTTAAACTCCTGCAGTACTTCTGCCCCAGGTTCTGACCGTGTGGAGTATGAAATGTTAAAAAACCTACCAGCCGAAACACGAAAAACCTTACTTTGTTTGTACAATGATATCTGGTTTTCTGGCACTATCCCTACCTCCTGGAAAGAGGCTATTATTATTTCCATTTTGAAAGAGGGCAAGGACCCTTCTTTAGCGTCAAGTTATAGGCCTATTGCACTTACAAGCTGCTTGTGCAAAGTCTTCGAAAAAATGATAAACAGCCGACTTATACATATCCTTGAAACAATTTGCTCGACCCATTTCAGTGCGGGTTTCGAGAAAATAGATCTACCACAGACCACCTTGTTCGTATCGAGGCACAGATCAGAGACGCCTTCGTCCATAAACAATATTTTCTCTCTGTGTTCCTCGATATCGAAAAGGCTTATGATACAACATGGCGTTTTGGAATTCTAAGAGACCTGTCCCATTTTGGTGTGCGCGGAAGAATGTTTCGTATAATCGAACGTTACCTGTCAAACCGGACATTCCGTGTCCGTGTGGGCAGTGTTCTCTCCCAAACATTTGTCCAGGAAACAGGCGTGCCACAAGGTGGTGTGCTTAGTTGCACACTTTTTATTATCAAAATGAATTCTTTGCACTTGTCCATCCCCCGCAATATGTTGTATTGTACATATGTCGACGACGTTCAGCTTGGCTTCAAGTCATGCAACTTGGCAATGTGTGAGCGGCAGGTTCAGATGGGCTTAAACAAGGTCTCCAAATGGGCAGATGTAAACGGATTTCGACTTAACCCACAAAAATCACGTATGTCTTGTTCTCTCGAAAGGGAGGCATGCACTCTGAACCTGACATTCGAATGAACGGGCAATGTCTGTCCGTCAAAGCCGAACATAAATTCTTAGGCTTAATCTTGGACAACAAGCTGACCTTCGTACCGCACATCAAGAATTTAAAAATAAAATGTTTAAAAGCCATGAATGTTATAAAAGTGTTGTCACGTACTACGTGGGGTAGTGATAGGCAATGCCTCATGAACCTCTATAGAAGCCTCATTCGCACCCGCTTAGATTATGGGGCCGTTGTCTATCAGTCTGCTACTCATAGTGCCTTGAAGATGCTGGACCCCGTGCACCATTTGGGCATCCGCCTTTCTACGGGTGCTTTTCGCACCAGCCCCGTAGAAAGCCTTTATGTTGAGTCAAATGAGTGGTCGCTTCATCTGCAGAGAACTTACATGTCCTCTGTTCATTTCCTTAAGGTGAAAGCAGACAAGGAGCACCCCTCATACTCTACAATTAATGATTTGTCGAGCTCAACTCTGTTTCAAAACAGGCCTTCGATGAAGCAGCCCTTCTCAGTTCGCCTGAAGTGTCTAGCTGAAGAAACTGCAGTCTCACTGGAACAGTTTAATGGCTCCTGTAGCATATCCGCCACCGTGGCAATAGCAGACTATAGATTGCGATGTGTCCTTTCATGAGTTACAAAACATGCGCATATTGCCCATATCCGAACATACTTCCTCGAACTTCAACACAAATACACACGTCCTGAGTTCTTTACAGATGCTTCCGAGTCCAACTCCTCTGTGTCCTACGCTGCTGTCGGCCCATCCTTTTCGGATGCTGGCCCTCTACATCCAGGCACAAGTATCTTCACAGCAAAAGCTTACGCGATACTTGTGGCAGCTAAACACATCAAACAACTACAAATACAAAAAGCAGTAATTTATACAGACTCCCTCAGTGTGGTAACGGCTCTGCACAGTCTTAAAAAACAAAAAAACCCGGTTCTTGTCTCACTTTACTCCATTTTGTGCACACTCTACTCACTAAAACATGTAGTGTGCTGGGTGCCAGGGCACCGTGAGATCCAAGGCAATGTGAGGGCGGATCAGGTCGCTGCATCCGTCCACAAAAGCACTGGCCCTACACCCATATTAATCCCGGCCCTTGATCTTAAGCCGTCTCTCAAACGAAACCTCGGGGACTACTGGCAGAGCAAGTGGGATACACACACACAAAACAAACTACACATTATTAAGCCACACCTTGGTCATTGGCTGCCAGTATCAAAATCGCGTCATACAGAGGTAATACTAACGATATTCAGGATAGGACACTCATACACGACACACACACACATCTTTTGTCCGGTGGTGATCCACCATTGTGTGAAAAATGTGGTGAAGCATCAACAGTCCGTCACGTTTTAATACAATGTAAACAATTAGAAACTATAAGAAAACAGAATTTTTCATTACCCTACCGACAACATATGCATTTACACCCTGCAATGTTCGTCGGTAGAGAACCGCGTTTTAGTCATAAATCATTGTTAGCGTTCTTAAAAGAAATTCGTAATTTTCATATCATATACCAGGGCATCCCGTAGCACGACCTCTCCAGGGAGGTTTTTGCTGCGGTGGCTACACAGGAAAGCACTTGCCTCACGGCCCTTGCACGCAAGGGTATGAACGAGTGAGGTACTTGTGCTAATGCCACACATGTCCGCCATAGTTTTTTATTATCACCAACTTTTGTCACCTATTCACACCACACACACCTTTGACGGCATGGTCATGATTTTATTACTTGTATGTTTTTACCCGCCTTACTACGAGGAATTTCATGGCCCCTATACAGCCGCTAATCACATATCATTGTCCACATTCTTTGTCCCATGAACTGGCGCTCTTTGGCCATCAAATGGCCCTTGCGCCAAAAAACACCATATATCATCAGAAATGGCTCTTGGCAGTAAAAACAAAAATACAGATTTTGAATGAAACATTTATTCAGAAGTGACTCTTTCAGGCACCTCAATCGTTCGCTGTTTTTTTTCGCGATTATTCTCTTCACTTTTGGCGATGTTGATGCACATACAAGCCTGCAGATACGTTCCAGCACAGCAAATGTGTTTTGGGTGTGGATGCATATTGCACAATAAATGCATAATACGCCGGGGCGTCTGCGTAAGCAGGCGTTTGGTGTGTAGCGACAACATAGAACCGAGCTAACGGGGGGGGGGGGAGTTCTCACCACAGAAAGATCGACCTCCCTGGTGCAGTATCTGGCCACTACCTCCCAAACGCAAGCGTCATTTACCTCACGGCCCTCAGTCCCCACCAGCTGCGAAGCAACTGACCATGGCGGCGGTCTGATCTGCAGCGCAGCAAAGGGTGCTAATAATCTCTGGATTCGGACAAGCCTCAATTGGAACCTGAACTTGGCAACGTTTAACGCTAGAACCTTATCTAGTGACACAAGTCTAGCTGTACTATTTGAGGAACTAGAGGGTGTTAAATGGGATGTAATAGGGCTCAGTGATATTAGGACAGGAGGCCCATACGGTGCTACAGAATGGACACGTCCTTTGCTATTAGGGCTTGGCTGACATAAGAGAACAGGGATTGGGGTTTCTAATTCACAAAAACATAGCTGGTGAAATAGAGGAATACTAGAGCAGTAATGACAGGGTGGTAGGTATCGTAATTAAATTCAATAAGAGATACAAGATGAAGACAGTACAGGCTTACGCGCCTACATGCAGCCTTGGCGCTTCAGTTGAAAGCTTCTATGAAGACGTGGAATTGGCAATGAGTAAGGTAAAAACACAGTATACTATACTGATGGGACACACTAATGCAAAGGTAGGGAAAAATCAGGCTGGAGAGCAGGCAGTAGGAGATTATGGCATCGGTACTGGAAATGCCAGAGCAGAGCTAGAAGTAAAATTCGCAGAAAGCAATAATTTACGGATTTTGAATACCTTCTACGCAAACGAAACCATAAGTGGACATGAAGGAGCCTTAACGGCGAAAATAAGAATAAAATAGACTTTATAATGAGTACATACACAGGCATCGTGCAGGATGTGGAAGTGGTTGGCAAGGTACGATGAAGTGACCATAGAATGGTACTGTCTCAAACTTGTCTAGACTTGAAGAAGGAACGACAGAAACTGATACGCAAGAAGCCAATCAATGAGCTAGCACTGAGAGGGAAAGTACAGGAATTCAGTATCGCTTCAGAACAGGTACTCGGCTCTTATTGAGGAAACCAACCTTAGCGTAGATACAATGAATGATAATCTGACGAGTATCATTACGGAGTGTGCAGTGGAAGTTGGAGGCAGGGTAGTTAGACAGGACACTGGCAAGCTTTCTCAGGAAACGAAGAATCTCATTAAGAAGCGTCAAAGCATGAAAGTATCAAGTACAACAGACAAAATAGAACTGTCAGAGCTTTCGAAGTTGATTAATAAGCGTAAGGTATCCGATGTAAGACGGTACAACACGGAGTGAATTTAACACGCTCTGAAAAACGGAGGAAGCGTCAAAGCAGTGAAGAGCAAACTTGGGATAGGGAAAACTCGGATGTGTGCACTAAGGGACAAGCAAAGCAAAATAACTACCAATACGGATAGAATAGTAAAATTAGTGGAGTTTTACAGAAATCTGTACAGTAGCTAGCACAACCACGACCATAATATAAGAACTAGCAGTATTCTCGATGACACCCCACCAGTAATTATAGGTCAGAAAAGCCTTGGAGAGCATGAAAACAGGCAAAACTGCTGGTGAGGATCAGGTAACACCAGATCTGCTTATAGATGGAGAACATATTGTGGTAGTAAAACTAGCCACCCTGTTTACGGGGTGTCTCCTGGCGCGAAGAGTACCAGAGTCTTGGAAGAATGTTAACATCATCTTGATACATAAGAGATGACAAGGACTTGAAGAATTACAGGCTGATCAGCTTGCTCTCCGTAGTATACAAGCTATTTACAAAAGTATTTGCTAACAGAGTCAAGAAAACATTAGAATTCAATCAACCAAAGGGAAAAGCATGATTTCGAACAGGCTACTCAACAAACGACCACATTCATACTATCGATCAGGTAATAGAGAAATGTTCCGAATATAACCAACCACTATACGTCGCCTTCACAGATTACGAGAAGGCGTTTGATTCAGTAGAAATACCAGCAGTCATGCAGAGACTGCTGAATCAGGGCGTCCATGAAGCATATATAAACATCCTGCAAGAAATCTACAGGGGATCAACTGCTACCATAGTGCTTCATAAAGAAAGCAACAGAATACCAATCAAGAAGGGTGTAAAGCAGGGAGATACAATCTCCCCAATGCTATTTACCGCGTGCTTGTAGGAGGTTTTCAGAGGCCTAGAATGGGAACAGTTAGGGATAACAGTTAATGGAGAGTACCTTAGTGACCTGCGCTTCGCCGATGACATTGCATTGCTGAGTAACTCAGAGGATGAGTTGCAACTCATGATTACGGAGTTAGACAAGGAGAGCTGAAAGGTGGGTCTTAAAATTAATCTGCAGAAAACAAAAGTAATGTGCAACAACCTCGGAAGAGAGCAGCCCTTTGAGATAGGTAATAGTGCACTTGAAGTTGTGAAAGACTATGTATACATAGGGCAGATAATAACCGCGGATCCGAACCACGGAAATGAAGTAACTAGAAGAATGACAATGGGGTGGAGCACATTTGGCAAGTAGTCTCAAATTGGGACAGGTAGATTGCCACTATCTCTCAAGAGGAAGGTATATAACAGCCGTATCCTGCCAGTACTAAGCTACGGAGCAGAAACATGGAGACTTACTGAGATGGTTGAGCTTAAATTGTAAACGACGTAGCGAGCAATAGAAAAAAAAAGGGTAGGTGTAACCTTGAGAGACAAGAAGAGAGCAGAGTGGATTAGGGAACAAACGGGGGTTAAGGATGTAATAGTTGAAATCAAGAAGTGGAAATTGACATGGGCAGGGTATGTAGCGCGTAGACAAAATATTTGCTGGTCATTAAGGGTAACTAACTGAATTCCCATGGGTTTGGGTGAGCAGAAGGTTATGTGGGCAGATGAGAGTAAGAAGTTTGCGGGTATAAAGTGGCAGCTGCAAGCACAGGACTGAGCTGAGTGCCGGAACATGGGAGAGGCGTTTGTCCTGCAGTGGACGTGGTCAGGCTGACGATGATGATGTGTGCACAAGGGCTGTCACATCAGCAATGACATCCAGGACCTCCACTAACAAGTCTACAATCTCTGCGACGATCTCTGTTGCATTTCGAGGCTCGTTGCCTTTCAAGTCCAATGAGGGGAAGGCATTCTGTAAAAAAGCGAATAAGCAAATGATGAAAATCAGCATGACTGAATATTACTATGAATGAATATCAAGAGAATGAATATTTGATTCAGATAAACTTTCTGCCTTTCCACTGTTAAAAACCTAATAAATTGGATGATTTTATATTTTTAAGCGTACAATTGTGGACACTTGAGCGTAATTTTGCCCAATGTTGATTAACACGACCCATTAGTGCTGCCCAAGGTTGCCCAATGCCCAATTTTGCCCAATGTTGATTAACACGACCCATTAGGCCCATTAGTGCTGCGAATTGTTGTATTTTTGTATTGATATATATTTTTAACATTTCCCATTCATGTCGCAAACATTGGCAACTTTCGTACCTTCTATTGATTTTTCTTTATTATTCTCACTGACCCACTCCTGCCTGGGTTAGAATAGGGCCTAAAGTATATGTAAATAAATGAAAAAGACAGTGTGCAGGTGCTCCTGCATATCACCCACATCAAGACGTTGCTGCTGCGCCGATTATAGCACCTAATGGTTGCCTTGCCGTGTCTCCTCCGTTTGCAACCTGCCTATTTTCCACTTACATCAATGCTTCGTCTTTGCAAAAATAATTTTTTTCTTGATCAGACGATGTAAAATAGCGCTAAGAAATGGGAATACAAGAAGAGGACACGACACAGGTGCCAACTTCCAACAGTGTTTATTACCACCGCACGCTTGTCTATATCAGAAAAATATATATTAAATGTATGATAAGCACAAAAATGTATTTCTTTGAAAATACAATTCCTTATCACTGAGCATAAGCACGAGAGTGTTGACGCACTTAGACCTTAGTGTTGCAATAGTGTCATCCTCAATAATCTCTCTAGTGAGCTTGTCAAATATTCTCTTGATTACTATGCATGCATTGAACATCGGTGAGCTGCAGCAGGACTTACAATGTATGGCCAGCTAACTCCCTTGGCAATTTTTCACGTTATTACAATGTTCTCTCAATCTATCATTAAGGTGACGGCCCGTCTGTCGAATATACTCTTTACAAGAGAGCGGAATACGATAAACAACGCAAATGACATGGGAACAAGAACAGTTCGATGGTTCTTATTACAACCTTTGGGTTTTCCGTCACGATCATGAAGGCCACCAAGGCTGGCCAACGTCTTGTGAGCCGTAAAGACAACCCTAACTTCAGAGCACTTAGCTAATATTTTTTAGGGTATGCGATGTCTTGTGGTGGTATGGTATGACGAGTAGGTGCTTCGGTTTCTCCGCATCATGATGCGCTGTATATCCTGGGAAGCGAGCCTTCTGCAACCGAAGTTTGAACGTGCATAGTATAACCTGCTTTCGACAATCAGTCTGATTATAAAAACTTTTGGCGACTTCGTGCTCACAAGATTTGCTGAATGCATAACGGAAACAATGACTGATGATGCCTCTTTTCACTAGTTTGGAATGAGCTGATGGGTAAGGAAGGATAGCTTTGTTCAAGTGTGGTTGTTTCAAGCATGGTTGGCTGCACCATTAGATTGCGTCTTGGAGTTGGGGAATCGACGACGCGTCGTCCACCGTGCATTTCGCGAGTGCGATGAACTTGTTCGCAATGAACCACGCGTTACAAAAGTCAGGGCGTGTTCTCTTGCGTTGTGCGTAGCTGTGCAATTAAGAGATCGCGTCTCAGTATTAAGGACGACGGGGAAAACTGAATAGAGTTGCAGCCGGCGGTGTGCTTCCCCACCCCTTTCCTTTTTTTTTTCATAGCTGATCGTGCCGCGTCGACCGCGCGCCACGACGGGAACGCTATGCTTCTCCTAGCTGTGTCAGCACAACACATATTGTTTTACACTCGTGCACATGTGACGAATAAATGTCCCAAGGCTGGCTAATCGGAGTACGTCGGATATGCTACAGCTATATACGCTTGGAAGGCTGCTTTATTGATGCAGTTGTAGCGAATTTAGCGCGCCTCGTGCGTACCTGTAAATAGAACTCCGCCGACGAGCCGCCGTCGTTTGCAGGGCCTTACCTACAATAAGCACAAACGAGCAAAATTCCAAATAATGAATGCTTATGCGGGGTCCCATTTACAGGTACTAACAAGGCGATAACAAGGCGCCGATAGCAGCAATGTGGTACATATCTGGGGAGTGCTCCACGATACGAAGCCACACGTCCTCACTTGAGAATAGCGCATCTTCGTAATCAACAGCACCGGCAGAACACAAAGTATGAACACAGTGCGCAAGTACACTTAAAACACGAGAGAAATCGACTCCAACCGATACCCCTCGAGACGCTGTCAGACAACACACAGTCGAGTGGTGAATAAACACGTTCAAACAAGTAAAGTGGTTACAGCCACACAGACGCACACCACATTTGCGCATCCTAATTTTTCAATGCTGACTAGAAAACTTTGTTACTATAGTTATAAAGTGAAAATATATGTATATATAAATCTTCCATAAGTACGTAAAACGTGTAATTTGAAAAAAAGAAACTTAGAATTTCGGGCGCGCGAAATTTGAAATGGCTAACTCAGTGTACACAGTGAACGCCATTTAAAACAAATGTACAACAGCGGTAATAACCGCAAAAATTCATATATTATGAATTAAAGATATACAATTGTCAATGCAGACTAGTAGACACAAAACTTTATTGCAACAACTGATATGGCCCTTATCAAACTAGATACGAAATACAAGTTATATATATATATATATATATATATATATATATATATATATATATATATATATATATATATAATACTCCTCATCTGCTTAGTAGACTTTATTCGGTTGTCCTAGGAAGCTTCAAGGGGCCCATTGGGTCTAGAAACTCTAGATACGACCGCACCCTCTACCTTATTACACGGCAGAAGCGGACGTCTGCGTGCACGCATAGTCGTGCGCAAGGGGAGGGGGGGCGTTATCTTGGAAGGGGGGGGCGTGTAAGTCGCCCGATACATTGACATAGTGAGGGAGAGAGGGCGCTCCTATGCACTTTCGCTCATGCCTCGTAGTCGGGAGAGTGCAAGGCTCGGGCCCTTTTCCAAATTTGTGATGGTTGTGTGTGGGTTTTACAGAAAACAAATGATAAAAATGGGTGTTAATAAATGCCTTCGGCAAGTCCCTCAATCCCCTGATGGGGAACCCTGCGCACGTCTCTATGTGCACGTACGCAAGTAATAATGTTTACTATCCCAAGTAGTACCATTTACTACCACATATATTTAATACCTCTTGTATACTTCTGAGGTAGTGTAATTGTCGCTATATGTAGTAACGGGGGTCATAAAGGTAGCAACGGGTCCCGTTACTTCTATTTACTACCTTTTTAAGAGTGTAAAACATGTCACAATAAGCTCGACAAATAATATTTGCAGCTTCAGTCGAGAGGCAAAGGTTTACTATGGGTGATATATTCATGAAAGCTGGCATTAAGTGTATGTGGATATGTAGTAGTCGTGTATTATGAGAGATGCTACAGCTTGTTTTTAAAAGCATGCAAATATGAATCATAATGTTTGTACACATTGCTCGCAACACACCTTGTTGCAATCCAAAACACATGTTCATTTTTTGTTGGCGTTAAAAATGGCACCAGAAACAGCGCTTTTGTATTAACTCCTCTGAAGGTTTTACAGTTTATTTGCTAGAACCCATTCACTTCTACAATCTTCTTGCTCCCCTCAAAATCTTATTCCATTGGCGATATGAATCATTACATATCTCGACACAGCCTCACTGCTACATGGACTAACGCTGATGTCATAACAAGGGTTTTATTTGGGAGGGTAGTGCCAGCATCCTAGGTGTCTCCACCCACTTCAATGTTCCATGAATTTTCTTTGACAAACTGTTAGTGCTTCAGCTTCCTTTTCCCCCACTCGAGTAATTGGTAGCAGAAAATCTATTTGACTATGGTCACAACAGTCCAGTGAAAGGCGTGTTTGGACAAAATGCCTTTTTTGGACACCAATGAAACCATAAACCTCGTTCATGAACGCATTTTTGTGCTTACTCGGCGGTAAATCTTTTTGTCATTATCACTCTATATTTGTCTTTCTGAGGAGCCTGAATTCCTCTGATTCCGCTAGCTGGCACAGACTGCCCAATGCAGTAAAACATGGGCTGCATCTAAGGCATTCTCTATATGATCTGTCGAGGTGTGCACAACATCTCCTTCTGAGAAACATTTCCAAGTGGCAATATTTTTCGGGCACAATCCTATCGGTAAATTCAAATTGCTTGTCACTTCTGAAATTTATGAAATCTAAGGTCATTGCGAAGTAACCTTGCTGAAAATGTTAATGTGCTGAACTGTCTTTCAACAGTGACCAAATCTTTTCATTTCGCAGTGACCAGAGAGAACACTTATGTTCACTTTGACTGAAGCAAACGGCATGGCCTTGGCTTTAACTAGCTGTCCTAGAGCAACTTGTGATAAAATTCAATACGTCTTCTTTTCTGGCTTCCAAGTTAACCATTATAGACTCTTTTGCAAAACCTGCCATATTATCTTGAATTTGGACTGCTGTGAAAGTGCTTGAACTTAAGCACCTTACGCTTGTTCTGCTATGCTTTATGTGCATTTAATGTGTGCCTTCACATTTTGCACACACGTGGTCATGACACTGATTGACAACGCTGAAGCGGACACCAAAATGTGTGTGGGCTACCAAAGACGCTTAGGCAGATTTTTTTGCGGGACTGAGCTGGCAAATTAAAGCAGGGGCAGCACTATCATCCTAAGTGTAGTCCAGTTCATAGATGTGATCTAGCGTCATTTCATGCTCTGTATGCTACGGGAGAAAAACTTGAAGAGAGGGGAGGGCATGAGCCAGGTGTACCAACCCCTGGCTATGCCACAGGAATGCAGCAATGTTGTATGCTTTGCCCTACTATGCATAAGCTGTGTATACATAGCCTCTGTCCAATGACAGCAGGGTGAACATGTTATGACATGTGGAGTTGATGGGGCATTGACATGCTGATGTTTTTCATATATCAGCCCAAAATCATATCAGTCATACTTTTACTAGCCCATCGAGTCATTTCTTTCTGTCGCCTGTGGTAGTCATATAAATGTAGCGGGTAAATCACTAATTCTTTCCTGCTAATATTTTGAAGTGTCTTCCATATTCTTCCTGTAATAATGAAGCATCATCAGCAAAACAAGCCCTTTTAGAGTCAGTATGATGAGAAAACTTGTCGGTCTGTAACAGTCTGTTACCATAAAGCAGATCAGAATTGGCTCAAAAAAATCCCCGCAGGGGCGTCTGTGCAAGCAGGCGTTTGGTGTGTAGCGACACCACGGACCCGAGCGAACGGGGGTTTTGACCCCTCCCACGCCTTGCCGTGCGCGGCTTAGCCGTGTGCTGGGAAAAGGGAATCCTGGGGGTTGAGCCGACGCCGGGTGATTGGATATTTAAGGCCCCCCGGCAGGGGCAACACACACCTTTGGCCCCGGCTTCGCGTCGACGACACCCCTGGGCTGACCCACCCAGGGGAAATCGACAGTCACCTTTTCCTGTCTCTCTTTCCTCCCTCTCTTTTTCTTTCTCTCACACTTTTTATCTTTCCCGTCCTCTCCTCACTTCTGTTTACTTCCGATTTTCTCGGCGGCAAGAATTAACCTTGTGTAGGTATCCCACCTTGGATAATTACCTTGGGTTATAATGACAGTGTACTGCTGGCGTCAGGAGGACTTGTTTAACAAGTCAAGCCGCATCCCCTTGTTGGGCTCCTTTGTGGGTGGTCACCGCTGTTACCATACACATTCATACTTCTATGGCTTCACAAGTATTTACCACCCTTTATCGGCCACGTAAGAGAGGCCACACCGAAGCAAGTTTTAACTTCTCTACAAAAACTAAAGTTACTTTCGTGAAGTACCACATTATCCATAGTGAAAGCACACCTCTAAAAAAACTATCCCCATTTTTGGTGGCCAAGTGCCCTCACACAAAGCATCCAAGGACCCACATACAAAGCATCCAAAATGTCAAGTGATGACCTCCTTTTGGAGCTAACCGAAAAAGACCAAGTGCCTAAGCTACCCCAACTAACCAGCGTTGGAGAAACAGCTTTCACCGTTTCGGCCCATCGCTCTCTAAACAGCAGCAGGGCAGTAATATCCGAGGAAGACTTCTTATACCTTAGTGACGAAGAGCTCCTAGAAGGGTTCCAAGACCAAAACTTCATAAAAGTCCGAAGAATAGTAATCGGTCGCAATAATCAGGAAGTGCCCAGCAAACACGTAATACTAACCTTTGAAACAAGTGAAATGCCCACCTCTCTTAAGGCTGGGTACATAAAAATCAATGTCAGACCCTACATCCCAAACCTCAGACGCTGTTTCAAATGCCAAAAATTTGGACACGCCTCGCACTCATGCAGAGGCAAAGAAACATGAACGAAATTCAGCGCAAACGACCACAAATTGGAAAACTGTTCATCCTCACCCAACTGTGTTAATTTTGACAGGGAACACCCAGCGTGTGCTCGGTCATGCCCATGTTAAAAAAAAGTGATTGCTCTGACCATCAAAGTAAAAATATCATTCAGGAAAGCACAAGAACTGCTGTCGCACCTTTTCTACAGAAGTTACGCCGATGTGATGCAGTTGGGGGTAGCGTCACAAAGGCCTCAGGAGTCCACCACTACCCCACGCAGTGGTCCTGTGGTGACTCAAACCGCCCCCTTAAAGGAAGCAGCACCAGCTGCTCCATCTACATCAAAGGACCCGCACACTCCAGCCTCCTCGGGCCCCCGAAACAATCGAGTGCCAAGGTCTGAGTTCCGTTTATAGTGCCTCACTCTCGATCTGCCAGTGCCTCAGACAAGGCAACAGAGATCGACCACAAAACTCCGCTGTAATCGACAACGAAGGACAAGCGCTCCCTCGAGCGCGCCAAATAGGACAAGGACAAAGTCCCAGTAACCACAATAAGTAAGCGATAACCGTGATGGTTATCGCATTTCTCTCCATTTCTATTTCTTAGTATTGTCACCTATCATCTTTTACTCACACCGACCGATCCCCAGAAGTATATTATCAGTCCCCAGAAGTATATATTATTAATTTTATGCTGCCATGGCTTTTATCGCACAATGGAACTGTAGAGGCTTAATTTATAACTTAGAGGACATAGAGTACATAATTAACAAGTTCTCACCAGTGGCTTTTTGCTTCCAAGCGACAAATCTTTATGCAAAACACAACCATTTTCTTATGGGCTTCAAAGTTGCCAGAAAAGACCACGAACAAAAGCCATAGTTATACCGTTACCTCAAACCTGTTAAACCCCCAACATCCCCAAGTAGCTACAGGCCCATTGCACTAAGCTGCCTAGCAAAAACATATAAAGCATCATAAATATTAGTTACTTTCTCTCTGGAATCGGAGCACCTAATAGACGCACACCAGTGTGGATACAAAAAGGGCTGTTCCACCACTGATCATCTTGTTAGGCTTGAACAAGAAATACGACAGGCAATTATATACAAACAGTTCTGTCTCGTGGTCTTCTTTGACTTAGAGAAAGCATATCACACAACTTGGAGATATGATATTCTAAGAGATCTAGCTAACTTGGAGATTCGCGGAAGAATGCTGAACTGCTTATAAGATTTCTTATCAAATAGAACTTTTCAAGCACGTCTGGGTACGGTACTATCACGAATATTTGTCCAAATAAATGGTGTACCACAGGACTGCGCTTCGAGCACCACCCTGTTTATAGTCAAAATTAACTCCATCAACAGGGCTATACCCCGTACAGTCATGCACTTCATCTACGTTGACGATCTCCAAGTCACCTGCCGTGCCTCCAGCCTATCATCCCGCGAAAAGCAACTCCAAATTACAATAAATCAGCTTACGAAATGAGCCAACCAAGATGGTTCCCGCTTTTCAACCCAAAAACCACCGCTGTTCTCTTTACGCAAAAAAAGAGAATTGTTCCCTGAACCCGCGCTCAAACTATACATAAACATGGCAGTAAAACAAGAACACACATATCTAGGAATCGCATTCAACCGAAAACTAAACTTTCTGGCACACATAAACGCACTGAAAACTTAGGCAAACAGAGCACTCAATGTGCTCAAAGTACTCCCTCATAAGCACTGGGGTTCCGATCTACTCTGCCTTATGCACATTTACCGATCTCTTGTACGCAGCATTTTAGACTACGGATGCGTAGTCTACGACTCGGCGCGAAACTCAAACATCCGCCGTCTTGACCATACACACAACCTCGGTCTTTGTCTGTTAAGTAGTGCTTACAGAACATCACCTGTGCAATTTGTATACGTAGAATGCAATGAACCCTCACCATGTGATCGAAGAGCATTACTAACCTTGTCATGCGTTTTAAGAATAAGTTTGTCACCTGAACACATCTGCTACGAAATTGTCGCAAAGTGTAACTCACACTTACACTACCTCAACAAACCGAACCGAATCAAACCAGTTGTCCTACGTTTCAAGGAATACTGCCGCTTTTATACCATCCCTGAATGATCACTTCATCTACGCCCTGGGCGTAGATGAAGTATATATAAACATTCTGGAAGAAATCTACAGGGGATCAACTGCTACCATAGTGCTTCATAAAGAAAGCAACAGAATACCAATCAAGAAGGGTGTAAGGCAGGGGGACACTATCTCCCCAATGCTATTTACCGCGTGCTTACAGGAGGTTTTCAGAAGCCTAGAATGGGAGCAGTTAGGGATAAGAGTTAATGGAGAATACCTCAGTAACCTGCGCTTCGCCGATGACATTGCGCTGCTGAGTAACTCAGGGGACGAATTGCAACTCATGATTACGGAGTTGAAAAGGGAGAGCAGAAAGGTGGGTCTTAAAATTAATCTGCAGAAAACGAAAGTAATGTACAACAACCTCGGAAAGGAGCAGCGCTTCGAGATAGGTAATAGTGCACTTGAAGTTGTAAAGGACTGTCTACTTAGGGCAGTTAATAACCGCAGAGCCGAACCACGAGATCGAAGTAACTAGAAGAATAAGAATGGGGAGGAGCACATTCGGCAAGCACTCTCAAATTATGACAGGTAGATTGCCACTATCCCTCAAGAGGAAGGTATATAACAGCTGTATCTTGCCAGTACTTAGCTACGGAGCAGAAACCTGGAGACATACAAAGAGGGTTCAGCTTAAATTAAGGACGACGCAGCGAGCAATGGAAAGAAAAATGGTAGGTGTAACCTTAAGAGACAAGAAGAGAGCAGAGTGGATTAGGGGACAAGCGGGGGTTAAGGATATCATAGTTGAAATAAAGAAGAGGAAATGGACGTGGGCCGGGCATGTAGCGCGTAGACAGGATAACCGCTGGTCATTAAGGGTAACTAACTGGATTCCTAGAGAAGGGAAGCGGGTTAGGGGGAGACAGAAGGTTAGGTGGGCAGATGAGATTAAGAAGTTTGCGGGTATAAATTGGCAGCAGCAAGCACAGGACCGGGTTAACTGGCGGAACATGGGAGAGGCCTTTGTCCTGCAGTGGACGTAGTCAGGCTGATGATGATGATGATGATGATGAATGATCACTAGATGTCGCTATTAAACCACCAAGACTGCCGTCATGGTTCGACCTGTCGAAGCTTCGCGAATTTTCGCTTAGCCGTTTCAAGAAAAAAAGCTCCCCACCAGAACACACAATCCAACAATTTCATACACTTCAGCATGAATATAGGGATTACAAAGAATTCTACACAGATGGCTCAAAAACAGAAAACCACGTAAGTATTAGGATCGCGACAATGAAAAGTGCAATTTCTGTGAAAATACCTCGCAGTTTTTCCTTTTTTGTCAGCTGAAGCTTATGCCTTGAGTGAAGCAGTTCGTAAAATCCTCGCTGAAAAATACAAGAAAGCAGTCACATACAGCGACTCACTAAGCACACTAATAGCACTACATATGAAATCCTAATGTGACCCAATAGTGGGCGACATCTTAAACATGGTATACTTAAACAGCCAGGCAGCCTCCATTCATTTCTGCTAGGTCCCAAGTCGTGTTGGGATACCTGGAAACAAAAAAAGCAAATAGGTACGCTTCCCTGGCAGCCCACAAAACTGTAACAAAAGTGAAAATTCCCCTTAAAGATACGCAGAGAACAATTGTCCTGGCTCTACGAGCAAAATGGCCACAACAATGGGACCCCTGCACGAACAATCGGCTCCACCTAATGAAACCCATACTCGGAGAATGGAAGACCTGCCGTCACCAACAACGGTTTATCGAAGTTACATTATGCCTACTTCTCATTGGACACACACACTTGACACACAACTTCTAACTCGCAAAGGAAGAACAACCAACGTGTGAAAAATGCCAAGAAACGTTAACACTTATGCACATCCTAAGCACTTGTCCCACTATTGAAACGCAGAGACAAAAACATTTCATCAAGCTACACAAACAACACGTACCTTTACACCTGCTTTGTTCCTAGGTGATGACCCTATAGTACCTCTGCCTGACGTGCTAAACTTTCTGATAGGATGTAATCTGTGAAATAAGCTTTGAATTTTCATCTTTTTGGTGTCCATTTCTGAACGTCTTGCGTCTGGCGCAGCACAGCCTTAGCTGCTTTGAGCCATAAAAACGAAATTAAAGAATACTTAAAAACGATATTATTAGAAAAACTTTTTTATTTCCAGTAAATTTTAAATTTTGCTCCTGTTCTTCCCTTATCTCGAACCAGACTATCGCAGCATCCTCCGAGAAATTCCATAACCAATTTATTGATTGCCTTTTCATGTCACCAATGAGAGAACAAATAACACAGTATACGGAAATACACCTGTGGTGTTTCTTCTTCTCACAGTCCCCGCAGGGGCGCCTGCGCAAGTAGGCGTTTAGTGTGTAGCGACACCTCGGACCCGAACTAACGGGGGGGGGGGGGGTTCGACTCCCTCCCACGCATAGCCGTGCGTGGCTGAGCCGTGTCCGGGGAAAAGGGGATCCGGGGGGTTGAGCTGACGCTGGGTGCTTCGACCTTTAAGGCCCTTCAGCAGAGGCAACACACCCCTTTGGCCCCGGCTTCACCTAGACGGCACCACCGGATTGACCCACCTCGGGGGAATCGGCAGTCGCCTTTTCCTGTCTTCCCCTCACATCTTCGCCTTTTCTCCTACTTTAAATCTTTCTTGTCCTCTACTCTCTTCCGTTGACTTCCATGTTTCCTGGTGGCAAGGGTTAACCATGTGTGGCTATCCTACCTTGGATACACCACATTCGGTTATAGTAGTGGTGTACAGCTGGCGTCTGCAGGGCCTGTGCTTACAGACCCTGCAGAGTCCCCTTGTAGGACTCCATGGTGGGTGGCTGGCGCTGCTGCCGAAAATAAACATTTTCATATGGCTAGTTCCTCCCCCCCCACTCCCTGATCGCCCTCAGAAAAGAGGGCGCGCCGATGAAGTCTTCCAGTTTTTTGGTCACCAGAGAGTATCCTTTCTCCGATTTCACGTTATCCACGCTGACACACCCGGCAAACCAGTGCGAACACTTTCACCTTTTCTAGTTTCGAAGTCTTTGACAGAAAGCTTTGGCCCAGGATATAAAGCATCGATAATGGCAAGTGGTGACCTCTTGTTGGAACTCCACGACCAAAAACAATATGAAAAACTGTCTGATCTAGGGAAATTTGGAGATACCAAAATTATAGTAAGCCCACACCGAACCATGAGCACCACCCGTGTCGTTGTTTCAGATGATGACCTGTTAGGGCTGACGGAGGCTGAACTCCTGGAGAATTTATGCGAACAGAATCTCATCAACGTGAAACGAATTAGGATGAGTCGTGATGGCAAAGAAGTCCAGACTAAACACCTGATATTTACTTTCAATTCAAGTGTACTGCCCGACTCCGTTGAGGCTGGGTACATCAGGCTTCGAGTGAGGCCGTATATACCAAACCCTCTCCGATGTTTCAAATGCCAGCGGTTTGGCCACAGTTCACAAAACTGCCGAGGCCGCCTAACTTGCGCCAAATGCAGTGCTGAAGAACACACATCTGAAGCCTTTCAAAACTCTCTTCACTGTGCGAACTGTAACGGGGAGCATGCCGCATACTTACGGTCATGCCCATGCTGGAAAAAAGAAAAGGAAATTGTCACAATTAAAATAAAACAAAACATTTCATTTAGGGAGGCACGAAGACAGGTTTCCTACCTACCAGAAATCAGCTTTGCCGAAGTGGCGCGTCAAAGGGCAGCGCCACGACGGCCTCCGGCGGCTGTCAGGCACACACGTAGTGAGCCGGCGGTGACGCCATCCGCCCCCTCGGCGGTTGCAGCCAGTGCTGCTCCGCAATCGAAGAAGGACCCACCAACCTCTGGCCTGGGAGCCGCGAAGGCCTCGTATTTTGAGGCGAGGCCCTGGACACGCGCTCGCAAGAGCGCGTGTCCAGTGCCTCGCAAGAGGCAATGGACACAACACCGAGCGTGAGGGCGCAGCAAGTGCCTAAAGATCGGCGCTACTGCGTCGACCGATCCAAAAAAGAAAAATCTCGTGTCACGGCCCCTGGAAGGAGCCCGGGAGCTATTTTTCTATTCTTGAGCACACAGCACAAAATACAACTAAAATGGACACATAGATTTTACAGTGGAATGTGAGAGCTAGAACTTCTCCATAACCTCGATGATATTAGAGAACTCCTTAATAAACATACTCTAACTGTGCTGTGTGTTCAGGACACACATCTCAAGTCCTCACACTTTCTAAAGCAATAGGCCATCTTCCGCAAAGAGCGTGATGACGCTGCCGCCTCGTCGGGTGGTGTCGCTATAATAGTTGGTAAAGGTGTGGCCTGTAAGCAATTAAACCTCCGAACTTCTCTTCAGGCAGTTGCTGTTCGGGAAGCTACTAACAATTACTTTTACTTACATTCCTCCGTGCTATGAACTTTCGAAGACACAATTTCAAAGTTTCATTGATGAACTTCCTCCGCCATATATAGTCGTTGGTGATCTAAATGCACATAATCCCCTATGGGGCGACTCCCGTTTGGATGCACGAGGACGCCTAATAGAAAAGTTTCTGTTTTCGTCAGGTGCATGTTTACTTAACAAAAAAGAATCAACATATTATACCACTATCCACAACACATACTTTTCTATAGCCCTGAGTATTGTCCCGAGTACACTAATTCCATATCTGGAGTGGTCTGTTCCCAAGAACCCCTTTTGTAGTGACCACTTCCCGATAATGTTGAAGCTAACTAAAGAGGATACATGCTCGCCTGACTTCCCTCGTTGGAACACCAAGTCAGCCAGTGGGAACTGTTCCGAGAAAACACATTTTTAGATGGAGGTGGCATTGCTGATTTTAATGTTTACGATGCTGTGGCATACATAACAGGTGTTATTATTGACGCTGCATTGAAATGTATTAAGCAAACTAACGGAATGACTAGTAAGCGTCGCATCTCATGGTGGAACGACGATTGTCGGAACGCGCAAAATAGTCAAAATAAAGCTTGGAGATTACTCTGAACTTACCCAACGGCTGAAAACCTCGTCAATTTCAAACAGGTGAAGTCACAATCTAGAAGAACGCGTCATCTTGCAAAGAAAGAAAGTTGGAATAGGTATATCTCCGGTATGAATTCTTACACCGAAGAAACGAAGGTTTGGAATAAGGTAAACAAGATAATGGCTCGGGAGTCCCACCCCCTACCCTTGGTAAGCAGCCGAGGGGAGAGCCTGGAGGAGCACCCCCTACCCTTGGTAAGTAGCTGAGGGGAGAGCCTGGAGGAGCAGGCGGACTGCCTAGGCGAACACTTTGAATATGTCTCAAGTGCATCAAACTCTACAGAAACATTCTTAAAATTAAAAGAACGCGAAAACTCCCCTTAAGTGTAAACGTCCATCCAGTGAGACTTACGACTGCCAATTTACATTAGCTGAACTTAAGCCATCTCTTGCGTGCTGAAACAACTCGGCGCCAGGTGTCGATCGTATAACGTACGAAATAGTCAAATACCTCCACCCTGAAGTACTGAAAACACTTTTAACCCTTTTCAATATCATGTGGGCAGCTGGGTATATTCCTTTGTCATGAAAAGAAGCTATAGTCGTCCCGGTACTTAAACAAGACAAAGACCCGTCCTTGGCCGCCAGCTACAGGCCAATAGCGTTAACAAGCGGTCTATGCAAACTATATGAGAAAATGATAAACCGGCGCTTCATCCACTTTCTAGAAAGTAACAGTATGCAAGACCCCCTTCAGTGTGCTTTCAGAGGGGAGGTCGACAATAGACCACCTCGTTCGCATAAAGACGTACATCACCCTACTGAAATGTTCCGTAAGATGCGGAGACCTCACATACGGAATTATTGGAATATGGAAGACGTATGATGCGGACTCCTCATAAGACGTATGATGCGGACTCCGCATCTTATGGAAAGACGTATCATGCGGAAATTACTGAAATGTGTGCATGTTACGTCTGAATCTAGTGCAAAGCAATATAATGTGTAAATTGGGTTCGTATCCCGGCTGCGGCGGCTGCATTTCCGATGGAGGCGGAAATGTTGTAGGCCCGTGTGCTCAGATTTGGGTGCACGTTAAAGAACCCCAGGTGGTCTAAATTTCCGGAGCCCTCCACTACGGCGTCTCTCATAATCATGTAGTGGTTTTGGGACGTTAAACCCCACATATCAATCAAATTATAATGTGTAAATTGAATAGACGTCCACATCTTGAGTAAATGCAATACTGTGTACAAATCACAATATTTCTTAAACGTGCATGATGAGGGATTGAATCATCGGCATCTTACTAATTGTCGTGATGCGGAAGCAACATTACCTTTTAAATAAAATACATTACAAAACTACTAAATTAACATGCTAGCGATCATAAATGGTGGTTACATTGCAACACATTAATGCAGTGTTCTATGCAAGACTTAAAGAACTTATAAAGTTATTATTATCAATAGAGAAGCATTAATTTACACATCAGCCCTGCTACAATCAATATATTTTTATTTGTCTGTATGCTCCAGCTGTGAATAGTGACATTGCAGTGTTGATCGTACACAAATGAGGTGACTGCACCGCAATTTCACGAGCTCCACCTAAGCCACAGGATGGTGGCACAATGTAACAGCAATTTTAAAACGAAATGTTTAAACATAAATAATAATCATAGCACTGTGAAAGTGTGGCGCTGTGTTTATCTCATGAATGCCTTGTGGAGATCGGCGAAATGCTGCTTGAGGCTCCGGCACCACTGTAAATTTCGAAGGTCACTGTGATAGAACTCATGTGTCCTTCATAGGCACCTGGAAATGAAAATAATTGGCACAAATAATGTCAGGGACACATGTTAGCACAATAGTTTACATGCACAAGAAATATAACACACAGAATAAAACTGAAAATTTAAGGCACACAATCCTTCATGGTATGCATATGTGAATAATAGAAGGAATGACTGTATAAATTAGTTCTGCCACATCAAAAAAAAACAGCATGCTTATCACAGTGAAAATAACTAGGTTGTCATGATTTTCAATGGTAGGGATAATCGATTAATATGTCCTTATAAAATTATGATTTAAACGCTTCCTGCACAGTAAACCTTTAGGAACTGCAAGTGAAAGCTCTCAATGTTCATTTAATAGTGTGTGCATGTACATCTGCTGCCTTTATACTATACAGTTTGTGCACAAAATTGGCATTTTGAACAATTTTGAGAGTTAAACCTATGCAACTTATGAAGGGTAAAATCACCATGAAAGCAAGCAGGACCAGGCAGGTGCCATTAAAAATCTGTGCAAGCCAGATAACTATAACCGAACTGCTCACATATAGGGGAGCAAGAGTAACAGAAATTCGGCTGCTGACCCGCATGTTGCGGTATCAAACCCCGGCTCCATTTCCGATGGAGGCAGAAATGCTGTAGGCACGTGTGCTCAGATTTGGGTGTACGTTAAAGAACCCCAAGTGGTCGAAGTTTCCAGTGCCCTCCACTACGGCGTCTCTCATAATCAGTATAGTGGTTTTCGGACGTGAAACCCCACATATAAATCAAGAATAACAGAAATAAACTGCTAACAGAAAAGTTGGGTGCATGTGCTATCTGTACACCTTACTACATACAGCATGCTCATTCCATTTTAAATACCGATATTGAAAATAACTGCTCTATTAGGAATGTAAAAGGTAAAGGTAGAACTGAACGACTCTACAAAAGGTGACCCTATTATGACATCACGTTTTCTTATAACAAAATTGACTAAGACTCTCAAATATCATTATGCAAAGAAAAAATCTTCAAAAGAACAATCAAGTTTGAAGTCATAATTATT
>WOVY01004424.1:0-25793 GCA_013436015.1 Rhipicephalus annulatus
AGGAGTGACTTCATAGAAGGAAAAATAGAATCTTCAGTATTTGATAGAAATGTGAGGCTCTACCCTTAAAACAACAATAATCTGGAAAAGAGCTCATTACATTCGAAAAAAAAAGGTCGCACAGTTGATCCCCTTTACAAGAGACACTGATGTAACAGACAAACGGGGATAAGAGGCCCCAGTGTGCAGGCTGACATTTGGCCATCATGCATCAGGCACTCCGTAGATGCGCCTGTGCAAGCCGGGAGCCCTGCAGTCAAGCATGCTGAGCAAGACTGTTGACCACTGTACAATGACACATTGCCACGAAATTTCAAAACTTCATTTCACAGACTTCTGCAAAAGCTTCTTACACTCTTGCATAATTTTTGCACAAGCTTCTCTCATTCTTGCGTGATTTTCGTCAGAACATATAAGTGTTGGAAGTTGTATGTCCCCAAAACTTGCCACAATACAAATAGCATACAGTAAAGTCTATCACTTAATACGTGCATGTGTAAAAATGAAAGGAAACTCACGCATGGTTTGCTCCGAGCCTTCCCCGTGCGGTGCCTCCTTGAGCCTTGGAGAGCACTGTACAGCTAGAGCAAAGTAGCATCAATCCAGTGTTAATGGCAGGTTAACATGACAACAAAACTAACCCCCATATTCATAAACGCTCCCCGACTCGACTTTCACCCTTCACTTGACAGGAGTTGAGCACTGTGCCGCTGCTCGTTTGAAAGCGACGCTGCGCTACTCGAGAATCACAGCAGATTATTGCTGACATGCAGCAATTTTCTCTGCTTAGAGACGGCGCTCCCATCAGCCATCTCAAGTGAAGGGAAGCGTTGAGTGGAGGGACGTTCTAGAATACGGGGGTAAGATTGGTTGCAAGAACACTACAATAGACACACTTAATTTTTACACTTCATCTATATTGTACAGCTACACACATTCTGCATCCTTATAATGCAACATATACATACAGGCTTATAAAGTAAACACTGTAGGCTGCTCAAATAACACTACACAAAAAAATTACCCAAAGTGGCCATGCGCAAAAGTACTTTTATTTGAAACTCACAAAACTTTGCGGTGATGGAGAATAATTAAGACAGGTTACGCTTGGAGGCACATGAGACCTTCGCAGCTTTCATAAAGTACAAAAAACAATATGGTATGTGTGTGTGTATGTACGCATGAAAGCTTCAGCCTTTACATACGGTTTCTTGAAGAATCGACTATGAATTTTATGGCACCTGTGTCCTTCAGCGCAATTGAAAGCCTGCTGATCAGTGTGTGCAATTGGGAATAGTTACATGGAAAATGGTGTGAAACACTAAAACCAAATTTTTCTAGCTAGGAAATATGCAGCTGTGTATACACAACACATGCTGCAAACAGTGGGAGGTGACCAACAAGAGTGATTTGAGTGTAAGCGGCAGTATTCCACAGTCATACACCCCGCAATTTTCAACTGTTACCCAAAAGCAGCACCACTTCAGCGTGCTACTTTTTTTTTTACATCATAAACAGCACGGAATACAGCGAGGAGTGAAAACAACATATGCAATTAAATTTTGAGCACTATTTATGGTGCACATGATGATTGATTGATATGTGGGGTTTAACGTCCCAAAACCACTATATGATATGATAGACGCCGTAGTGGAGGGCTCCGGAAATCTAGACCACCTGGGGTTCTTTAACGTGCACCTAAATCTGAGCACACGGGCCTACAACATTCCCGCCTCCATCGGAAATGCAGCCAGCCGCAGCCGGGATTCGAACCCGCGCCCTGCGGGTCAGCAGCCGAGTACCTTAGCCACTAGACCACCGCGGCGGGGATGGTGCGCATGAAAAAAAAAAAATATAGGCCTTTGTACAACGACGAATTCATAATTTGCCTTCACGAACCTTCTGTTAGGCTGCACCACATACAGATTTTTTGTGGCTTTCAAAAGAGATTTGAAAAAAAAAAAAAATAATAACCGTGTTTACTCTCGTCATGAGCGCACCACTAAGTCACCCATCATTCAGTCGGCCAAAATTTTGTTTTTTTTTCTTCCACTATTAAAACACCACCTTACGTTCATCCGCCAAAGTCCCACGGGCTCCCCCCCCCCCTTGCCGCCTTCGCTCGCTGCCAACGTGCCATTTTATTTTTGTTTCTATTTTTTTCACGGAACGTCCCCCTGTCTCTTTTAATTATCTCTTGTAACATATGTGGCATTATCTTGTTCCCGAAGTGCCACAGTGCTCTGCTATGTAGATGCACCATTAAACTAGTATTTTTGATCAACTGTGCATTTTCATGATGTTTACCTTGCAAGTACGTAAAACTGGCATGCTTCTTGATCTACGATACACATGTGGCTTGTCTCACTTTGAAGGAAAAGTTAGCATACAATGGTGTAAATGCTTAGAATTTGAAGTATTGAGGCAGCAGCACACCGGAGATGATCATATGGTAAAGAAACAAGTGCTGCCTTATTACTGCAAGTTGTCACTTATATGTACAATAAATTTTGCGAGCTAAAAAAAGTACAAAAGCACAGCGAGGCTGTGATGTGGTTCAACCTGTGGATTCGCTTCATTTATCACGCCATATGATGAAGCTTCTTTGGTAAAACTGCTCAGATAAGAAAAAAAAGTTTGCTGTCCAATACAGCAACTATACAAAGTGTGCACGTGCATCTCGCAGCGCCTTTTCGTCACTTCCGAAATGCGCCACCAACATGCCCGGGCACCAACCGAATCTATCGCCTACAACTGCCATGTTGTCTCCTCGTGCTTGCACCCGTTTAGTTTTGCCTCACGATGCAAGTTTGAGAAATTATTGAGCTGCTAGTGAGGCAAGTTGATTTAGTAGTCCACGCAGAGGGAGCAGAGCTTAAGGTGTTTCTTCGCTGAAAGTTATAACCTGAAATTGAGAACGCACATTCCGATTTTCCTAAAAGTACCAGCGTATTGGCTGGTGCAGATTAACAAAAGCTACTTGAAGAAACTTTGCAATATTGCATCTTCAGGTGCAACTTCATTACGGGTAAGTGCCATAGCCAAGTATTTACCTGCAAACAGATATAGCTTACCAAGATACTGTACATACAAACTTGTCCGCAGTTAAAATCATGATGGCGAGGAAGGCGGTTAAAATCGTGATGGCGATCGCGGAGATTTGGGTATTGCATTGAAACCAACTATAAAGAATGGGAAACAATATTAGTTCACTTTGAAGTATAGCCGATCGGTTTAAGTTGGGCGTGAGGATTTTTTTAATTAGTCAATTAATTTTATACACGGTCTCTATCATGTTCAGTGACTCCACTGTAACATTAGCGTACAACAAAGCAAAATACAAAGTGAAAAGTGTGTTAAAGCATACGCGAAAAATAAAGTGATGACTGGCATTACCGCGGCACACACCATGCAATGTCGCTATCTGCCTTGTATAAATTTTTCCTCGACTATTTCCACAAATTGCGATCAAAGAGGCTCAAGCTCAACATCAGCACTGTTTAAACACTTGGGGGGGGGGGGCATTGCTACTTTGGTGGCGTAGGCCGGACAATATATTCATAATATTATATCTCTTGTAAACTTGCCTAGCTCTGCACGACTAGTTTTCGATGGGGCAGCTGCGCTTCGCACATCCACTCTTAAAATTTGCGGCTCGAGAGATTTTGAGCTTTCACTTGTTTTTGGGCCCGGCAATTTGTAGTGAAAGCAAGATAATAGGCTCTCATAGTTGTGGCGGGCAGGCCGGTGTACGCCGTGGCTGGGTATATGTGTCACACATCTTGATTATCTGGTCTTGTATCGAGTGAACGAGCGAGGCCCTTCCTAATCCAATGAGCTCGTTAAAGTAGGACAACAAAAAACCACAATGCTTCCACATCGTTCACAGCAACCGATGACGGAGCCCCAACAAACCGCACTGCAGCTCGTGAACTGCCGTAGGTACCCAGGGAGTTACCCGGGCATGGCGGGAGAGGGCGACAACGGCAGAAGTGACATCACAAGAACACTATGTATAAAGGGACATTTAAAGACTTTTTTTTCCCATTTTTAAACTTCGTGCACTGTTCTGTCACAATTTAGGCTCAGAATAGTTGTATTTTGAAGGGCACTAATTCATAAGCCCAATGATTCGAGGATGGGTGCATTTAGGGGGCCCATTCTACGTTTTACTTATGCCCTTCAAGAACTTGCTTACAGGCCAAAGTCCTGTTTCAGAAAAAACACGCTAGTGCGTGGCCAGCAGTCCGTCAAGCATTAGTGCTGGTGAGATTTGGAAATGCAGCGCATGAGCATCCTCATCTGCTACTTCTCTGCTCATGCTCTCGGGGCTTACTTGCGAGGCACGGTCCTTCGCACTTTTCATTTTCACACTGTAAACAACTGATACCAACTCTGCCTTCCATTATTTAATAAACCAATATTTCATGGTCACGAGGACGAGCTTAAAATGTTTGCTACATCAGACCTGAACAGCATTTTGAGTCATCGAAACTTGCTAGTTGCAGCGAGCATTATGCGAAAAATATGATGTGCTTTACGGTGACAACTTGCAAAACACTGCAGCAACGATTAAAATCATGCATTTTTTGTGCTCACAGGAAATCCCTGAAGCAGGAGGCACTGGGCTAGATAAATTGCGCAGCTAAAATACGGATGCGCTTTCCAATGCTGTCATGCGTACAGGCGGAGAAATGGCAGACAAAACTGGGCGCACCCCGATTCTATGCGCATGCGTCCCATTCACAAGCCTCGCTGCCAGTTAGCACCACATGGCTCACTGTCCATGAGCTCGCTTGTTTCCTGTAACAGTGGACTATACGGTACACCTATTTAAAAACGAGGATAGAATGTATATAATGCAGCATCTGATGAAGCCATGATGATGTGTTGCTGATGAAATCTGGAACTCTAGTTAGTACCCTTATTGTTAACCAGCAAAAAGATTTTCGACTGAAATGATGCATCTACACCTGCCCTTAAAGGGACACTGAACAAAGTTTTTGCCGCCGAGATTTCAGCCAAAGCAAAAGATTGGGCCATGAATTCATAGACAATAATAATTTCATAGCAGAAACTACGAAAACATACTGAATTTAATGAGCCTTTTACAAAATGCCGCGTCTAGCTCTTAGACACGGCGTTTTTCTAAAGGTCGCGACATTTATTTTTCAAGTTTTTTTTGTTATTCAAGACAAATCTACGGTGCATTGTTCACAGAAAACAAAATTGCCTCGGTAAGATTTCTTTGCGAGAAGCTTACTAATTTTAAGGGCAGGCGCGTTGATTCGGTGAACTGAAGATGCGAGTGATCGATCTTGCCTGCTAGTGGCTAGGCGACAAAGGCTTTACCTCATGTCCTGGTGTAGCTAAGTCACGCAAATGGAGCAGAAAATGTGCATTATCATTTATTTCGCCTAAATATCACACGTATGTGACTTATTACCGGTGACAGGTGATCAGGATGAAGTCGACAATTTGCAAATCTGAACAAGAATTCACTCGAATGAAAAACCAACCTATACTCATGTGCACGGTGAAGTCGAACACGTCGTCCGTCAATGTTGTCGCTGATGCCCGAGGAAAAGAGAAGAGGACAAGCGACTGGGTCGTCTCTTTCTATAAAGTCGGCGGAACTGCCAGAACGGCCAACACACAAGGCATCGGGTTGACATTCCTCCATCTGGGCATCAGTCGCTCCACCCGGGCATGCAGCTGCTACGGTTCTACTACTATCCTCTTCTCCGTGCCTCTTCCCGACATTGCAGCGTTGCTGCCCATTCTCGCGAACCTTTTTAAATTCTAAAGCACGCAATCATGTATTATCGTGCGCCATACTAAACTAAAAAACAGTGCGCCGGTACATGAGATCACGAAGCGCGGTCCACGCTATCACAAGAGCAATTAGAGAAATGAAACAAAGGAAACAAAAATGTATAAAATATTTTGTCTCAATACGATCCGCAATCCAGTTTCCTGCAGCGGCTTTTGGCTCTGTATGCACGGCCAAGCCAGTGCCAAGCCAAGCTTGCGTCCCTGATCAGCTGTTTGTTTCCATCGAGAATTCAACAGTGAACTGGCAATTTGTTTAGATGATATTGCTAAAGGGCTTGAAATTGAATATTTCTCTACGTACTACTGCTGTACTTTTCCTCTCTGCTTCCTGATCACAGTGATGAGATTGAGGAGGTTACAATTTAGAAAACAGCAAGTGCAGCTCAAGCATTGCTAGTATCGCTGTTTCGGTAATAAAATGCTACAAAGATTTTGCCCCGCGACCTGCTTGCCGTGTTCGAGCACCCAGTAGAAATTTACGGTGCCGCGTTTGAAAGAGTTAAATAAAATTGCAATATTACGAAAGAAAGACTGAAGCAACATCGCATTTTATCAGGCCTACACCTCCCACACCTAGACGAGTAAAACTCGTCGATATTATCTTGCAAAGCTGTGTATAATATTTAAAACACATTTTTTAGCCCACGATGAATTGTTCTCTCGTGTGGCTTCTCCATTTGGTACTGTCATGTTAACTTACAAAGGCAACTTTCCATATTAAGTCTCTTTAGATGTTGCAAAAGCTTGACACGTGGTGTGTATGCCATACTGATAATTCTCCTCGTAACCTGGGTCCGCCTCTTTAAAGAGCGTCGCATTTTATTGTTCGCAATTGTGTTTGTTTTACACTGTAAGCGAGCTGTGTGATTTCATCAATATTCACGAGTGTTCCCTGACTATACAAACACGTGCGTCTTATTTGGTGCGGTGCACGTTGTATGTAGCAAAAAATGTCATTTCGTCAGCGTGTGTCTGCATACACTTGCATGCCCTGCAGTACGTGTACATAATTAATGCAGTAAGGACTGCAATGCATAGCCTTGCATGGGACATATATTCCATGCACCCTCAGAGAAATATTGTTTGTTATGAGCCTACTGTTTATCATTACGTTTTTTTTTTTTCGTTAAAGTTTCATCTCCATATAAAGCAGCTGTATACAGGCACGAGCTTCAGCAGCTTCCTCGTTGTTCCATTTTAAATAAAAACACCAAGCCTACCCAAATCAATGATCTGTTTTCTATCATTACTGTTATGTGTTCTACGATGTACACAAGGACAGTAGTATACAAAAAATGGGGAGGGAATTGAATGCCCTGCCTGCATGGCTGCGCCATTTCACAAGATCAGGCGCTGCGCTGTGAAGCTTCCTACCGGCCTGCAGAAATTCAAGGGAGCGTACAATAGCGTGGTTCAAGAGGACTTGTGGGGAATACTAGACACACTGGGTGTAAAAGATGGAGTCACTAATCGTTTAAAGGAAATCTATAAAACTAACAAGGTAGTTAAAAGTGGGAAAAACAGGTATCCAAGCCCACAGTGGTGAAACGTGGACTTAGGCAGGCGTGCCCACTGTCACCCTTCTTATTCATGATGTACCTACAAGGATTAGAGGCCAAATTAGAGGCAAGGAGACTTGGCTTCTACCTCTCTTTAGTCAAACAAGGAAAACTCATTGATCAGGCACTACCAGCATTAATCGACGCAGATGATATAGTGCTAATGGCCGACAACAAGGAAGATTTGCAGAGGTTGATGGACATCTGCGGTAATGAGGAAGATAGGTTAGATTTTAGATTCAGTTAGGAAAAATCAGTAGTCATGATTTTTAATGATAACAAAGGTAGTGAGCTTAGAATACAGGAAGTCACGCTAGAGATAACAGATAAATACAAATAACTGGGCGTATGAATAAGCAATGGGACCGAGTACCTGAGGGAACACGAAATATGCGTGACGACTAAAGATAACAGGAATGCAGCAGTGATGAAAAATAGGGCACTGTGGAATTACAATAGGTATAATGTTGTGAGAGGAATATGGAAAAGGGTCATGGTTCCTGGGCTGATGTTCGGCAACGCGGTTTTGTGCATGAGGTCAGAAGTTCAAGCAAGATTAGAAATTAGGCAACGTGAAATATGTAGGCTTGCTTTAGGAGCTCACGGGAATACACCAAATCAGGGAGTACAAGGTGATATGGGATGGACATCATTTGATGGCAGGGAAGCTAGCAGCAAGATAAAATTTGAGAAGCGATTGAGAGAAATGGGGGAGGAGCGTTGGGCTATGAAGGTTTTGAGCTACTTGTACATGAAGAATGTCAATACAAAAAGGAGGAAGCGAACCAGGAAATTGACTGGTAAATACTCAGAAAACAGCAGGTGGCCAAACCAGAAAGAACTATCGGTTAAAAAGGAACTGCAGGAAACGGAGACTGACATGTGGAGAATTGGCATGATTAAGAAGTCCGCACTAGAGATCTATCGAACTTTTAAGCAAGAAATTGCCAAAGAAAGAATCTATGATAATACTCATGGTAGTTCTCTACTGTTTGAGGCCAGGACGGGAGTATTGCAAACCAAGACATATCGGGCCAAATATGAAGAGGTAGACACAATATGCAGTGTGTGCGAAGAGAAAGAAAAAGCCGCCGAACACTTGACAATGCTCTGTAAAAGGCTTCACCTTATAGTTCAAGATGATGGCGCAGAGTTTTTCAAAGCACTGGTGTTTAGGGACATGGAGGGCAAAATAGACTTTAAGCGGGTAGACTTAACTAGAAGGAGGTTATCTGATTGGTGGCTAAAGTCAAGGCACGATTGAAAATTAAACCCTTCACTTCAAAGTACCCGTCCAACTTTACTATTTAAAGGAAAAAAAAAAATCTAGTGGTTAGTTCACTAAGCATTACGGCTAGGTGACGTTAGCCGCCGCCCGATCTAAAGGGTACAGCCACATCCATCCATCTATCCAGCCAAGAATATGCTCTCTGGCTTGTTGCTCCAGGCCTAGTCAGGTAGATTTTCTGGCCTCACTGTTGAATTGTTTGCTCGGGTTGTGGCTTGCAAACATTGCGGTTTTGGGCTTCGTATCATCTTGTTCCTTCATCATGTCCTCCAAGTGGAGGACATGTCGCAGTGTGAGGAGGGAGTACGACAAGGCGCTGATAGAATGAGCTATCAGTCTTACCAGGCAGGCGGTTGAGAGCGCACCGAGGCAGCTGACGCACACCAGCACTATCCGCTTCCTGTATAATACAGGCTAGGGAATTATAGAAACACAGAGCAGAAATCAACTCTTGTGCCTCTCTCATGCACTCACAAGGCGGAACCTGCTTCGAACACTGAGGACCGAGCTAAGCAACACCATGCGTGACGATAAATCATGGTCTCCTATTGCAATAATGATTAAGCCACGCATGCAACTTAAACCATTGTCACGCAAGATGAATTCACAACACCATCGAAGTGAACCCAAGGCACGTGCTGATTATTATGTACGGTACTAGCGCTAAATTTATGCAGAGGTTTAGTTGGCGCTGCAGTAGGCCTAGTTGAAGGAATGGCCACAGCTACTGCTGTGATGGAGAACGGGCTCATTAACATCTTCATGTAGATTAAAACGGCTTACCCCGAAATGGCTGGGAGTGTCACGCTATCCCTAGCAGTGGCACATGCAGTTGCATATTTAACGATTACAGAAATGGCGTACCGATTTCTAAAGCACCTATCAATACTTCCGTCAAGGCATAGCACCAAACACTTTATCGCACATTTCGGGAAACATTCCTTTTTCTCCCAATCTGGTGGCTAGGCATAACTACGCCCAAGAATAAGCATGTTATTATGTATGTCGGAGGTATTTTCATCTGATCCCTGAAAAATTATTTCCCTAAACCCATGGAAAAAAAAAGAAAATGGAATTCGCACCTGTCATCACATTGCACCCCATCACAGGAATGGGATCAGATTAGCCTGGTGCTCAATACCCCCTTACGCTTAATCAGAGCTCGGTCTGGCACCAGCTCCAGACAAAACCATTTATAATCTCCTGTCTGGCACATCTGTTTTACTCTGCTCTCTCTCAACCAGAGTGCACCATGTACCTGTGGTTCACCCCTGGTGGATCTTTTTCACTGTTTGTGAATTGCACACAAAGCCCTTACTGGTAGATCCTATTCCCAATTCTTCACTATTCTCACGGGAGGCCACTCTTTGGGCAGCTTACATCACAACATGTGCGTGTCATGATGTCAGTGCCGTATTTTTTAGAGTCGGCGCCCGTCTTTTCTTTCTCTTTTGCTCCTTCCCTGTCCTGTGTTTCTGGTGTTGCGCTGCAAACAAGTGAAGATGTTAAAGAACACCAGATGTTCAAAATTTGCTTCTCATTATTATATCGTGGTTTTGGGAATTAAAACCCCAGATATATTGAAAGAAGATGCATGAAAAGGGAAGGATGATATTGGAAACTGGCAAAAAAGGGATGACAGCCTTCTTAAGCTATGCTGCCATTGAGATTTTCAGCTGTTCACGCAATTCTCACACGTGGCTTTGATGCAGCTATGCACATATCACACAAGCATGCTGACTGTACAGTTAGTATAACTGCAACCTTCATGTACCCAGCCTTCATGTACCCTCTATGACATTTCATAACATCTGAGTCAGTGTTAGCATCAAGTTATGTTCTTCATGCTGGGGAACCAGTGTGATGAGTTACCATTTCTACAGAATGAAGCCCTGTCTACCTGGAACAAGCTGCAAGATATATAACTAAACGGCCCCAGGGCCAGTCAATCTCTGTCCGGCTTGGATGCACCAACTGATTCCCTTTATCATCAACCCTCAATAAAACTAGCAAATGTTTGTACGTGTGCAAGCAGTGTCATTCAATATCTTAGGAAATGCTTGTGAAGCAATTTCCAGGAGAATCCTTTTTCTGATCTCATAGTGAGGCATTAGGAACACCTTAGTCACACCAAATGCCATTATTCAATGAGAGGAACAAGAGAAATATTTCACTGGGAACTATGAAGTAAACAAAAAAACAAATGTTTTCAGATACTGCGAGATCATTTCATAAAAAAGCTCAGAAAATGCTATGTGTGGCCACATTTAATCTGTGCAAGCATCGTGTGGTTACAAAATTCTGTACCAAACATAGGTTCAGCTTTCTGGAATAGACCGCGCTGCACAAGCTAGCTCAGTGCATGCACTTCTGTACCCTGCCAGAGAATATTTTTACCACCAGTATGTTGTAACGTGAAGTGAAATGGTGATTGCATACTAGGACGCGTCCTGCAGGACCCCAATAAAGTTGTTTCACTTGATCGGTTGGTGTGCTGTAAGCAGAACATTTCCAAGAAAAATCGTATAGTTTTGAGGAGGACTTAAGCAAGGAAAGGTGTAGATAAAACACTGGATTCACTGGCATTATCCTCACCAAGTATAACATTGTTTTTCTGGTGAAGCTTTGTGTCTGAACAGCGAGCAGGATAAGCTGGTAAAAACATGCAAAGTGGGAAGTCTAGCACAGCAATCTGTGCAGTACTGCTCATTTCATGGAGCATTAATTTCACAGGCTTTGCTCATTGTTAGCATTAAGCCTACATTGTGTCCACTGCAGGGTGGAAGCCCAATCAATGTTCCCTGTCCTGTATGAGCCAATTTCATATTATGGCTGATAATTTCTCGATCTCATTGGAACTAATCACCTGCCACCCTCTGCTACATTTCATGTGTCCTAATATAGATTAATTGACATTACTGACCTGTCATCCATCTTTTTTTCTCATTCCCAACTAATGCATTCATTTTTGATAAACTCTGCTTTCTTCCCATGTCTTAAGGGGAGACGCGGGTCGAAAAGTCGCGTTTTTTTTTCCAAATTTCACCTTTTCTGTTTTTTGTTGCTTTATCATCTTTATACATTATATTTTGACATCTGAAAATATCACAGCGAAATAAGCATCAGAAGTCAGTGAAAAACGCGTCTGAGTGAGCGGCAGTGACGCGCGGCATCACGAAATTTACACAAAACGGGCTGCTGTTCGCGTGCTCGCGGGGCCGCGAAGAGAGCTGTCCGCCATATTGCGGCCGCTGGCTCGTGTAGAGTTGTCCTTACTCTCCACGATCCCGGTTCTTGAAGTCTCGTACGTTCACGAAAAATCTAAAAAAAAAGCAACAAAAACAGTCTTTTCCCGCCGTTTCAAACCGCGCGCCACTAACGCAGGGCCGCCATTGGCTGACAGCACCCGTGTTTTCTTGCCGTAGTTCGCTTCACTGTTTTCCGGAGTTATTTTTCGCTGTTTTCGTGCGATGGCAAGCCCGAAAAAGGCCGTTGCCGACCATCGGAAATACAGAAGTAAGAACAAGTTCAGAGGGAAGCGGCGGAGGACGTACAAGAAAGCCACCGCCAACGAAAATGTCCGCGACGGGCCAGCGGCCGGTAGGCCTAACATCGACCACGGCAACGTCGACCATGGCAACTGCGACGACGAGATCAACGCTGCAGTGAATTTTGTGAGTGCATCGCAGAAAAAGATCGCGTTATTCGAAAACGACGTCAGGCCGAATGCCGATCGTGCCGAAAGCGTAGTGCTGTGCGAGTTGGGTGCATTGACGGCCGTCGTCGCAGGCGCGGCATGCCCCGTTTGTCACGAGAGTAAACTCGCAGTTCGGGCACCGAATAAAAAGCGGAAAGGCCTTTCGGCGTTTCTGGAGCTACACTGCGAGAATGCGGAGTGCTCGGAGAGCATCCTTTCGTCCGCGTACTCGTCGAAGCGGGTCGCGTCAGATGGCGGCCGCGGTTGCAAGCAGAAGCTACGACAGCGGGAGTTGCTGCTGCTGAAAAACATTTATTTACAGATGTTATTTACAGGGAGGGTGGGAACGGTCCTTAAGGGGCCGCCCCGTACAAACACTAGGTGGGCTCCCTCTTACGGGAGCCCATTGGCCTTGGCCGCGGCCCGGGCACGCTCGACCAGGGCCCGTTGGGCCGTCAGGTCAGAGCAGCCGAGCAGGGCTGCCTCCCAGTCCTCCCGCGAAGGGTTGGGTAGTGGGGTAAGATTTGGGGTTTTTTGGCATGCCCACACCATGTGGAAAATGTCAGAGGAACTTTCCTCACAATGTGGGCACTTCCCCGTGCAAGCGGGGTCAAAGTGTTTTATGATTGCCGGGCACAATAGAGTTTTAGTATAAAGGCGAAGGAGGATTCGCTCCTCCGCCTTCGTGAGGCCCTTACAGGGTTTAGGATAGACGTTATGGCCGGATTGATAAAATTGTGTGATCTCCTTAAAGGTGTAGGCAGGATTGGGTTCGAGTTCCGGATCGGTAGGGGACGAGGATGGTGCCCGGAGAGTGAGCGCGCGGGCAGCGGCATCGGCCGTCTCATTACCATCGAGGCCCGTGTGAGCCGGAGCCCATATGATCGTTCGGTGCGCGGGGGCACCTAGGTAGCTGCTGTTCTGCAGTATTTTATAAGCACGGTACGGAATGTATCCCTGTTCAATATTGCGACAGGCACCCCTTGAGTCGGTGATTATGACCCTCGAGTCCTGATCTGCGGCGGCTAGTGCGATGGCGATCTCCTCCGCGTGCGTAATGTTATGTGCACGGAATGTGAGTCCGTTTACAACGGTGTTTTCGTGGACGACCGCAGCCGTATACCAACCACCGTGGTGCGGGCCGGAGGCGTCCACGTAGAATACCCCGAATTTGTGGCCCTAGTGTCGAGCCAAGGCTTCCGCCCGCGCGAGGCGTCGGCCAGTGTAGTCGTCTCGGGTCATGTTAGCCGGAAGAGGGCGCACGTGCAAGGAGTATCGCCAAACTTCTGGAATCCGTACGCGCTCTTCCGTGTGTATTGAGTGATTGATGTGTAGCCGGGCAAGGAGGCGGCGACCCGACGGTGTTTTAGAGAGTCTAGTATATTGGTTTGTCAAGTGCGCCTCTCTCAGCTCCTTGAAGGTGTTCACCATTCCCAAGCCCAAAAGGCGCTGGTTAGAGGTGCTGACAGGAAGGTCGAGGGCGCGCTTGTAGATTTTGCGGAGAATGACTTCGAGTGCATTCTCGTCGGATTTGCGTAGGTGGAGGTATGGAGCCGAGTACAGGACTCGGCTGGCTACAAATGCATGCGCCAGCCGCAAGGCATCTTTGCATCGTAACCCCCCGCGCTTGTTGGAAACCCGGCGGACCATCCGGCCCACCTGGTCCCCCACCTTACGCAATTTGGCCAATGTTGTGTCTGCTCTGCGATTTTTGTGTATAAAAAGCCCCAGTACTCTAATCTCATCGCGTTCGGGTATTGGTCCGCTGTGAAGGGAGAGGTCGATCTTTGCGGTGCACTTTGGTGAGGGGCGTATGTGCACGAATTCCGATTTGGACGGGGAGCACTGAAGGCCGCAGCGACGGGCATAGTCATCCACGATGTCCGCCGCTTGCTGCAGGCTTGCCTCCATGTCTCCTGCCGAGCCGTGTGACGCCCATATGGTGATGTCGTCGGCGTACAGCGCATGCTGTATGCCTTCGACTTTCGCCAGCTGAGCGGGGAGTCTCATCATTGCCACATTGAATAGGAGGGGCGAGAGGACCGCTCCCTGCGGAGTCCCTCTCGTGCCTAATCGGTAAGGGCCGTGTTCAATGTCCTGAATCCGAATGTATGATTGTCGGTCAGTGAGGAATTGTTTAATATAGTTGAAAGTGTTTTGGCCGCAATCCACCTGTGAGAGATGTGTTAGAATAATTTCGTGGGTCACGTTATCAAAGGCCCCCTTCAAATCCAAAGCGAGCACAACTTTGTCATTCAGGGGATACTCGACTGGATCGAGGATCTCATGGTCGAGCTGAAGCAAGACATCTTGCGCGGACCGGTGTGGGCGGAACCCGAACATGGTGTCTGCAAATGCATTTTTGCTCTCCAGGAACGCGGACAACCTGTCGCGCACCATCGTCTCCATTAATTTTCCCACACAAGAAGTAAGGGAGATGGGGCGGAGGTTGTCCGTGTTAATGGCTTTGCCCGCTTTGGGTATGAAGGTGACCAGGGCGGTCTTCCACTCAATTGGTAGGCTTGTTTTCCCGATCCAAATGGAATTTATGTAGGCAAGGAGCATGGTGTAGGCCGAGTCAGGAAGATTGGCAAGTAATTTCACAGTAATTTTATCCCTTCCCGGCGCCGTTCCTCGCCTCATTTTTGCTAGGGCTGCCTTCAGGTCGTGTAACTGGAACAGTTGATCCAGCTCCGCGTTCTCGGTACCTGCATACGAGTACGCCGGCCCTTGGGAGTCCTGCTGAGTGCATAAATATTGGTCTCGGAGTTTACATGCCAATTTGGCTGTGTCTCCGTCGAAGCTGTGAAATGCTCGTTGCAGATGCTTTTGTGTCTCTGTTCGAGTTTGGGTCGGATCAATCAAGGCGCGGAAGAGGCGCCAGGTACTCCGGCTGGACATTTGTCGAGCGGCCGTGTTGCAACGGTCCACCCAGTTAGAGTCAGCGAGCTGGGCCGCGTACTCTGCTGCTCGCTGGGTGAGCTCAGCGATGCGAATTTTGAGCTTTCGGTTGTGTTTTTGCCGGCGCCATCGGCGGACGAGGCTGCGCCGGGCCTCCCAGAGGTGAAGGAGATGGTTATCCACCGCCGGAGTCGCCTCGGAGAGTTTAATTTGTGTTTCTGTGGAGCGTAATGAGGAAACCAGTTGCTGGGACCAAGCATGGTATCCTTGCTTCTCAATGGGTGTCGAATTGGCGTATATTTGCCGAAACTTAGTGTAATCGGGTAATTTTGCCTCTCCGTAGGGTCTTGCCAAAGGGTAGGTGCGAATGGTGGTGTTGAGTATGCAGTGGTCGCTGCCGAGGGTCTCTTCAGTGTTGACCCAATCCGCATACTGAATGTTTTTTGTGAGGGTAAGGTCTGGACATGTGTCCCGGGTCACGGAGTTACCCACGCGAGTTGGGTAGGCAGGGTCGGTGTGAAGAGTTAGGCCCAGCGTGGACATAAGTTCCGCCAATTTACGTCCACGTTTCTCTTCACGTGCATACCCCCAGAGTGTGCTGGGGGCATTGAAATCACCCACAATCACCAGAGGGTCCCTGCCCGCAGCCTTTAAAGCGCGGCTAAAAAGGTCTGCGAATGTAATGTTGCTTAGTTTCGGTGAGCAATAAATGTTTAGCACGTGCAGTGGCGGGTCCTGTTTACGCAGCGGAAGGAGTGTCACCATCACGTACGAGAAAGCTGGCTTAAGGTCGAGATCAACTAGGTTGGCCGTATAATTTTTGTGCACGCAGATGCAAGATAAAGGGTCCTGCTGAAACGTAGTATAGTTTGTGAGTGTGGCAGCACTCCCTGGCTCCTGGAGGGCTACCACAGCAGGAAGGTTTTGAAATGCTGCGAGGAAAAGCCGGAGGTTGGCGCGCTTAGTGTGAGCCTTAAAGCCCCGACAATTCCACTGGGTGATTTGGATGGGAGTGGCCGTATTGGATAGCGGGAGTTCGCGTGACGCCTTTGCCGTGAACCTGAAAGTGGTGCTTGCAGCGCGTGCCGTCGGTATCGGGCATGAGCAACTTTCACGATTTTGTGCAGTAGTTGGATTGCCAAACCCTATGCACCATAAGACCTTCCATGCTATCGGCAAAAAGATTCACAGTGCGGCAGTGAAGGCTGTCTGTGAAAACATGCAAAGGGCACGCAGCGTCACCAAAGAGGTGGCTGGTAACAGTGACGTGCCAGTCATGTTTGACGGCACATGGCAAAAAAGAGGCCACAAAAGCCACAATGGTGTGGGAACTGTAGTGTCCTTGGACACTGGTTTGTGCCTGGACTATGAAGTGCTTTCCAACTTCTGCCTGGCGTGCAGTTTGCATAACGACATGGGAGGCGATGAAGAAACATGGCAGGCGTTTCATCATCCCGTTTGTGAGAAGAATTGCGACTGTTCTTCGCATGCCATGGAGGCCGAAGCTGCAGTGCGCATTTGGCAGAGGACTGTGGACTATGAGACACCCCTGCGGTTCACCATCTTCCTAAGCGATGGAGACAGCAAGGCCTACAACGGGGTCTGTGATGCCAACGTGTACCCGGACACTCCAATTGAAAAAGAGGAGTGCACCAACCACGTGGCGAAACGTCTGGGCACCGGCCTGCGGAAGCTGCCAACGCCACTTCCACGAGGGGAGAAGCTGAAGGAGACCACCATCCAGAAGCTTCAAACTTACTTTCAGGTGGCCATTGTGAACAATCGGGGAAATGTCCACAAGATGTACACTGCCATATGGGCCTCATGTTTGCACTCGTGCTCAACAGACGGTGCTGGAAGTCACAAGTTCTGTCCTGCAGGCCCAGACTCGTGGTGCAAGCACCGACGTGCTGAGGCGCAGGGCCAGCCTGCACCGTGCCACACCCCCCTCCTGACCAAGGCCCAGGGTTTGGCAGTCCTCCCAATCTACAAGCGTCTCACAGATGCGAAGCTGCTTGCCCGGTGCCTCCACGGCAAGACACAGAACGCGGCCGAGTCCCTGAACAGCAAAATATGGCTGCTGTGTCCAAAGACCCGGTTTGCTTCCCGGACTGCTGTGGAAACAGCCACAGCCATTGCAGTCCTGTGGTTCAACCGGGGCCACGCGAGCTTTGAAAAGGTGCTGGAAGAGCTTGGGGTGCTTTCTTCGGAGGCCCTGGTTACCCTCAGCGACCGCCGAGACAGCATGCGCATGCACAAGATGAATGTGCGTCAGACCGCTGAGGCGAGGGCACACCGTCGCAGTGCAGCCAAGAGGGCCCGGGTGGAAGAGTCCTGCCGCACCAGCCGGGAAGGGAAAACCTACGGTGCTGGAGAGTTTTAGACAACTGATATTCCCTCTGGACATGTGTGTATGTGTTCAGCACAAGTTTCGTGCTACTGCGTTTTTCGTTTTTGTAAATACAGACTTTCAAACTTTCAAACGCGTTTTTCTCATTTCGCAATTTTGGCCAATTTGCATTTTTTTGCGGGAAGTGTTTCGGGCACTTAGAATGGTCATACGACGACGAAATTTGGCACACACATTGAGGAGAGTGCGTAGGGTGCCGATATCTACTTGAATCAGCACAACCTATCAGCTGTAAATATCTATTAATAAATTTAATGGTGGTCGAGTGGAAAAAAAAGGGTACTTTGCTACACAGATGTTTTTTTCATAGTTTCAAAGTTGGAGCACAATTTCTAGCTAGATATCGGCACTCTATGGCTAATAGGGAGCAAAAGGAGCCATTGAACAACTCTCTGCATGAACATTTAGTATGCGCGAAAGTTCCCGGAAAACTTATCAAGTTTCACCATTACTTGAAACACAACTCCCAAACTATTGCACTTATGTAAAAAACTGATTACAGATTTGGAATCAGGAGGAAAAACTGCATCAGTGGTCCAATTTCTGAAGCTCTAAGTTGAATAACAAAAAAAAAGTGCTTTCGAGGAGCGTCTCCCCTTAATATTATGCTAGCCTTTTAATTTTTCTGAAACATTATCTTTGCTCAGAAGCTAGAAGTTATCAGAAAGAACATAACGACATTCTACCTCCTGAGCATATGGCATCATCAATACAAAATGTATTAAAAGTGAGAAAACATCCTGTCTATATAAGAGGCCCTAAAATACTGCAGGAGGCAACAAATAAACTGGTATTTTATAAAGGCAGTGACAAAAACTTTGACTACTGTCACTTATTCTGATTCTTGGGACATCTTTTTTAGTACATCATAACGCATAATTACACATTTACACAATTTACTCAGAGGAATTGCCACCACATGCATTGAGGCCACCCTTCAGAAGTCATGTGAGCACAAGGATGAGGTAAGCCTTAAAAACCAGATTAAAAGACTAAAGGATGCTGGATATCCCAACAGCACCATCACACCCATGTGCTAAACCTTCCTGCAGAAAGTCAAGTTAAACAAAACAGGACCAAAATAAAAACAGAATGACCAAAGATCTTTGCATGCTATACCGTACGTACATAAGGTGTTTCACAATATAAAGAAAATAGCGAGCCGATATGATTTTATCTTGTTATTTGCCATCCCTTGCAAGTTTTCAAAAGTGTGTGTGCTAAAAAGCAACAGGAATAGCCATTATTTCACCATTCGTCACGAGAATAGGTATACTGAATGCCAATATAATGTTGTGTATGAGATACTATTGACACGTGGAAACGTAAATATAAGACAAACTGGGCAATGCCCCAATGTTTGAGCAAGACAGCATGCTTAAAATGTTAAGAATGGCTATGGTAGTCGCATGGCCATACACTGTAAAGAATGTAAGTGCAGTTCTATGTTTCATAAAACACTGTTTTTGAAAAAAGCAAGAACAAGAAATGAAAGAGAGACTGTGAAAGCATTTTCTTGTCAGGAAGGCCATGGATCAGTGCATCAGTATACCTTCACTCATCCATTCGGAGAGAGAGTATTCTTTTCTCAGTTAAGATTATATTATCATGGTCTCACATGTGTCGTTGTGCATGAGCACCGTTCTTGTACTCTGTAAAAAAGTGGGCGTAGTACCATCAATAAATTTAGTTGGCAGTCAGCGCTCTTTCCTGTCCTTTTTGTCTCTTCCTCAGCTTCTCTCACTGTTACTAGAACAAAATCACGATGGACCAACTTGCCCAGATTAAGCTATTGTTGACGAAAAGTCAGAGCATGAAAATACTTCAGGGGTTCAGAACCTCCTCACTACCCGTCTAGTTACGGCCCTGGTCTATGTGTTCCGAGAGTGAAGCACTAGTGGAGCTATCTAACTACCTAACGGTGAGGAGGGTTTGTGTATACTCGAGCTTGTTTCATGACATGATGAGAGGTGGCAGGTTGTTGAAATAATATGCGGTGTGGGAGGTCAAGATTTTGATTGAGAACGCTGAGTATGAGCCAGTGACATTAGGCGTTCAAGACTTTTTTGCGATATTCACTCTAGCATAGGACCTTGGTTGGTGGTTGACGTGTGCATTTGATCACATTGTAGTCTTCCATCATAATTTTTTTGCCACTTGGCGTCGACGCTCTTGAGTTGTACCAAAGTAATTAAGCATCCAGGTACAGTATCTTCTGTCAGTGTTTCAATGAAGAGCTGAATATGAGTAATAGCTTCCATCGATACTTCTGGCATTGGTGTATGCACATTTCTTTTCAAGTTCTCTTGTAAAAAAGGCATTAAAGGTATGTTTTTGTGACTTTTTAGTGTTGGCCAGAACTGCTGGTGTGTCCGAACGGCTCTTCGATTGGTTGTGGTGTTGTCTTGTTCAGGGCCACAGAGCTTTCAGTCTTTTTTTATATTTGCCTTCACAGGAATGCTCTTTGCATGCTTCTTCAGTACTTTGTATTATTCCTAAAGCATTGACTTCCAGATTTTGATTGTGGTGATTTAATCTAGTGTTCAACTTCACGCTAACTTCATTTTCACGCAAAGCAAGAACTCAGGAGTATGGTAACTTTTGCTATGGGTTTTCCCTTCTTCAGTCTACTGCATTTTTGCCTGTGTTGTCTAAGCGCTGACAGCCTCGTGCGACAGCTTTTTTTTTTTGTGCACTTATTGTGTGCCAATGACTTATTTGCCTCCTCAGCTAAAGACTTTTTGTATTATAAGAGAAAGCTCTGTCTGTATTGCTTTTGTCATTTGCTGATGGTGTATCTTCAGTATCTTTTCTCAGTGTACACTATACTTGAATGGAAGAGAGCATGACTACCTTCAGCTGTTAGCAGGCTTTTAGCTGCTGTAATACTGATTGATGCTCCTTTCTCGGGCGTTTCTATTTGGATGGTTGGCATGTCATTGCTTCTTTAAAACTTTAAAACTGCAGGTGCACCTTTTTCTGGTTACACCTGGTATATTTTTCCAGTGGTTATATATATATATATAATATATATATATTTCTATATATATATATATATATATATATATATATATATATATATATATATACAATACATATATATATTGCTACTTGAGAACCAAGGCCTTTTTACGTTAGGTGGCACATCAGGTGGGAAGATTACTTCTATTACTTGCCAAGATTGTGGCCCCTTATGGTGGGAATCATAATGCACTGTTGATGTGTCAAATACACATAGCATAATTCCAAGGCACTCGATCAATATCCAAGGAAGAAAATATGTTCTTTTGCGTGAGTTTCAGCAACTCATAGTAAGTTGTATGTAAATGAAATACTTCATCATTCTTGGCTAGCTGTCATGTTTTATGGAAGCAACATGTGCTTCGTTAATAACAAAAACACGCAACGCTCACGCCACTGCAGTGGCGTGAGCGTGCGTGTTTTTTTTTGTTGTTAACGATTTGCCCTATGCCATTACAGCGTTTCGTCTTTTTTTGTGTGTCGTACTTCTCGTATCGCGCAGGCCTACCGTTTTGGGCACACGTAACAAAAAGTTACATAAAAACGATGCGGTTCTAACGCCCGAAATTCGCGTTCCAACGAGCTGGGGGCACGACAGGGTGCCCTACGACGCCCACACACTTCCGCAACACCTTACCCAACCGTTCGCTGCGATGTTGTTGGGAATTCGTGTGGTCGTTGCATGAATATAGCGCGTGCGTGCGTGTGCACGCTGCGTCCTGTGTGTGTTAGATCACGGCAACTGCATATGTTGTATGATTCAGTCACCATAACGCAACTGACGACCCCCGCTCTTCCCACACGTCAGCAGCAGCAAGTGCCGTTAACTGTACTGTGCGGTGAACGCAAAAGCAGATTCGAATAGGGTCGCGTCGATAGCTAGCCCGACACAATTGATACGATAAGACTTGCGTCAGATATTCGACTTCTACATGCACGCGTAAGACAGCGGTATCCGCAGCAGCTTCGTCATACGTACGGATAGCACCGCATCGGACGCTCATGTCTGACAAGAAACTTGATCGGTAATTTTTTCTCACTTAAAAAGTCTACCTTGGCACAACTTCAACCAAACGATTATGCATTTCAACAAGCTGTGCATGGTTTATGAATTGATTGATGAATGTGGGTTTAAACGTTCCCAAAACCACCATATGATTATGAGAGGACGCCGTAGTGGAGGGCTCCGGAAATTTCGACCACCTGGGGTTTCTTTAACGTGCACCCAATCTGAGCACACGGCCTACAACATTTCCGCCTCCATCGGAAATGCAGCCGCCGCAGCCGGGAATACGAAACCGCGACCTGCGGGTCAGCAGCCGAGTAACCCCTTAGCCCTAGAACCGCCGCGGCGGGGCATGGTTTAATGACGAAAAGATAGTTCTAATATTTGCCCGGCACATATATTACTCTCTCTCTAACTTGAAAAATTGGCGCGTTAATGGGGGCCAGAACAGCGCCAAAAAGCAGCACGCAGAAATTGGCTCATATTCTAATATTATGACATCGTGATGTTGACTTTTCAGCTGACGCCGGCAATAACGTTCAAACGGCGGGCCAATAATGCCGGTCTTATTGATGGCTCCGCCCATATTGGCTGCTACTTGTACAACCTGGCCCGATGTGTCCGTTCTAATAGGCCGGCACAGCCTATATGGGCGGAAAGTTTCTGAAAGCTGGCCCAATATAACCAATCTAATAGACTGGCAAACCATCATTGGCGGAATGTTGTTAATGCTGGTCCAACATAGCCGTTCTATTCGGCTGGCAGAACCAATATTGGGGGTACGTTGTAAACGCTGGTCCAACGTCGCCGTTCTATTTGGCTGGCACAGCCAATCTTGGCGGTACGTTGTGAAAACTGGGCCGTTCATGGGCCAGGCAATGCCGATCTATCCCCAATATTGGGCCAACCTTCTGTGCTGCCTGGGTTTTCATCATATCACCATACCGCCATCCAGCGGACATTTCAAGGACTTAAAACGAGAGGTGGTTACTACATACAGGAGACGCACGACCCACGCCTTAAAGAGGTTCGTCTCTAAAAGACCCAGGAATAGGAGGATATGAAATTTCGCTAATCATTTTCGCTCTGATCTTCTGCAAAGAACGTATTATGAAACCGACGCCGGCCCGAGCTGTGACGACGAGGCACCTGAAGACGCTCACTTAGTCCATGCTGGCTGACAAGAAAATACAAGATAAAATTTCGTAAACATGACAGGGCACGTACCTGCCCTACAATAAAGCAGTGCGCTGGTTAACAAACAATTCGTTATTAATGTGAAATGTATCCTGGTGCTCAGAACACCTTTCAGGTCTGCCTATTCATTATGCGCGCTTCGCCTTCTTCACTACGGACCACATACACATGGACACGCTTCGATTATGCGCGTCTCGTCACCAGTCAGGCGTCCGTGCTGGCGCTTCACCTATGACACCATCAAACTACAAAGAACAGTACAATCTCTGAGTCTCTGGGCATGTAGTCAAACGTTCAATGTATTGCGAAATAGATAAACAGACGCAAATTGCGCGTGCAGTCTTAAGTGGAAGCTTTTTGAAATGACCATTGCAGCTTTCTGCGACGAAAGCATTCTTTCTTTCGGTACCTCGCCACTTGCCGTAAATCGCGCACAATTGTTTGACGCGACGCGCCGGCTCGTAATTAAGTTTGGATCATCACCCCTACATATCCTACGCTTACGAGCCCAAGACGAATCATTTCAAGTGGTGCTGCGAAGATAAAAGATTTTAGAAAACGAATCCAGACAATCGAAGGAAAGCCGCATCCCGGAGTCGTCGCCAGTCGACATCACGACGACAACACTGAGATCATTGGCATTATCGTCTTACTCAGCGCCTGTGGCATTGCCAGAGTGATTGTTGGACACGTCAAATGCTGTTGGTGTAAAAGGCAGAGTTCGTACTTTGCTCGACAACTCTAGCATATCAAGGTAACAAGAGAAGGCCACATATGGAGCTTGAAATTTTGTAATTGGTCCTTCAAGAAATCTGGGCTCTTATAAGCTGCTGTGAAAGTAGGTAGCGGCTCGTACCACGCAGAGTGACTGAATTACACAGAGTGTGTGTGTGTGTGCTGTTTGTCGCTGGTTCCTCTTTTTAAAAGACGATAGTCTCTCTTGGGGACCTTCAACGCAAAATTTTGGTTTGTCTGTCTGTCTGTCTGTCTGTCTGTCTGTCTGTCTGTCTGTCTGTCTGTCTGTCTGTCTGTCATGCCTGTCTGTCTGTACATTGTCTGCTTGTCCACTCTTAACGGCACCGGATATTTGAAACGGCTGACCCCACGCACCGCCCACAAATGTTGCTCAAGGTTTAAAGTTCATACTTGTGCAATTGTCAATTAATAAGTAATTATTGCGCAAGTCTGGGGCCCATAACAACACGTATTATTCTGCATGTGCATCTTTTACTAGAAAATGCATACGTAAGTAACTTTAGGGGACCGTAGCGCTTATCACGCTGCGCTAGCCATGCAACGCTTGCACGAAAAGGTGACTGTTTTTCAATGCTTTGCCAAGACGCGATGGTGGTGGCACCTACCCGTCGCCTTGCGTTCATCGCCTTATCACCTCATAGACGGGTGCGCACACCCGTCTCAGAGCCACGCGCTTCACTTTGCAAGAAGACTGCCAGATGGCGCTCACGTCTCACGTGTGACGTGACTCGATGTGCTCGACGCCCTCTAATGCAGCGCCTCCAAAATACCATTCACCGATTTTCTTGCACAGAACATAAAATTAATTGTACACTCACTCCACACTCAAAACTATCGTCTTTCAACGACATTTGCAGATTACATGCAGATACGGGCCAAATTATTCTTTCCTTACAGTCCTTCAATCTCATTCATCCCCCTCCCATGCGTGAGGTAGCAGATCAGTTGTTTTTAAATAGGTTGACCTCCGCGCTTTTCTTTCTGTATTTCTCCTCTCTTGGCTGCCATAAAAATGAAAGGTAATTAGGGCGAAAAGCCTTAGAAGCATCAGAAGACGCACAAATCAACCACCAGTTTTGGTGTCAACGTAAATCTGAGTGATTAAAAATCGCCACGTGATTATTTTTATACGACATGATAGTGACACGGCAAATCACAGAATTTTCGACATAATCAAAAATCATCGTGCCGTGATGCAACGTGACTTCACGTGATGACGACCTCATGCGGAATCATCGCTCGGGTAAAAGCCGGCCATCTTGATGGCAATTGAAAGCCACGTGAGGTGAAAAAAGATTGCAGCGCCTGCGGTTTCGAATAAAAGATAAGTGCAAAATTTAATAGGCACGGAACGTTTAAAGCAGATGGCTTAACACAACTGACTGAGAGAAAATTACACCAAATACACCAAGGAAATTTCGCCTTTTGAGTCGTCTTATGCGAATTCACAAGAGACCACGTCTTTTTTCGCTTTTTATTTTATTGTGCGATGGCACCTGCTCGTCAATCTCAAGTAACGCCCTCTAGTATGCACGTGCCACTTTCGCAGAATAGTAGGTTGCTGTCGTATTTCAGTACAACAAAACAGAACAAATGTGGGATATCTAACGGCTCGGTTGGTAAAAACAAACATTTTATTAGAATTGTTCTGTGGTTCCTAGTTTTTGCTCTACAGCACAAATTTCGTATCATTCGATTCTTGAAGTTGTTCTTCGTGAAAGTGGCAGAAGTAATGTCATGTTTGGAATGTGCGGTCAGTATGATACATTTCATAGATTTTGGTCCAGTTATGCTCACCGCAAACACCTCGCCAACACGTCTGTAAACAAATGAAAAGAGTATTAAGCACGATGAGCCTGACGGTAAACGTGAAATTTCTAGAAAAGGGGCAGTGGCTAGATACGAAGCTTGATGCATTTCTTTAGGCCATTTGATTCAGAAACTGATGAAGCAAGCCTTTTGTTCGCTCAAATAAAAGCATTATACCTTATCTAGAAGTAGTGACAGCGAGGCTACGATACGCAAAATCAGACTAGCGTCATTTTGTAAGTAGCTGCGAAATTCTACACTATTAGCCTTAACTGAAGTAGAAGGTTAAATTCAAGTAAACACGCGTATCCATA